>JAOTQR010000069.1:15221439-15240078 GCA_025774065.1 Solanum ossicruentum | reverse complement strand
TAAAAAAATATATTTTTATATATAAATAATTTTTTTTATATATATATAACAAATATTATAATTTTCTTAATTCTCTATAAATTTACTTTTTTACTATTTTAAATACTTTTAGCGCAAATTCTATTTCCGCCATTAGAAAACATTGGTGATTATAACGAATGATACTACAAAATTTTTGTCATGTATAACCATTTTTATTGGGGAAGACAAGTATGTCGTTTTCTTAAAATCTAACGATAGATATCTTTGTCAGTCAGTTTATTATAAATAGATTTATACGTGCAAGAAATCAATGTTTTTGGCGTATTGCTCAGAAATTAATCTACAGAAAAGCAAGTCAACATCACATAAAACATAAGTTACGGTTAGTCCACTCATTTTTGCTACGTACATAGCTTCACATATTTATCATATTCACAATGAATAGTTATAGACATAACATATAAAGTACATATATGTGTATCTTTTTTGTTAAAGAATTGTCCAAATTTTTGTTTTGTATACACACGTACAAAAGATAAAGGAGCAAAACGTTGTTGTAAATGATAAGAATTTTCTCTCTGAGGATTCGAAAATTAAAGATATTGCATCCACAACTTTCTTATGTCCAATATAATTTTTTTTATGAGAGTGTATCGTTCAGATTCGTAGATCTGTCCTAATTGCATATTTAGTTGGTTCATTATAGGAAACATTACGCGGATAAGAAAATATTTACTAGTTAAATTGCTAATACAGCTATAGTTTGAATTAATTATGACTCGCAGCAAACATGTAGTTGTAATTACAATTTGAGTTTTGTATAATTCACGCAATTTATACAAATATTCTTCACGATTATACAAAAGTTGCATGCGAATCAAATTGTATAGTAAAATATACAAACAATGAGAATTATATAGCGAATTATACAAACGTTGTGCACGAATTGTATAGCAAAATATACAAACGCTATACAAAAATTGCGAATTGTATAGCAAATTAGACAGTATGTATACAAATGTTGCGTGAATTATACAAATATTGCTATAACTATTGTTACGAAATATAATTATTAAAATTATAATTATAAAACATAATTAAGATATTTTTGATCAAGTAGCTGATGCGAAAATTTGTCCTGAATTATATGCATGCCCAAAGGGCTGTGTAGCAGAAGAAACAACGTGTGAACAGTTTTAGATCGGCAACTTGTCGGTCAACTGAAGTACTGTAGAATCACATGAGAAGGAAGACAAAAAAGAGTACCTATGTATCTCAACAACGTTAAAAATTTGGTCGCATAAAATATCTCGTATTCATGTAGAATTTAGAAAAATTTTACCTTAAAAAAGGTACTTTGACCCAGATATTATTAACTTATTTTACAATTTAACTTCATGGTTTATAAATTATTTTGAGATAAATTTTTCTAAAACGATATATGGAGGCCAGTAATATACCTATAGCTTATACTAACCGATTAAGGATATATTTGATGTAGTCAAAATTCATTTATCAAATTCAAAGTTTGTTTTTATTATTCTTTTTATTTTAATTTATATGATATGTGTTTGATTGAATTTGGAACAAAAAAATAGTTTTATTAGTAGTGCTACTTGTTTAGGAGCAACCTTTTTCTTGAAATTCCAAACATACTGTACTTGTACTATTTTGGGTTGTTTGATAATTATTAAGTTAATGTATGTATATTAATACTAAGTACATATATTAATTAATTAATGCAAAGGATAAAAAAAGAAAAAAAATCAAATACGTTACATAGGAGAATAATATACATTTCAGGATAAATGAAAAGAAGAAAAATGTTCCTGTAAATGTGATCTAATGATTCTTTAATACCATTAATATTCATTATACATTTCTTTTTTTTTTCTTTGAAATCCATCTCTTGAAAATCCTATATAAGTTGGTTTTGTGAACATTAAAAACATATATCAACCAAGAAAAGAAGAAATATAAAAACTTCCTCCGTTCTTCTTCTTAATATTTTCTGGACAATTGGTTTTTGGGCAACCTCCAATTTTCAACCATGAGTGCACGTGTTTGAGAGTAACTGTGGAACCTTGGGGAGCGACCGACTAGAGCGATTTGCACCGGAGTCAGATCAAAATCGCTTTCAAGGAAGTGGCTTGCCACGACATAGTATTTGTGATAAGTTATTTAATTATAGTCTAATATTAATATTGCAGTATTTTTCCAACAATTTGAAAGCGATTTCCTTACATACAATATTGATAAATGGCCATTTTCTTGAACAAAACTTTTCCTGATTTGTCAAAGCTTGAGGCTTTGGATGGAAACAATTTTAAACATTGGTCACAAAAATTTTTAATTTTCTTTGAACAATTAGAAGTTGATTATATTTTATTTAATGAACCTCCTAAGAATGGTTCTAACACTATTGCAGATTCTAGCAATATTTTAGCTATTGATGATGCTACTAAAAAAAAGTTTGAAAAGGATAACAAAACTGTTAGAGGAGATTTGCTTAATCACATGACTAATCCTTTATTTGATTTATTTGTTACATATAAATCTGCTAACGAAATATGGGATGGTGAGAAGTATGGTGTTGACGATAGGAAAGAAAAAATATGTTGTTGGTTAATGGATTAGATTCCAAATGATTGACAATAAGCCAATAATAGAACAAGTTCACGAATATGAGAACTTGATTGCTGATGTTCTCAATATGTGAGATTTTTTAGGCTAATGTTTTGCTTGAATGATTTCCACCATCATGGAGTGATTATAGAAATCAATTAAAACATAAGAAAAAGAATTTAACTCTTTAAGAACTTATCAATCACATGAGGACTGAGGAGGCAAATCGTCTCAAAGATAAGATGGAAGCACTTTCTCTTAATTCTCCTAAAGCTAATCTTGTTGGATCTTCTGGTACTATTGTTAAAGACAGGGTCAAAAACAAACAGAAGAAAGAAAAGGAGAAGAAGAAAAAACACTTCAACAAACCAGAGAAACAAATTAAAAAAAAATCAAAGGATCTTGTTTTGTTTGTGAAAAACTTGGTCATAGGGTTGCTCAGTGCTATTAAAGAAAAGAGCAAAACTCCAAGCAAAAAGGACAAGGTGATGTCCAAGCTCATCTTACTGAGGGTAATCAAGCAATTGCTGATATAGTCGTTGAGGCAAATCTGGTGACTAATAAGACAGACTGGGTGTTAGACACGGGTGCTACAAGACATTTTTGTGCCAACAAGGAATTATTCTATGAACTTGAGGAGTCTAATAATGATGAATGTGTTTATGTGGGTAACTCCACTACTGGTGGAGTTCTGGGTAAAGAAAAATTTTTACTTAAATTAACTTCTGAAAAAGCTTTAGCTTTGAACAATGTTTTGTACGTATCCTCCCTCCGTAGAAACTTAATTTCCGGAGCACTTCTCAACAAAGCAGGCCTTAAACTTATTCTTGAAGCTGATAAAATAATTTTTTCTCGTGGAGAAGATTTTGTTGGGAAGGGATATCTTAGTGGAGGTTTATTTGGACTAAACATTGTTCAAGAGATTGTCAATAACGCTAAGTATTTCTATTCTGCTTATATTGTCTATTAATTTGTGGCATGATAGACTAGGTCATATTAATATTGCTTTTTTTAACAGACTTAGAAAAATGAAATTAATTCCTATGGAAAAAATTGATGATTTTTGTAAATGTCCTGTGTGTATAGAAGCAAAGCATGCAAAAAAATCTTTCAAACTTGTTATTGATCGATACATTCAGACTTAGCAGATTTCAAAAATACTGTGAGTAAAGGTGGAAAGAAGTATTATATTACCTTTGTTGATGACTTTTCTAGATACACTAAGGTGTATCTTCTTAAGTCTAAAGATGAGGTTAGAAGTATGTTCTTGAAATTCATAGCAAAAGTGGAAAATCAATTATGTAAGAAGATCAAGAGATTTAGATCTGATAGAGGTGGTGAATTTAGTAACAAAACTCTACAGGAATTTTGTGAGAAAAATGATATTATACATGAGGTTAGTGCTCCTTATACTTCCCAACAAAATGGTGTAGCCGAACGAAAAAATAGAACCTTTAAGGAAATGATGAATTCTATACTTTTAAGTTCCGGTCTATTTGACAATATGTTGGGGTAAGCTGTCTTGTCTACATATTATATTCTTAATAGAGTCCCTCATAAGAAGGTAGAAAAGACCTCATATGAATTGTAGAAACGATATGCCCCTAACTAGAAATTTCCAAAGGTGTGGGGTGTTTGGCTAAGGTTGGTTTACCTGATTTTAAATGACTAAATGTGGGTTCTAAGACTTATGACACTGTCTTCATTAGCTATGCTCAAAATGATGTTGCTCATAGATTTATGTCTTTGAATGATCATACTATTTGTGAATCTAGAGATGCAACATTTTTTTAGCATATTTTTCTTTTGACAAATAATGTGTCTATTGATGTATAAAATAATGCTTCTACGTCTATGTTTGTGAATTCTCATGTTGTTCCTTTTTCTAATGTTACTTCTAATGAGCATGAAAATAAATTTAGAAGGAGTAAAAGACGTCGAATTGAGACTAGCTTTTGTCCTGATTTTATTACTATATTCTTGACTGAAAATTTTGATATTGATGTCTTAAATGATGAATTAGTGTCTCTCTACTTAATAGAAGAAGACCCTAAGAGTTATGATGAAGCAATGAGGTCAATAGATGTGATGTTTTCGAAAGAGACTATTAAAAGTGAATTAAACTTTATAGTTTCTAATCACACTTGGGATTTGTGTGATTTTCCTAAAGGTTGTAAACCTATAAATAACAAGTGGATATTTAAGAAGAAATTGAGACTTGATGGTACAATTGATAAATATAAGGCTAGACTTGTTATTGGGGGTTTTAACCAAAAGAAAGGTGTTGATTATTTTGATACTTATTCTCTTGTGACTAAAATAGCTACCATTAGAGCTCTTATTGCTTTAGCCGCTATTCATAATTTAGTGGTCCACCAAATGAATGTGAAAACGACATTATTAAATCGTGATTTAGAGGAAGAGATCTATATGACTCAACCTGAGAGTTTGGTGGTCCTGGGACAAGAGGATAAAGTATGAACATTGAGGAAGTCATTGTATGGACTAAAACAAGCACCTAAGCAATGGTATGAAAAGTTTAACACTACATTAGTAGATAATGACTTTACTGTCAATTCATCTGATACTTGTGTTTATTCCAAAATGATAGGATCAGATTGTGTGATCATATGTATGTATGTAGATGACATGCTAATCTTTGAGCCTAATGTGAATATTATTAATGAGACTAAGAAGTTTTTGTCTTCTAAGTTTGAAATGAAAGACCTTAAACTCAAAAGAACTGTTGATGGTTTCTTTTTGTGTCAATCTCATTAAATTGAAAAGATGTTGAAACATTTTTTTAATTATTTTAATGTAATTCCAGTGAGAACTCCTTATGTTCCTAGAATTCACTTGAAAAACAATAAAGAATCTAGTGTTTCTCAGACTGAATATGCTAAAATAATTGGGAGTGTAATGTTTCTTATGAATTATACTCAGCCTGATATAGCTTATGTTGTTAGCAGATTGAGTAGATATACTTATAACCCTAGTAGTGAACACTAGAATGCTCTTCATCGCTTGCTAAGGTATTTGAGAGGTACTACGAATTGGTGTTTGCATTTTAATAAATTTTCTGCTGTCTAAGAAGGTTTTTGTGATGCAAACTGGGTAACTGACAATGATGAGGTTACCCACTAGTGGCTATGTGTTTACTTTGGTGGAGGTGCTATTTCATGAAAGTCTTCTAAACAGACTTGTATAGCACGATCTACCATAGAATTTGAATTCATTGCTCTGAGTTGGCAGGACAAGAAGCTGAGTGGCTGAAAAACCTCTTGGCAGATGTGCCATTATGGGGAAGACGAGCTCCACCAGTCTCTCTTCATTGTGATTCACATGCAGCAATTGGAATTGCCAAAAATACTGTATACAATGGAAAAAAGAGACATATTCGTATCAGACATGGTGCAGTTAAACAGTTATTGAAACTAAGTGTTATTTCCTTGAAATATACAAGATCCGAAAGAAATTTAATGGATCCTTTAACCAAGGGTTTGACAAGGAAAATGATCCTTGAAATGTATTGGGGGATGGGGTTAAAACCCATTGATTGAGGTAGTGTGGTAGACCTATTAGGCCTCAAATCTCAATATACACCACATTTTCTATCCCTATAGCGTGAGATAATGTTTTATAAGGTTGAACTTATTTTGCTCTTAATGATTCTATAGCCTTAAGGTGGTTTATTTGAGATAGACCTGATGATATCGCCTACGTGAGCGTAAAGGTGTGGTGACCTTTTATGAAAGATTTGGGTTGTCTTTCTAGAGCACTCATAAGACCCAAGGTGTGTGTGCATGACCATAAAAGCACTTTATTTGTAACGCGGAGGTTGCTTAAAAAATTAAGGATATGGTATGTGTTATGGGGGTCTCAACTTATATTCATTCAGTTCAAGAGTACTTCATTTTTTGGATATTAGTTGTTGCCTCATTTCACTACGTGTTAATTCAAATCCAGACATATTGACACTTAAGTACATGTTCCTTCCTTTTGCCTAATTTTTATTCTTACTTTCTATCTTTGCATTAGTGGGGGATTGTTGAGTTAATATATGTAAATTAATACTACATATATTAATTAATTAATGCAAAGGATAAAGACAAGAAAAAAAATCAAATACGTTACATGGGAGAATAATTAGCGTTTCAGGATAAATGAAAAGAAGAAAAATATTTCTGTAAATGTGATATATTGATTCTTTAATACCATTAATATTCATTATACGTTTCTTCTTTTTCTTTGAAACTTATCTCTTGAAAATCTTATATAAGTTGGCTTTGTGAACATTAAAACATATATCAACCAACAAAAGAAGAAATATAAAAACTTCCTCTCTTCTTCTTAATATTTTCTGGGCAATTGATTTTTGAGCAACCTCCAACTTTCAAACCATGAGTGCACGCGTTTGAGAGTAACTGTGGAACCTTGGCGAGTGACCGGCTAGAGTGATTTGCACCGAAGTCGGGCCAAAATCGCTTTCAAGGCAATGACTTGCCACGACACAGCATTTGTGATAAGCTATTTAATTCTAGTCTAATATTAATATTGTAATATTTTTCCAACAATAATACTTGTCCACTTTATGAAATTAAAAAACAATTTTACTCTTAGTTCCTAAATTACCCTTATCATTAATTATAGTCATATTACATTTTTCAAGACATCATATTTATTATATTCAAAGGGTAATTTGATAAAATTACCTCATTATTTACTACTTCTTAATCTCTATGTCAAGTCAATAGGAACCAAGTAAAGTTGGACGAAGGAAGTACTAAAGATCGAATTTCGACATAATAGGTAGGAATCAAATACGGGGAATTATTTGATTGAACATATTATGTTAGACTTTTATATATGATATGATTTGGAAGAATTATACCCCAAAAATTAGCTATATATTAAGATGAAAAATCGAATTTCATAATATATATTTATAAAGTCTTCATCTACTCCTTATTTAACTCAGTATGTAGATATGGGATTCAAGTCCCACACCTTATAATATGATCATAACAAACCATCTACACTCTGTATTTATAATTTTTGATTGCTCCATAATGGATAGCTTTTACTCTGTTATAAGAAGGTATAGTAAAATCTCTCCAAATTAATATTGTCATCAAATACTTTTATTCATTAATTAAATATGAATAACAACAATGCAGATATAATTTTCAAATAAATAAAATAGAGCAGAACTTTTCACATTTTAGTATAAGATTTTTTGTTTGATTAAAATGTAAAATTAATGATATAAGAAAAAAATGATTTGATAAATTCGTAACTCGCTCAGCTCTATTTTAGATTTTCATAAAATTATTCAATTCATCTTACCTCACACTCGCTTCACACCGCATTAGGTGAAACCTGCACTGCCCCATTGATACAACATGATCATAATATTTTTTGTACGTAGAAGTTTCAAATCTAACATAATAATTTTTTGATGTTTTAATTGAGAATAATCTTGTCAAAATATTATCTGTCGCAGTAAAAAGATGTCATTCTCTGTTATTTTTCTCTCCACAAACTTCGTCCTTTTCTTAATCAGTAATCACGTACCCAGGGAAAAAAAAGGCTATTTAGCTTTTTAAATTTTAGGATCTTAACATTTTTATTCAACGTGCTAAAAAAATTTCTCACCTAATCATAATAGTATTATAGTCTGCGTAACTTGATTTACTGGCTGATTTTTATATTCATAAAATAGGAATAAAACTATATCTTTTTTAAATTTCACTTTTAAAATTTCATTAAAAATATTAATATTGTTATTATATGTAACCATTAATGCTTATAGCCGAATTGGGTGTCATTATTGTTATACCAAATTTATAAATTTTTAGTGTAAATTTCTTTTTCTTTTTCCCAATTGTGTTGATGTGAACTTTGCCGCTTCACATTATGCTTCAAACGGTCTCCCTGTTGGAACCCATACCTCTGCCACTCCCAAAGTTACAGCCACCCAATGATTCCTTTGATTTCAGAGCTTCTAAGCATTCCGCTAAGAAATCAAATCTACCTCGGCGACGTGATTTTCCACCGGCCATATCGACGGGGCAGACTCATTTCTCTCCTTTGGACGACCTTGTAAGTTCAAGCAGCTATGCTTCAGTTCTTGATTCCTGCAAGTGTCCCAAACTGGGCAAACAAGTCCACGCACAAGCACTCAAAAATGGGTTTCACGGACACGAGTTCGTTGAGACTAAGTTGCTTCAGATGTATGGAAAATGTGGTTGTTTTGATGACGCAGTCCAACTGTTCGACAAAATGCGTGGAAAAAATTTGTATGCGTGGGTTTCTATTCTTAATGTCTATTTAAGGGATGGGCTTTTCGAGGAAGCTTTTGAGTGTTTCGGGCAGGTGAGGTTAGAGGAGTTTGAATTGGATTTTTTCTTGTTTCCGGTGGTGCTCAAGATTTGTTGCGGTTATGGTGGCGTTGAATTGGGCAAGCAGTTGCATGGAACAGTGATTAAGCACGGATTTGCATCGAATGTTTTCGTGGGCAATGCTTTGATTGATATGTATGGCAAATGTGGCAGTTTGGATGATGCAAAAGAGGTTTTGAGCAAAATGTCGAAGAGGGATTGTGTTTCTTGGAATTCAGTAATTACTGCTTTTGCTGCCAATGGAATGTTAACTGAAGCTCTTGAAGTTTTTAATATGATGTCTGCTGAGGACCATTTTACTCCAAATTTTATTTCTTGGAGTGCTTTGGTTGGTGGATTTGCACAGAATGGATACGATAAAGAGGCTGTTGAATATCTCTACAAAATGCAAGCTGCTGGATTCCAGCCAAATGCCCAAACTTTGGCGAGTGTACTTCCTGCTTGTGGTAGATTGCAAATGCTATATATGGGAAAAGAAATTCATGGATATCTCACCAGACATGAATTGATGTCTAACTCTATTGTTGTTAATGGCTTAATTGATGTTTATAGGAGGTGTGGAGATATGGAGAATGCCCTCCTAGTATTTTCAATGTATTCGATGAAAAATGATGTGTCTTACAACACTATGTTAGTCGGGTACTTTGAGAATGGAGAAATTTCAAAGGCTCAAGAGCTGTTTCATCAAATGGAACATGAAGGGAAGTGTGAGGATATAATTTCATGGAATTCAATGATTTCAGGTTATGTAAACAACTTTAAGTTCAATGAAGCTTTGAATATGTTTCACCAGGTAATGTGGAAGGAAGAAATTGAAGCAGATTCGTTCACACTTGGCAGTGCCCTTGCTGCTTGTGCTGATATGGGTTTGTTACAACGTGGGACGGAGATACATTCCTATGCAATTGGAAAGGGTCTTCAGACGGATCGTTTTGTTGGTGGGGCACTTGTAGAGTTGTATAGCAAGTGTCTGGATGTTGGTGCTGCTCAGAAAGCTTTCGATGAGGTAAAAGAAAGGGATATATCTACATGGAATGCTTTGATATCTGGCTATGCTCGCGCTGACAACATGGTTAGTGTTGAATGCACTCTTGAGAAGATGAAGGCAGACGGATTTGATCCAAATATCTACACATGGAACAGTATTATTGCTGGCCATGTTGAGAATGCCCATAACGAGTCAGCTCTGCAGTTGTTTATGGACATCCAATCCTCAGGTTTGAGACCTGATATTTACACGATTGGAACAGTCTTACCTGCCTGCTCAAGGTTAGCAACTCTTGACCGCGGAAAACAGATTCATGCTCATGCAATTAGGTTTGGATATGACTCAAACACATACATAGGATCGGCTGTTGTGGACATGTATGCAAAATGTGGATGTGTCAAGCATGCTAGACTGGTGTATGATAACATTAAAAAGTATAACTTGGTCACAGAGAATGCAATGCTTACTGCATATGCTATGCATGGATATGGGGAGGAAGGAATTGCATTCTTCCGCAGAATACTAGATAATGGATTCATACCAGACGATATAACCTTCTTGTCAGTTCTTTCTTCATGTGTCCATGCAGGACTAGTAGAGACGGGGCTTGAATTCTTCAATCTGATGAGATCTTATAATGTAAAACCAGCATTGAAACACTACACATGCATGGTTGACCTTTTAAGTCGAACAGGTAAGATAAATGAAGCATTGAAGATCACTAACGAGATGCCTTTGGAACCTGATACAGTGATCTGGGGTGCCTTGCTTGGAGGCTGTGTTATCCATAGGAATCTTGAGGTAGGTGAAATTGCAGCAAACAAGCTCATCGAGCTAGAACCAGGAAACATGGGGAACCATGTCATGGTAGCAAATTTATATGCTTCTGTAGGCAGATGGGCTGATCTTGCCAAAATAAGACAACTCATCAATGAGGGGAAAATGCACAAAAATCCTGGATGTAGTTGGCTTGAAGATAAAGGTGAAATACACGTGTTTGTAGCATGTGATACATCCCATCAAAGAACAGATGAGATTTATGAAATATTAAATATATTGACATCACAAATAAGAGGAGAAAACTGAGAGCATTGTACTTTTGTATAGGACAAACAATTTACAATAATTCACATTGTGATATTGTAATGTCGCCAGAATTAACTTACTTCCTATTGTAGCTTCTGATAGCCTAGTAGTCAATCCTTGTTACAAGGATATGTATGCCAGTGAAATTGCCACCTCTCTGAGGCTTCTGGACATCACACAAGGACAAAAATTGCTGAAACCTTACTGTCAATAAAGGTCTATTGACTCCAGTACTCTACGAGCTTGAATTTGCAAAGCTGTCAATCTCTGTTCTGGATCAAGGGTTGAACCAAATTGACTAGCTGCCCAAATCAATGATGCAGATTTCTCACCAAGAAATCGCCTTATGTCATCATGAATTGATGCCATGGGAGGCCTCTCCCTCCCGTTTACATGTCCAATGAGAAGCAGTAGAAACTCTCCACACTTGAGCCTAGAGAAACCAATAATTCTCAGAAACAATCAAACAGAGTGGCTAAGTGAATTCATGCCTTCTATGTCACGGTTTAGTTTCCTTTTTTTCCCCATAGACAGAAACGGCACTAGCACACTTCCCTAGGTGTCAGGCATACACCACCAATATATTTTCTAAGCCACCGGAGAGACAGAGGAGGGAGTATCAGCTCCAACTCCACGAGGAAAAAGGGAAAGGGTGGAAACACTAGAACTATATGGAGGATGCTCTTGAACAAAAAAACATCACTTTTAGTTAGAAAGGCATGCACATTGCAAGAGATTTTGTCGTCATTCAAAATAAAAGAGCTTAAAAGAGATGAAATACCTCAATTTTTCATCTACTTGTTTGTCTCTAATCAGTATGGCAACTTCCTCAATGCCATTGCAAGCCTCGAATCCCTAGTACATCACCAGCCAGTGGATTAATCATGGGCTTAATTATTAAAGGAAGGAACCAATAAATAAACGAAGTACAGATCACCATCTAAGGATAAAATAGATATGGAACTGCATAAATTTTGGATTGAACCTACTATAAAAACACAAGTACGTTTTAATCTTGTATACTTCAGTTAAATGAGGAAACACATCCAGATGCAGCCACTTATTAAAGACTTTTCCTCAATACCAACTGAATATAGAAGACACCTCATACCAAACTATTTCCAAATGAGTATTACAGTTTTTAAAAAACTGGTTCTACACCACTTCTGTCAATAATAAGTTGAAAGAAAAGATATCTACCGCTTGATTGGCAGATGAATCCAGCATTATTGCAATTAAAGCATCCAAACAAGCTCCTTGTACCAGCACCCCTCGAGTCGACAGTATGTTCATCAACACCTGCTTATTTCCAAGCAAGTTAAAATATGTCATCATTTTGAAGTGCTATTTTTCATGAAAGCATAAATTTTGAGGCCATAAATAATCTCTGAAGGAAATTTTTTTTCAAGAAAAAAACACTAACTCTTTTCCAACTACCAAAAGTAGCTCAAAAATGCCATGGAACATATCATTTCAGAATCATTTGAAGACGCTTATAATTTTCAGCTAACTGAGGCATGATTTAGAAGAAGAAAGTCATCAGATCAAATTTTGGTGAGAAGATATGATGAATAGGGGAACTTTACCGGGATTGCCTTGTACTGATGGGCCAAAACATTACTCTCGCAATGAATCAGACAACAACCTTCCAGAACTCGAAGTGCTAGAGAAACTTCAGAATCAGTTGACGGGCTGGTTATCTCCATAGGTTCCACAGTAAATATGTGGTCTAGATTGCTAACACTTTGGTCCTCTGTATCTCTCAAGGAATGTCTAAAAAGAACCGGAACCACTGTTGCATAGCTCACAGTTAATAGCCTGATCCATTTTCCAAATAAAGCAAAGAGTAATCTCGAAACTGGAGGAGTTACTAATGTAAGTTTTAACCATTCAAAAGAAAATGGAGGATTTTCCCCCAAATAATCACAGAATAAACATTAATGAGGAGAATATTAGTAAGTTGTTAATTTTGCAGCTGTTATGGCTTCATCTGTATTCAACTAAAGTCTCAGATTCTTAGCGAATGTGAACAAGTCAAAAGATAACATTGTTTGACTTGTTTTAAATGAAATGAAATAGTAATTGAAATGACTACCCTTACATGCAAATACAAAGTTATCAGTTTAATACTTGCATCTAATTCTACAAACCTACAGTTTAATACTTGCATCTAATTCTCATCAATGCTGAAGTAGTATTCAAACGATATCAAACATTTGTTCTAACCAGAAAATACAGTTGTTCATACGATCATTCAAAAAGATTGAAACTTGAACAAACAACCTATCACAATAACACATTTTGAAAGCTTCAGAGTCGAATTCAACTCAAAATTTATGCATTTTAATGATCTTCTAATGAGCTAATTTTTTTCCTAAACTCCTTGCAGCACATTTGTCAGAAGATGAACCTCAATTACATTTCCCCAATTTCCCATCAATGTCATTATCAGAATTTCCACATTCACAAGTATATAACCAACTTCCCCATTACAGTTTCAGTTAACCAACAGGAGATAAGTAACATTCAGTTATACTTTCATTTAACATAATCAAACGAAAAATCATTCAACTTCGAAACCCTAGGGTGCAGAGAATGGAGGAGACCTTGAAGATCGGGAATGGATTGGCTGTGACAGAAGAGGTTGATGGTAGTGTCGGACTCGGCAACGGATCTGAGAAACTTGAGGATGACGCGGAGGCCACGAATACGGAGGAAGGAGAACTCCGCACGTGCATCACTGAGTCCCGTACGGAGTGCGAGTGTCACCTCCCTGTATAGTCTCTGTCTTTCAAGCGAGCTAATTAGCTCTGCCACCACCGACGGAGATTCCGTCTGAGATTCAGAGTTCGCATCTTTGCTCCAAAATGGGACTTTCAGATACATCCCTTCGCTCCGGTGTCTTCGCCGCTTTTCCAGCTCGGCGTTCCAAGGCCCTCCCTTTTCTTCTTTATACGGAAAAACCAACCCAAAAAATATTTATAATTTAAATTAATCCTTGTATATGATTACAAATTAAAAAAATAAAGTTAAATTATTTAGAATTAAGTAATTATAATAAAAAACTAAAAAGAATGATGAAACTGAGGAAATGATAAGTACAATTTTATACTCCTTTATTTTCATTTTTATTTTTGGGGGATATTTGCAGCTTCCCAAAAGAGTGACGAGTAAACAATCCATCAATGAAGGAGAAATATTCTATTTGTTTCACCTACTTTTCCTAGAAGAATATTAGTATAACTAGATAATTTTAGGTCTGTGAACGGGCCAAATATCTCTTATTATTTTATTCAGTTAAAAAAAATTTTGTTATTACATAATAATATTAATTTGTTAGAATTTGAATTTAATTTGTTTATCAAATTAAATGAAATATTGTGATTATATTATTATACTAATTTAATCTATATATTGTTAGCAGTAATTTTTAAAACATTTATGTGAAATTTTTATGATCTAATATTTTTATTTTTTGCCATTGCATAGAAATATTAATTTATTAGGATTCAAAGTTAATCTATTTATCAAATAAAATTAAATAATATGATAGTTACAAATCATTGTGCATTACTATATCAAAGATCAATATTTCTTGGTAAATTTTTGTTAACATGAATTTGTATTTTTATCCTTGGTCATAATCCATTTCATCTTTCTATATATAGAAAGATGCTTTTTAGAACTATTTATTTTTCTTGATAATTTTCTTGATAGATTTTTTGTTTTTATGAAATTATATTTTCATTATTATCTTGACAAAAAAAATATTTAGATAAATTGAAAAATAAAGTATGTAATCTACTATAATAAATTAAAATTTGATTTGATTAATTTCAAAGTAAAATATGATTAAAATACTCTTTTTTGTTGTTTCTATCATCAAAATTTCGCTCTACAACTTCAACTTTAAATTAAATTTAATATAAATCAATACATTTTAAATCAAATAAAGTATAATTTTGATTATATATTTAAATAAAGAGCTACTCCTTTATAATTTAGTAAATATTTATAGTTTATTTTATATGCAAATATGTCATCCATCATTTTATTTGTAAGGTTAATAGTTATATTTTAAAATAATAAGTTTTTATATTAAAGTACTTATTTTTAATAAATATAATAAATATGAAAAAAATATTAAGAATTAAATTAAATTAATTGAAAAATGGAGTAATTAATTTAGATATCATATTAATTTATAAGAAAGAAAGTGAACTCATAACAAAATGAATTAATAGTTAATTAAAATTTGTCATAACGAAGATGTGCACTTAATAAAGCGTGTCAAGTTTAATTGGATTTTTAACTATTAGCTCATAATAAAATAAAACCATTGGATTCTTGAAGTTATTCTCTTAAAAAATAACAATAAAAAATTTTCATAATATTTTGAAGAAGTAATTCAACCTCATATCTTAAAGTTCATTTGATTTTTTTAATTATATGTCTATTGGAATTTTCTAAAACTTGGATTAACTTTTATTATAATTACTATACTGGTAATTACTATCCCAATATGTAATTATACAAATTTCAATTATCAGGTGATTTTCCAAACAAACCTAGCAAACGTTAGACCTAGAGTAATGTGGTGACGTGATTAAGAGTATGTTTGATTAGTAGGGAGGAATTCTTCTTTTTTTGTGTTTATTACGTTAGCCAAAAATACTATCCTATAAGTATTTGTATATAATCTAGATAAATAGTAGCGGAGAGAAGGGTGAGAGAAGAATGGTGGTGGACGACGGGGATGGGGGTTGAAGTAAAATGAGATGTGTTGGAACGTGAAAAGATACAATTAATGTGAATACCTCTTGTGAAACTTATTTTACCTACTAGAACTATAAAAGTATGTCTGATCAGTAAAGAGGAAAATGTATTTTAAGAAAGTAAGTAGGTTTCTCTCTTTTTTTTTTTGTTTATTACATAAGCAAAATATATTATTTTATAAAATTTGTATATAATATAGATAAATAGCGAGATGTGTTGGAACGTGAAAAAGACACAATCAATGTGAAATACCTCTTTTGAAACTTATTTTACGGACTAGAACTATCTATCAAAAAACTTGTTTTTCTAGCAAAAAAATTTTTAGAATTTTTTACCAGCCCAAACGTGAAAAAATTTAAAAATATTTTCCTTATTGTAAAAAAAAAAATCTTAAAAAC
This sequence comes from Solanum ossicruentum, assembly GCA_025774065.1. Taxonomy (NCBI): domain Eukaryota; kingdom Viridiplantae; phylum Streptophyta; class Magnoliopsida; order Solanales; family Solanaceae; genus Solanum; species Solanum ossicruentum. Next base: position 15,223,822 of record JAOTQR010000069.1, on the reverse strand, counting down.
TTAATCCTGAAAAAGTTGATTATTAATTATATTAATTGGGTGCATGAGAATTGGCCAATATATGTAAATATAATTTTCCATTAAAAAAAAAGAGAAGGGTTTAAAAAACAATGTAATTAAGTTTCTTAGTTTGATTCAATAATTATTGAAATTTCCTTACCTAAATAGTTCAAGAATCGAATCGGCAATAAATCTTTGACCCAAGAGAGTTTGTTTAATCTCCAATTTTCAATGGAAACAAAATCTATATATATAGAATCCTGCATTAATTAAGCCTTCCCTTAGAAGTTAGAAGGAAAGTTTTAGATGGAAACAAAATCCATATATACAGAGAGAACCCTGCATTATTGAATGAAGCCTTCCCCTTGAACAACACTTCCAATGGCTGAAAACGAAAACGACTGGGATTTATGGGCAGTTGTGAGAAGTTGCAGCAACATGAACAACTCTGTTCATGATGATAACAACGTTAATAATACCTCTGTTCTCGACGATCACGGTTTTCACAAGGATCCTACTCATGAAAGCTCTGTTACTAACACACAAAACACGACTCTTTTCCCAGAAGAAAGTGATTGTGTTGGAGATTTTACTGACAGGTTCCCCATCGAAAACAAGCGTTATTTTGGCTTAGATGAAGTTATCAGTCTTTCCAAGAACCTGAATACCAATTCAGGAATTGAACAGGTGGCTGTAGAACATGAGGAGGAGAAGAAGAAGAAGAAGGCGAAATACTCTATGCAAAGTTCAAGTACTGGACCAGGGGAGGCGTTCCCTTACCGCGGGAAGAGCACTGAAAGATATGAAATATTGGCTGAGAAATTGAGCGAGACAGATCAATGGAGATGGAAAAAGTATGGGAAGAAGCTAACTGGTGGTTCGACTTTTCTGAAGAGCTACTTTAGGTGTAATGAAGTTGATGATTGTCCGGCAAAGAGACATGTTCAGAAAAGCTCAACAGATCCAAACAAGGTGATTGTAACATACAGAAACCAACACAATCACCCTCCTCCAAATCAACACAGTGGGATGGTACACAGGAGCCCTAATGCTGCTGCGCCAGCGGAAGATCCATCTTTTCCCTCTTCTACCTCTACCTTGTTATTCAACTAACAAGCCAGTTTTTCAGCAAAGAAATTCTTTTGTGCAGTAGTCTTACTACTGCGTCCTGAACTAGTCACTGTTGAAACTGAAATAGGATTTTCTATTTGAAATTTTGGATGTCTAGTTCTAATATAGTCAAGCTTTTCCCTTGGCATCTATATTATTTTCAAGAATCACTGATACTTTCTTTGTTCCTGGAAGCAGCAAAAACTGAACCTAATGATCGGTTAAACAGTTAAGCCACCCAAGGCACAGGTAACTTATCCCGATACTAATTATTAATCTCGGGATAAGCTCTGATACTATAATTTAATCTTGGGACTATTTGGTGTTATCCTTCAACACCAAACGATCCTAAAAGTATTCGTATAATTTGGATACATACTATGTAAGATGAGAGTTAGAGTAAAAATGAGGCGTGTTAAAATATAAATGTCTAATGTAAAATTTATGTTACCTATGAAAGTCATTTTACCCTCTCCATCCCCCACTTGTGAGATTTCACTGGGTATGTTGCTATCTCTACTTCAACTATGAAAGTCATTTTATCCTCTCCAGATTCCAACTATGAAAGTCATTTTATCTTCTCCAGATTCCACTTGTGAGATTTCACAAAGTATGTTGTTGTCGCTACTTCAACTATGAAAGTCATTTTACTCCCCCTTCTTTTAGAGAAACTTGGATACCTAACATAATATATTTCAAAAATTTTGATCAATCAAAAAATGACAAAAGCTGAAAAAATATTTTTTGAAAATTTTTTTCCTTCATGCCAAACACACCATAATATATAATTTTATTTTTTGAAAAAGGGGTTTAAAAATAATGTAGGTGTAATTAAGTTTCTGTTTCTATTATTCTTGAAATTTCCTTGCATAAATAGTTTAAACTAACTGCCCATAAACGAACTTGAAATTTCTTGCATTACTGAGTGAAGCCAGCCTTCCCCGTGAAAGAAGTTGTCAATGGCTGAAGAAGAAAATGACTGGGATTTATGGGCAGTTGTCAGAAGTTATGGCAGAATGTACAACTCTGTGAATGCTGATATCAATGTTAGTAATAGCTCTGTTCTTGGAGATCAAACTGTTCATGAAGATCCTACTCAAGGAACCTCTGGTAATGGTGATATCAATGTTAGTAATACCTCGTTCTCTGGCAATGGTGATATCAATGTTAATAATACCTCTGTTCTTGGCAATCAAACTGTTCACGAAGATCCTACTCAAGGAACCTCTGGTAATGGGGATATCAATGTTGGTAATACCTCTGTCCTTGACAA
>JAOTQR010000069.1:15192378-15207685 GCA_025774065.1 Solanum ossicruentum | reverse complement strand
GCAGACCTTACCGCTATCTCATAGAAGTACAGAGGTTGTTTCCTAAAATCCTTAGCTCAAAACTCATAAGCAGAAAGACTAGATATGACAAAATGAAATGTAAGGTAATGCGACTAACAATGAATAACACATGACAATAAGTCACTATGATAAAACTAACACATATACGCTAGATAATGACAAGAAAAAGGAATAATAATAGTAGCAAGAATAATACAAATGCTAATAGTAATAAGAAGTAGACAACCACGGAGAAGAATAGGAAAAAGAAGAAGAAGAACTTAGTCTGCTACTCTAATTCGCGACTTCCACATCCTTCTATCTAAGGTCATGTCCTCAGTGAGGTCAAGTTCCGCCATGTCCTGTCTGATCACCTCTCCCCAGTACTTCTTAGGTCTACCTCTACCCCTCCGAGTAGCTCCCACAACCAACCTCTCGCACCTCTTAACAGAAGCATCGATACCCTTCCTCTGCACATGTCTGAACCAGCGCAGTCTTGCTTCCCTCATCTTTTCCTCCACCGGGGCCACCTCCAGTTTCTCCCGAATAGTCTCATTCCTAACCTTGTCACTTTTGGTGTGACCGCACATCCATCTCAACATCCTCATCTCAGCGACATTTATCTTCTGAACATGAATATTTTTAATCGGTTAGCACTCCACCCCATACAACAGTGCTGGTCTAACCACCACTCTGTAGAGCTGACCCTTAAGTTTGGATGGTATCTTTTTGTCACACAATACTCCAGAGGCCAGCCTCCATTTAGTCCATGCTGCCCCAATACGTTATGTGACATCATCATCGATATCGCCACTACTCTAGATGATGGACCCTAGATACTTAAACTTATCCCTCTTGGGGATAGGTTGAGTGTCAAGCCTCACCTCAGAATTTTCTTCCTCCCTCTCTACGCTGAATTTGCACTCCAAGTATTTCAGTTTTGATCCTGCTTAATTTGAATCCTTTGGACTCCAAGGCGTGTCTCCAAGCCTCCAACCTTTCATTAACTTTAGTCCGAGACTCATCAATTAATACTATGTCATCTGCAAAAAGCATACACTATGGTACCTCTTCCTGTAAAGATTTCGTCAGCTCGTCTAACACCAAGGCAAACAAGAAAGGGCTTAGCGCAGAACCCTGATGGAATCCCAACTCGACAGGAAAATACTCGGAGTCTCTTCCCACCGTCCTTACCCGAGTTTTGGCTCCATCGTACATGTCCTTAATTAGCCTAATATAAGCCCCGGAGACACCTTTTGCCTCTAAGAACCTCCATAATACCTCTCTTGGGACTTTGTCATACGCCTTCTCGAGATCTATGAACACCATATGAAAGTCTTCTTACAATCCTTGTATTTTTTCACTAACCTCCGAACCAGATGGATTGCTTCAGTCGTCGACCGCCCCGGCATGAATCCAAATTGGTTCTCCAAGACAGATACTACTTCACGCATCCTCCTCTCACAGCTCTCTCCTATACCTTCATAGTGTGGCTTAACAACTTGATACCCCTGTAATTGTTGCAGTTTTGAATATCTCCTTTATTTTTGTACAATGGCACTATTGTACTCCTCCTCCATTCCTCAGGCATCCTGGCAGTCTCCCTAATAGCATTGAACAGTTTAGTCAACCACTCTATGCCATCCGTGCCCAAGTTCTTCCAAAAATCTATCGGAATCTCATCGGGTCCGATGCGCCCCCCCTTCCCCCCTCTTCATCTTACTCATAGCCAGTTCTACTTCCTCCACTTCAAACGGATTGTCATCCCCAAAAACACGATGATCTTCGAGGTGTGTCAACTTATCCAGCTCTATAACTCTATCTCCTTTTTCATTTAAGAGTTTATGAAAGTAAGTTTGTCACCTTAATTTAATGGAAGTGTCATCCACTAACACCTCGCCCTCCTCATCCTTGATGCACTTCACTAAGTCCAAGTCGCGAGTCTTCCTCTCTCTTACTTTAGCGAGCCTATACAATCTCTTGTCCCCGCCTTTATCGCTTAGATCCTCATAAAGGCGCTCAAATGCAGTAGACTTAGCATTTGTCACTGCCAACTTGGCTTCTGTAGTCAATATATAGATTTTATATGTATAAGCTATATTCAATATTTTGAATTTATCATAATGTATCGTTAGTATAAACTTTTTACGATGTATAGCCATGATTTCTCAACTTTAAATTATATGTTCAAATAAAACTTTAGTATCATGTCATATGATTTAATTTTACATGGCTAAACATATTCTTAATAATCAAGAATTGAATAAATAAGATTCAGACTTTTATCTAAAGTAAATCAACGAAGTCTTATTTTAGAAACTTAAAAAGTCAAAATTGATGAAAGACATGGATTAAAACTGCTGAGGAGGAACTACTTTAAACCTATCCTAAAAGATTTTTTTTTTTTTGTTATTTTAGTGGGATGTGTCTAACAAAAAGGGATTAGGATTTGGATTATTGTATTCAATTAAAATTTAGAGGGTATTCTAGTTGGCAAGTTTAGAAGTAGGATTAGTGTCATGTACCACATTACTGATGTTAATTCTTGAGGGCATTTGTGATCATTTAAGATAGCAGCAAAGCATTTCTTATATTCAAATATAAGAGAAGATGTAAGTGATCTATTTCACGCACCATAATAATACACACCACAAAGGCTAAAAGTAGTGTTTTCACCTTATTTTGATGATGACCAGAAGTCTTATTAATTTACACTGTTATTCTGGATGGAGCACATAAATTAATATTCTTTGAGAATTTTGGCAATCTCGATAATGAAACCGCCTTCCTTGTACTTCTGTGCAGGATCATAAGCTTTAACATACTTCCAACCCAATTCCTGCCCACACTTGCTGCAGAATATATCAGCAACGCTGAAAGTACCTGTCAGTAGTTTTCGATCTTCCTTTTTCCCCACCACTACATTCATAGCATGCCCAAAAAGGTATGCTCCGCCTGATTTTGCCTAAAAAATGACACATAAATATCAATTCATGGATCAATCCAAGTTAAATGCAATTTCCTGAAAAATGGTTTGGGTTCGTATATGGATCAATTTCATGAAGTCAACGGAGAATGCAGTCCTGATTTTGGCCGACAAAGTGTTAATTTGTATCAATTCATGGATCGATTGAAGTCAAATGCAAGTTTTGAAAGACGAATTTTGGGCTTATTTTTATTGAAAACAGTCGATCTGCATGCAACCTATGTTGGATCAATTGAAGTTAATGGAGAATTACTTAAATAAACAGAGGAAAAAATAGTCATTACCATAAATCGTTTAGAGATAAGATCATCTCGAAGAGCGATGGGATTCTGGCAAATCCTGCAGCTAAACAAAGGGTGATTATATGTAGCGTCCGCCATGTATAAGGGAAATAAATGGAGAAGGATTGAGTGTGATTATATAGGTGGAGGAAATAAGGAGATAATTGACTTAAAGACACCAAATTCAATTTTTCTGTTGTGGAAAAGTATAGCCAACCTTTGCAAGGAAGATGAATTTTCTTGGCAACTGCTTTGGGACAGTGATGGGAGGATAGGGCAGGGGTGGGAAAATGCAATCCAGATGGAGACCTTTTTTTTCTTTATTGTGGACAAGGTACAACACAAATGAGACTTTCACTCTGTCCAGTTTGATTTATGGTTGGACTCAGATGAGAAATACTTTATGAGATTTTCTTTCAAGAGTTGGTAAATGAAATAAATTTCAATCAATAATACAACAAAATGTTTTTCAAAATATCATATTTTTTAAAGATTAAAAGTTAGGAGTGTGCATTAATCGACTTGATTCAATTTTTGATTTAGTGATGTTTAGTCCTTAATGGTTTGATTTTTAATTTTTTTAATAAAGAAAATGCTTATAAAATAAAGAGAGAGGTATTAAAAACACCCTCAAACTTGATAGTAATTATTAGTTTTGTCCCTAAACTATTAATAGGCTTAAAAACACTCCTTAACTTGGCGAACCTTAGCATGAATTATTAGTTTTATCCCTAAACTATTGATAGACTTAAAAATACCCCTCAACTTGACGAATTGGGCTTAGATACACTCTCCCATGTCATATGGCATATCAAGTGAGTACTATTTATTTAAATTGCATGAAAGGTTAAAAAAACACGTATTAGCCTTAATTTTCCCTTTAAGAAAAAATTCTTTAATTTTTAATTACCAACTACTAGAATATTCTTCTTCTTCCCATTTAACATTTCCTCCATTAATAGTGACCGACCTCAAAGCATGATCTATTTTTTTCTTTCTCATTTTTATTTGTTTGATTCTCTGTCTTTTCCTATATTGTTTATGATTATTTTTTGTCAATGTAGAATTCTGACAACATTAAAAATTTTATGGCCGGGTGACAATCTCGTAAGAAGATTTTGGAATTGTAAAAATATGGCAGCAAATCAAACTCTACAAAATTTCAAAGCTAAATTTAATAAGTTACAAAAACTTGAAGTTGATGTGTGTTTAAGCCTATCAATAGTTTAAGGACGAAATTAATAATTTGTGTCAAATTCGAAGGTGTATTTAATCTTATTTCACTATGTTGAGGGGTGTTTTTAAGCCTATCAATAGTTTAGGGACGAAACTAATATTTCATGTCAAGTTCGAGGGTGTATTTAAGCTTACTTCGCCAAGTTGATGGATGTTTTTAAGCCTACCAATAATTTATGGATGAAACTAATAATTTGTGTCAAGTTCGAGGGTGTTTTTAATACTTATCTCTAAAACAAATATATGATTTCTCCAATATATTGGTGCGATCGAACAATAATACAACTTTGTAGAACACTCATAAAATGGAAACAATAGTAATGAACACGAAGACGGAACTATACAAGTGCAACACAAGTAAAATGTTTGTTTTTATGAACTCAGAGTCATTGTGAAATGTAAATTGAAAGCTAAAGGACAACAATAGTAATTCATAAAGTGGAGAATCACTACTATTGATATTAATATGTAGTAGTAATGTGTAAAGATAAAATACTACATTACAATAATCTTAATGAGTTATCAATTAATCTAGTAATCTAATTTACAAAAATCAAAAGCAAATCGATAACTCGATATTTTTTCATAAAATCATTAAAAAGTTGTCAATTTAATAACTATAAATCAATAGAGTAGTATTTTTGGGGGGTTTGTTTTTTGCACACACCTGTAAAAAATATATACTTAAAAAAGAACATAATAAATCACAACCACATGAACACTTAAGAAGTAGTAAAATTTTATCATTAATGTGAAAAGTCAAAATTATATTAATATCATTACACGAAAATATACTTTAAACAATACGATAAAAGAAAAGAACAAACTAACACGCGCAAGTGCGCGCGCGTACACATACACATATATGTATATATATATGTATCTATGTATGCCATCCTAAAGGATAAAAAACACATTTATGCTATCGCAATTTTCTAAATTTCATATGTGAGCTATAGAAACTATCTCTCAATTGTTAGCAAAATATTTATTTAATTATGTCATAATTAATTCTTAGTTTTTACAATTTGAAAAATTACCTATGTAGTTATATTTATGTAGTTAAATACTAAGTTTGAAATTACAATACAATTATACCGCTGAACTATTTAAAATGCAGTAGAAATATATTTCCATTACGTTTTGACTTTAAAATACTCTTCTCTCAAATGGAAATAAAAAAGGATAAAAAATAACCCCCCTCCAACTATCAGAAATGGAGCAAAAATACCACTTCGTTAAATTTTGATTCAAAATACTCCTCCCCTAAAATTTTGTAAAAAGTAAAAAATAAAAAAAACTCTTCGCTAATGGAAATGACACTATGCAGGTTATGTGGACCAAAAATACGACATGATTAGTCCACGTGAAACCCCATTTAGGGACCCAAGAGGTTTTCTCCCTGGATATTAGTCTTGAAACTAGCATTTTCATGTAAAAAAGGATTGTTATTTCACTTGCAAACATCTCAAAAAAGCGATCACTGAATGATAGCATTGATTCATTCTCGTTATAATTGTTGCCTCATCCTTCATTAGTTTCTAGAATTTAATAGGATCCAATTCCTCATTTTTTTTGAATCTATGAAGCTTATATAGAAATTGTTCTGATCATGTTCTCAATGTAACAAAATTAATATAAGTTAGCATTTTCAAAAGATAATTTATTTGTAACTATAAATAAAAGTTTTTTCTTAATATAATAACAATTTGGACTACTCAAAATCTGACAAAAAATGATTTGAAGATGGATTATAATTGAGTTTTTTAATGAAAAAAGAATATTTTAAATAATAATAACTTTAAAATTTTGATGTAGGGGTATTTTTTAGTAAAAAATTCACGAAGGACATTTGTGCTCCATTTTTACTAGTTAAGAGGTATTTTTGACTCTTCTTATTTTTGTCAATGAGTATTTTTGAGCTAAAAATTTAACGAATGACTAATTTTGAGTCAAAAATATAACGAAAGGATATTACTAAATCAAAATATAATGGAGGATATACCTACTTTATTTCAAATGGATAGGGGTATTTTTGATCTGTAACAAAGAAAGTAAATATTTATAATTATTACTGGAAATGATTTTTGTTTTGGTTAATTTACAGGACAATAGAAAAGACGTGAAAAATCCTCTGGTACTTTGTTTTCTCAGAAGCTCACTAGAAACGTACACGCACAAGATCCTTGACGGATTTATAGCTCCGATCTTAGAGCAGCGAATCGAGGTGATCAATTCGATAAAGAAATGGAAGATGTTTACTGGAGAGTCACCGACGGCCTGATACACCCGGTATCTCTTCCTCCGGTCCCCGCCAAACGCCCTCGGACAGAAAATGGTACTTCCCTTCCCTCTTTCAACTCTGTAATTTTCCTTCATTTCTGTTCTATCCCTGAATTCCCAAAACCTAGGGGTTTTAAATCCACTCGAAAAGGATTTAGAAATCCTTTTTTCTTAAAGGATATCGTTCGTACAAGTGAGAGGAGCAAGTTAACGATGTGGGTGTTTTGTCATTGGTCTGCCTGAATTCGATTACCGCCGAAAACTTTACCTCGTTCTTGTTTCCTCAGATAGAAATGATTATTTACATGCAATGTCGTTAATCTCAGCAGTCGAATTGGGGCAGGGAATGGAAAATTGGGGAGGGAATTGGGTGGGGTATTGAACCCTCACCAACGAGTTGAAAAAGTACAGGTGAGATGCTAAAGATCCCCTCTTTTCACAGTTGATTAAAGGCTGGAAAATATTTTTCTTAGTTATTAAGAGGAAGGTGGACGAATCTTCTTCTGTTCTCTCGTGTTGTTGGTTTTGACAATATTTGAACATAATCCTACCTAGTTCAAGTTACGACTTTCTTGTGTGTCTGTATGTGTGTTCCTATAGCTTATCTATGAGTATACTATCTGAGTTATTGCTTATTTTTCGCTATTGAGAGGTAATACTATCAATTTATGTTGTTACTTCATAGATGTGCCAAGTGGTCCTGAGATGCCTGGCCATCAAAGCAACAGTGATGCACAAGGGGTTCATCATGTCATTAGAGAAACGGATCCTATTGAAACGTCCTATGAACGATACTTGCAAAGCGGGGTACTTGATCTTTGGTTCATTTGTGTGTGGTTAATTTTCATGCCCTTGTATGCTCAGTCCTTGATGATATATTTGTCTAACATCTTGTTCAAAATATATCAGCAAACTTCTTCATATGCTGGTGGTGAATCTGCAAGATCCATGAATAATGGAGTAATCAGTCATCCTATTGACAGTCCACGTGTTGTGGGTGCTGTGGGATCAGAACCAGATACTGCTAGAAACAGGCCCATTGGGTTTGGAGGTGTTAGACCAGAAGTTCCTCTTCCACCTGAGGCTAGCAGTACATTGTTTGTGGAGGGGTTGCCTGCTAATTGCTCCCGAAGAGAAGTGTCGCGTATCCTTCTATACTGCTTCTCCATTTCACTATTTAAGTTACCATTCTAGTTTTTTCTTTGACTGCAGTTCGCAGATATATTTCGACCATTTGTAGGTTTCAAAGAAGTTAGACTGGTGATCAAAGAATCACGATATGTAAGAACACACCTGTAGATTTCTTGTTAGTCGTAACTTGTAGTTCTGTTATGATGTTCTCTTATTAATTCTTTGTTCCATCAAACATATATAGCCAGGAGGGCATCCGTTTGTTCTTTGCTTTGTTGATTTTGTGAGTCCAGCCCATTATGTTCTCTTATTAATTCTTTGTTTCATCAAACATATATAGCCAGGAGGGCATCCGTTTGTTCTTTGCTTTGTTGATTTTGTGAGTCCAGCCCATGCAGCCACTGCGATGGATACTTTACAAGGTGAGATTTCCACACCTGGCATCAGTAAAATTGATCTTGTGACTGATCTGGTTTTAGTCTTTTAGTATAGTCAGTCTACTATCAGAGCGTACTTATCGAAGAGGTACAACCAAAGTTCGGGTGGGATACAATTTTAGAATGTTGCAAAGGCTGAGTTGAGAGGATAGAGAGGCAATTGGGAAGGAAGAGGTGTGGGATGCAGTGGACAGTCGTCCGGTAAAGATGGCTATAAAATTAAGAACTACATTGCATTTATAGGCTGTAAGGAAATGGAAGGTTAAATAGCTTCTAAGTCACGAAAAATAGCTTTCTCTAGTAAGTCCCCATCGAGAGTGCACTTCATGACCATTATTTATCTTATGTAGTACTCTTTAATTTAGTCTCTGTGAAAGCTACCTTAAACACTGATAGTGCTTTTATGATCATTTCATGGTGTTTGCTTGCTTTTTTTTCACTGGGTGCGTCTTATCATAGATTCTTGTGATAGCCCTCTTTATTTGGCAATCTGCATCTGAGACTAATAGCTTCTATGTTTCTAGCACAAAGATTCCATAGACAAAAATGACTGTCTTTTTTAGATATAGCTCTAGACAACTGATTTAATAGATATTCTTCGTCTTATTCCTTCCCTTTCCTCTTGGTAAGTGGGGAGCAAATCTGCAGTCCGATTGAAGCACACCCAAAAAGTTATGATTTTGCCAAAAAACTAAAACAAGGAGAGAGTAGTCATTTTGTTTTCACCTGTTCTGTAGTTTTTTATCTTGTTTCTTCAAGTGATTAACTGGTTAAATTTTTCCTTCTAGTAATTGAGAGGGAATTGGAGTTCATTAATGGTAAACGTAGATTTGCAGAAGGCGCTGTTTATAGCTTTGACATGCTTTTGAGTTTGCATGGCCTAATGAATTAATTCTAGTGCAAATTTCATGAGTTGGTTTCGTGCATTAATTTTATAAAGTTATCCTGTGCCAGTTTTTGGACAATGAACACTAAGTTACATATTTGCGCACCTGTACTTAAACCGTAAATGATGTACATGGCATGAGATACTATATCTAAATCTTGCAGGTTATAAATTGGACCAGCATGACCGTGATTCGCCCAACTTAAGGCTGCAATTTGCTCGCCGTCCTGGTGCCAGGTCAGGTGGTGGGTATCGTGGAAAACATTGAATTATGTGTCTTTACAGGTGATATGCTAGACTATGTACGCTTGACCTTTACTACTAACGACCAAAAGCTATGTTACAAATTCATCCATTGAGCTAAATTTTGGGACGACCCTCTCTGTAGGACCAACCTGAATTTGGAGATTACATGTTTAGATGTTATTCCAGCTTTGGGGTTTTGTGTTCGACATCGTTCTTTCTCTCTGAATGGATGGTTTAATTAGGACCACTCTTTTCTCTTTTCATGGGAAGTAATGGTAGTTGGGTATTAGCATTTAGCTTTCAGTTCCAGCTCAATTTCTATGCCGTCCTTTACTGAGCACTGGTGTTGTTATATTTCATATTCTGATTGATGAAAGATGATTTCAGTTTTATCTGGTGTGTAGGATGTTGTTAATGCCATTGTAATTTTACTGATAAGTGGGAGGTAATGTACTATGTTTAAAGTTGCTTGTTTTAATAATGTAAAAATCTTTGCGTTCACCTTTTGATTTGTTAAATAACTAGTTTTCAGGATTGTATTTGTGTTGGTGATGATAGAAATGTTTAGAGATCCAATGGATGTTTGATATACTGGATTTTATGATATCGAAGAAATTAGGACGAATCGAAGAAATCTCCTTCGATATGGTGAATTTTGTGTTAGCATGTCTATGCTTTTGTTTGGGGTAATCTGTTCATGGTTTTAGCTACATGTTGAACACAGTAAATGTGTCTTGGTGTGTGTATTTTTTCCGAGACACAGTTGACATCATTATGTATTATGCTTTAAAACCTCGAGGGATCCTGCAGAGGAAAAATAAATAACATAGTTCTGAAATAATCTTCAAATGTTATTTAACGGAGAAAATTGAATAAATTAGGTATATAAGATATCTTATTACTAGTTCCAACATGATTATTTATCTTTCAAGTCTTAACATTAATGATAATTTATAGTAGTAGTCATAAACTTAGGAGTCTATAACTGACATGATATTTGTATTCCTTATTTTACTTCATTAGTTTGATTTCATTTTTTTCAATTAATCTGAAAGATTTTGTTTCATGTGTATCGTCTTCTATGTCTTCTCTATTCCTCTCTACTTTATTTGGTATTTTCCTGGAGAGTGGAAGTTTCTTATTGATCCCGATACAACATGGTGGTATGTGGAATTGTACAGGTTAGTTATATACTATCTCTTCTATTTCAAAGAGAATGACATATTTTCTTTTTTAGTCTATTTAAAAAGGAATTATTTTTTCCCTTTTTTGACAATATTGTAATTTCAACATTCCACGGGTATGTTTAAGGCCACAGGACATTTGGTACATTTGACATAACTTTAATTTACAATCACAAAATTAAAAAAATTCTTTATTTTTTTAAAACTTAATGTCGAGTTAAATTAGGTCATTTTTCTTTTAAATGGGGGGGAGTAATTCATTCGTTTAAATTGTTGTGTTCATTAGTAAGTGTGAGCTTTGAAATAAGTAGGACTCTCTTTTTGATGTTTTGGTATTAAGAATTTTGTTTATAATGTATAATAATTGATCGATTTTATTGAAATTGTTTTAGTATTGATTTTTTCCGAAGAAACATACATTCAAAACATAAATACGGATTAGCTAATGTGTGTTTTATTTAAGAATCATGCATTCATATTGTATACGAATTCGTATTAATTGTTTTAATTGTGCTGTTGAAAACAAGTTACATAGCTGGTAGCAGGTCGTGGCATGAATAGTGGTAATATTGTTTTTCTCTAATAAGGTATGTAATAAGTATGTAAATAAGGTCCATCAATATTTAAATTATGAGTGATTTAATTAGTATGAATTAGCATATAAGTGATTCTTAATTAGGTTGTCTAAAATTGCACGACACGAATTTTATAATCAAAATAGGGAAATATGTTGATTTTCAGAAGGAGGTGACAACCTAGTGAACACCGGAAGGCGTTATATGTTGGATAAAAATGTTGCCACTTGATTTCAGGGAGTTCACCTAACGTTAGAAGGCATTTAGGGGTCGTTTGATGTGATAGATAAAAAAAGATAATTTTGGGATAATTTTTTAAGATCCTTTAATTGCTTGTTTAGTTGCACATAATCGGATAACTTATCTCAGGATTAGTAATTTTCCTGTGGGTGGAATAATAATCTCAAGATAATTTATCTTAATTTTCCTCTTAAACTCACTTTTATATACTAATTTTACATTTTATGTATACTAACATATACTTTTTTTTAATAATATTCATTACTTTAATTAATTGTTATTTTTATATATTTTTTGTTAAAAAATATATATTTTGTAAATTACAATTTCTATGTATTCATATATTATAAGTTGAATTTATTTGTCTAATACTTATATTTATTTATATTTTGATTTCTCTTAAAATATTCACTCCATTACTAAATTATATTCTAAATTAAGTATTTTATTACTTAGTTAAAAATTATATTTTATGTATAAATTAAAATGTTAATTATTTTAATAATATTTTGGCTTGTAGTAAACTTAAAATGGAAGTTTTATTTTTGAGTTAAATAAGATGAAAGTTTTATTTTTAAGTTAAGTAAGATGAAAATTTTATTTTTCTAAAGTTAAATGAGATGAAAAATTTATTTAAAGCTAAATAAGATGAAGGTTTTATTTTTAAGTTAAATAAAATGAAAGTTTTATTTTAAAAACACATGGCACAACCATGAAATGCATAGTTTAGATATACGTTAACTAGAAATTTATTTTTAACAATGAATAACTAAGCTTTCAAAGAAAATGAACAAAAAAATTATATAAGATGGAGGGTATTTTTGCAAATAAATATCTTATTCTTAGAAATTATACTATGAATAATATTTTAAACATGTCAAACCAAACAAACAATAAAAATTACTCTCAATATAACTAATTTCGGTATAATTTATTTTATTATAATTTATCTCAGTATGACTATTCTCAGCATAACTTATCTCCAAATCAAACGACTTGTTGATGAAGTTAAATTTAGGAGGTGTAAAGTAACATAAAATACGTATGTTGGGAATGTCAGAAATGAAAGACATGGTGGTCAAATTATTTTGTTCAAAATTAATTAAATTCTATGTTTCTTTTCTTTGTTTAAGTGTGTGACAAACACATTTTTATGTTGTGAGTAGTTTTTTATTGTTTGATATTTTTACACCAACATAGTAATAATTTCTTTTACAAACTTAAACAAGAAAAAAAAAGACAAAATCAAGCAGTATATTTTCTTTCTCACAGTAATTGATTGAATGAAACATATGAATATTGTATCTATTTTGGTTTAGCGTGACGAAAAATGAAATAAAAAAGATATATGTATTAGAATATATAGGAATCATTTATTGAAGAATTATTTTTTGTATTTTTTTTTATTTGTTTGTTTTATTGAAGAATATATAGCACCTGATTATGATATTGTAGGTGATTTATACATAGTATATTGTGGTTGATATTTTGATTGACGCGAGTATAATGTATGAAATATATTATTTAATTAATTGGATTGATTATGCGATATAGCATTTGGTATTTTATGCTTTTTAATACATGATTTTTTTGTTAGATTATATTATGATTTATAATAGTTGACTTTTTAAATTTGATTATGGTGTTACTGTGGTTTGTATATTGTGAATTACAGTTGTATTAAGATTGGTGTGCCTATGGTATATTACATTTGATGCTTATGTTTTATAAAAGTTGATCTATTTCTGGTTTGATCATATTTTGATTTATACTCTTTTTTTTTTTTTGGGGGGGGGGGGGGGATTGTAGTATATGATTTCAAAGATAGTTCATTTTTTTTTTTGTCGTTTTTTGATTTTTGATAATTGATTTTTTTGTTTGATTATGGAATATGACAATTGATATTTTTATGATTCGTATATGATATATGTTAGTTTATATTTTTAATCTTATTTTTAAGTTTATATTTTTAATCGTATTTTTAACAGTTGTTTGATTTTTTATTTGATTATGATTTAATTCATTTATATAATAAGTAAATATTCATCTAATTAAATTGATTATACAACATATTTGATGTTTGTTTGTGTATAACTTGGTGTAGGTCATATATTATTGATCATGTTGAACTGATCACCATTATTTAATCATACTGCACTATTTTGTATATGAACTTTTTGGTAATATAAAAAAGTTTAATGGGTTATTTCGAATTTGATTGTTAAAATTTGTATTTAGTAAATTTTTAATTTTTTGTTGAAATGTATTACAGGAAGGAATCAAATGTATTCAAGATAAAAGGAATCATTTATGATACAAATATTAATTACGACGGTGTAATCAAGATTACGAAAGAAATATTCAATTCAACATAGTTTTGTGGTGTAAAATTATATTTGTATTTCTACTTTAGTAAAATTATTTGATATATTGGTATTGCCTTGTAAAATAACATCATAAATATAATATTTTGTAATTTAAATTTTTTATGAATAGGAGGATTTTCTTCATATATGTTAGTCTAGTTATTTATTTATTAGATGATGATAACAATTGATATGTAGTTGATGGCTTTATAATATAAGGCATTATGTAGTTGAAACTAATAAAAAACAATTTTACAACATATGATTTTTAATTGGTGTAAAATTTGATTATTTTTTAGTGTAAATTATTCATTGTGTTCAAAGATAACTGTACACCCAACTTAACCCATAATATACTATTTAATATAGTTAACTTTAAAATCAAAATTATACAATAATATTTTAAATGTAAACTATTTTAGCTCACCCAAAATATTTAAAATATTTAATCCTAAATATTTAACGTAAAATAAACTAAATAATTTATTGTGTAAAAATGAGGAATAAAATTCTTAATAGTCTCACTTCATTTTTACACAATACGTTATTGCTTTATATATTATTTTTTTATGTTTTAATTTTTGGAATAATTTTAATTTGTTTATAATGATTTTTTAAAATTATATTCAAATCATCATGTAAAAAATCTAATTATATGATTTTTCAATGAATAACATATAATAATAAGAAATTATTTTATATGATTAGTTGTGGTAATGAAAGTTTTTACAAATTTCGACGAAACTTTTATATATCGAATTTGAAGTTAACGTTGTTGATTTGAGTACATGAATTTTCTTTTCATTATTAGTTTCTGATTATCGGGAGCCAAAAAAGAAAGACAACAAAAAGTTCAAAGAAATAATAACTATTTTCATTATTATTATCACATGTTATTTATTAAAATATAAAATTTAAAAAATTATACATACATATAGTTAAATTTTAATGTAATGATTTAAATCTAACTAAAAATCAATCAAAATAATCAAAAATCATTCCACAAATAAAAATATAAAATAATATTTTATAAAACGTAAAATAAAAAATTTATTGTGTAAAGTGAAGAATAAGAATTTTATTGCATTGTTTCAAGAATAACAATTTTAAGAAATTGTTTTGTGTTTTTAATAACAAGAATTAAATTTTTTATTTTATTTTTAGACTTATAAATATTAGAGTGAAATAGTTTAAATATGGGATAATACCCGAAAATGACCTCAAACTTGACACCATTTTTTTAGTTGGAACTCAAACTTTCATAGTGCACAAATATGACCCTCAACTTGGCAATTCCTGAACAATTAGGCCCAAGGTGCTGACGTAACACAGTGAGTGCAGTACACTCGCAGGGGGCGCGTGAAAGTCATATTTTTGTCGCTCCAACAAAAAAAATGGGATAATTTGACCCTTTTATCCCTACCACATCTCTCTCTCTCTCTCTCTCTCTCTCTCT
>JAOTQR010000069.1:15171227-15192278 GCA_025774065.1 Solanum ossicruentum | reverse complement strand
GGGTGGGGGATGAGTTGAATTTTTCGTAAAATAATTTTTTATTTTTTTGTAAGGGGTTTGGGTGGGGGGGGTGGGGTAGGGAGATGAGGGTCCAAGTTGAAGTAAAAAAATATAAATTTACAAAATTAAATTTTTTTTTGTAAAACAATTTTTAATATTTTTAATTTTTTTTTTAATTTATGTAAAAAGAATTTAAGTTTTTCATTTTTTTTGTAATTTTTTGTAATTTATGTAAAAAATTTAAAATTTTTAAATTTTTTTTGTAATTTTTTGTAATTTATGTAAAAACTTTAATTATTTTTATATTTTTTGTAATTTATGTAAAAAATTTTGTAATTTTTTTTTGTAAAAATTATTTTATTTTTTCATTTTTTAGGAATGTCACGTGTAAAATAATGGGTATGACGTGTACATGTTGTACTTACATGGACGAACGTGACATCGTAGTATTGGCTGGAAAAAACACGTCAGTTGACTGAACCTCATGCGTCACGTCAGCGACTGATCTGTGCCTACTTGTTCAGGAATTGTCAAGTTGAGAGTCATATTTGTGGACTATAAAAGTTTGACTTTCAACTTAAAAATCATGCGTCACGTCAGCGACTGGTCTGTGCCTACTTGTTCAGGAATTGTCAAGTTGAGAGTTATATTTGTGGACTATGAAAGTTTGAGTTTCAACTTAAAAACTGGTGCCAAGTTTGAGGTCATTTTTGGGTATTATCCCTTTAAATATTTTTGAACGAGTTGATATTAAGAATTAAAAATTATCATTTAGAATAAATAAAAAGTTTACCTAATTAGTAAAAGAATTTAATTTAATTATATTAGAATTACAAATATTTTCAGATTAAAAGGTGAAAGAAGGGGTATTTATGATCTAAAAACAAAGATGAAAGGTAT
The DNA here is from genome assembly GCA_025774065.1 of Solanum ossicruentum. Lineage (NCBI taxonomy): Eukaryota > Viridiplantae > Streptophyta > Magnoliopsida > Solanales > Solanaceae > Solanum > Solanum ossicruentum. The sequence continues at coordinate 15,191,378 of JAOTQR010000069.1, read as the reverse complement.
TTTTAGTGTAAAAATTGGAAGAAGGTTTTCTTTTTGGATCCATTTTTTCCCTTAATAAAATATTTTAATTGTTTGACAGTTGTATTAAAAAACCAATCCCACAATTGTATAACGTAAATATTTTAGAATGAGTTAATATTCAGAATTGGAATAAATAAAAAAATATCTTTTAAAATAAATAAAAAAGATTAACTAATTAGTAAAAAAAATAATTTAATTATATTAGTTTCAGATCATAACATGGAAAGAAAGGATATTTACTAACCAAAACAAACATGGAGGATATTTTTAGAATAAAAATTGGAAGAATGTTTTCTTTTTGGAGCCATTTTTTCCCTTAATTGTTTGACAGCAAAACCAATCTACAATTGTATATAACGTAAATAATATTCATAATTTAAATTAATTAATCCTATACCTTAAATAACTTGGAATAAATCCACATAATCTTAAATAGTAAATTCTTAAAAATCTTCCGTCTTCTTTTTTTTCCATAAGAGTCCTATTTTTAGCCAACTTTTATTGTCCCCATAATCCATTAAGATTCTGTACTTAGCCATATTGTTTAACCAGATTAGTGTCATTAGGAGAAGAGGTTTTAATCTTATCCTTCCAGTCTATATAAGTAACCCTTTCTGGGGTTTTAGAACAAGGGTTCAACAACAACAACATACAGGGGTTCAATGGCAGAAATACAAGTTGATCCAATGGATTTGTCCAAAGAAGAGGATGAAGAATGTCCTGTCAAGGAAGTTGAAATGACGGTGCCCAAAACTGATGATCCAACAACACCTGTAGTAACATTTAGAATGTGGCTGCTAGGGATCACTTCTTGTGTGTTGTTGTCTTTTGTGAATCAATTTTTCTGGTATCGTACTCAACCGCTCAATATATCATCGACAGCGGTTCAGATTGCGGTGGTGCCCATTGGGCACCTCATGGCGAAAATCATAACGAAGAGGGTGTTTTTTGAAGGCACACGTTGGGCGTTTACGCTCAACCCGGGCCGATTTAATATTAAAGAGCATGTGTTGATTACGATTTTCGCTAATGCCGGCGCTGGATCGGTTTATGCTTCGCATGTATTGAGTGCTGTTAAGCTTTATTATAAGAGGCCACTTAATTTTCTTCCGGCGTTGCTTATCATGGCCACAACTCAGGTAACTTTTACGTTATTTTTGATATATGCTAGGTTAAATTAGATATTACTTTTATAAGGTACATGCGGTATCAATAATAATATTTCTTTCAAGTGATTTTTAGAGTTTCTTGCATCTTTTAAGGTAAAATTTTTCCAGTCCTTTTTGGTTCATCCCAAAAAGAATGTCATTTCAATAATTTAACCTTAAAATTCTATTTTTACTCTTAATGATTAAGATTCTCAGAATGATTTTAGAATACAAGTTTCAAAAATCTTCCATTTTATGTTATACACCATGCCAAGTCAAAGGATACCACATAAAATAAGACGGAGCTAGTATTATTTTTTATATTTTTTTGTTGCTTGGTGCATGGGGTACAAATATTATTAGCCTAAGAAAGGAAAAGCTGAGGCACATGCGGAAGGGGAAAAATAGCCATAAATTTGAAAATTATCCTAACCCTAGGTCTAAAAATTTGAGCTAAACCCAAAGTATATATATTTTAAGATAAATGTTTGGCTTAATATAGATAAATGTGTGTAATTGTAAAATTATTTTCTTCATTGGATTTATTTTGCTTAAACTCGGCATTGTTTGGCTTGATTTGGGTATTGTTTGGCTTAATTTGGATATGAGGATTAAACTAATTAATGTTATGAGAAATTGGAATAATATAGAATCATGGGCGCAACTGAAGTATGTTTTTATGTATAAACATGAGTTGTACATTGTTTTTGACAATTTAGGTTAAATTAGATATCATACAAAAATACATGTCAATAATATTTTTTTAAAGTGACTTTTCAAGTTTGTTGTAATTTTTGAGGTAAAACTTTTATTACTTTTTATATATTTTCGTGCTAGGTGCATTTCTGTTAGCACAATTTTTTTTTAAAAGTTGAGATTTGGGTTGTTGTCTTTCCTTGTAAGTAAAGGAAATTATAAGTACAAAAATTTGAAACACTTTGGAAAAAAAAGAGTACAAATATTTCTAGCCTAAAATTTGTAGGAAAGTTTAAACACCTAAGGAGGAAAAAAAGTTACAAATTTGAAAATTATCCTAAAATTTGCATATATTTGAGTTATTATAATTTTAGCCTTAGTCTTATTACGAAGGATATAAAAGTCTTTTAACGATGAAGAGTATTTTTGTCAATCTAACATTACAAATATAGATAGATATGTGTGTTTGTAAAATTACTTTCTTTGTTGGATTTGTTTGGCTTGACTTGGGTTTGTTTGGCTTAATTTGCATATGAGGTTAAACTAACTAATGTTATGACTACTTGGAATAATATAGAAATTGGGATAGCATAGAATCTTTAATTGTTGAAACAGTCTCTCTACTTTTATGAGGTAGAGGTAGCAGTAAGGCCTGCGTATAATTTATCATCTTCAAACTCCACTTATGAAATATCACTGGATATATTGTTGTTATTGTTGTATAAAATCTTTAATTGTATAGAATCTTCAATTGTTTTGAAATAAAATTTACATATTTAAAAATTACATAAAAAATTTATAAGTTACAATTAACAATTCAAAGAAAATATCTTTTGTTTGACCAAATAGCAACAAATAAATTAAAATTGTGAGAGACCTAATTTTTACTCACTATTGTTTTACTTCATCAGAACATGGATATACATGCATGTGAAAAGTCACTAAATAATATATATAATTCTATTGTGATTTGGGACATAAAATCTTTAACTTTTAAAAACAAAACATATGTATAAACTACATAAATAATATACTTCAATCATAATAATTAATAATTTAAAATACATATGAAAACTTCACTTGATCCTTCCGTTGATAACTTTATCATATAAAATGAGATAGAAGGAATAACAAATACTAAATTATCAACCCATATTCAAATAATGCAATATTGCTATGTGTTCAACTCCTGACTCCACTCGTGGAAATATACTGTTTATACGTCTACAAACAAATGGCAGATGTTAGGTTTTGGTTGGGCTGGTATCTTCCGGAAGCTTCTGGTTGAGCCAGCAGAGATGTGGTGGCCAGGCAGCTTGGTTCAGGTCTCCTTATTCAGGTATATTACATGTTGCAATAAACTGACGATATAAAATTATGCATGTAAGTTGAATGTGATGTTAAATATTTTGTACGTGAATTGGTACTTAGTATGTACATGATTGTATAATTGTACAGGGCTCTGCACGAAAAGGAGAATAGAACAAAGGGCGGTACAACACGGATGCAGTTCTTCCTCATAGCGTTAATTTTCAGCTTCGCATACTACGTTTTCCCTGGTTACCTTTTCCAGATGTTGAGCTCATTTTCTTGGCTCTGTTGGTTTGCTCCCAATTCCATTTTTGTTCAACAATTGGGCTCTGGCATGAAAGGCCTTGGTATAGGTGCCATAGGATTCGATTGGACAACGATTTCATCCTACCTTGGGACTCCTCTGGCTAGTCCATGGTTTGCCACTGTCAATGTTGCAGTTGGTTTTGTACTTGTAATGTATTTGATGACTCCGCTCACTTATTGGTACAACGTTTACAACGCCAAGACTTATCCAATTTTCTCTTCTCATCTCTTCACGGTAAATGGGACTGCATACCACACTGATGGAGTCATTAATCAGAACTTTCAGCTTGATTATCCTGCCTATAATAAATATGGTCAGCTGCATTTGAGCACCTTCTTTGCTATGACATATGGCCTTGGATTTGCTGCTCTTGGCGCTATTTTTGTACATGTTTTCCTCTTCCACGGAAGGTATGCGTCGTCTGATAATTGAATGCTAGAGCCCTTAAGAGGTCGTTGCATGACTAACATTATGATGTTTTGCAGAGAAGTGTGGAATGGATTCAGAGAAGTATTAGAACAGAAGAAGAAATCAGATGTGCACACAAGGCTGATGAAAAAATATAAGCAGGTTCCTATGTGGTGGTTCCATATTATTCTTGTGGTAAACATGGCATTAATCCTCTTCATTTGTCAGCATTATCTTGGAACATTACAATTACCTTGGTGGGGTGTATTGCTAGCTTTTATTATAGCCTTTGGTTTCACTCTACCCATAGGAATCATATCTGCTACTACGAACCAGGTAATTAAACTGATATCTCTTTTATGTTGAAATTAGTCTGTCATGTTCGTGTCGTTTGACTTTATTCCTGTTTTGAATCAGCAACCAGGTCTTAATATCATCACAGAGTATGTTTGGGGGTATATACACCCTGGCTACCCTGTCGCTAACATGTTGTTCAAGGTGTACGGGTACATTAGCATGGCGCAAGCTCTTAGTTTTGTCTATGATTTCAAGCTTGGTCATTACATGAAAATTCCTCCAAGGGCAATGTTTATGGCTCAGGTAATTAGGTCATCTTGCACTAATGTTTTGGCTCGATTTTGAGATGAGTGTTTTTTCAAAACTACCTCTCTATCTCTATGAGGTAGTGGTAAGGTCAGCATACATTTTGACCCTCTTCATATCCACTTGTGGGATTCCACTGGGTATGTTGTTGATGTTGTTTTGTACTAATGTTTGGTGTGGACAAGAAAGAATTGCTTTTATGAATTCTAAACTTTCTATTTTCTTTCAGATGCTGGGCACATTCATATCAGTAATCATATACACAATTACTGCATGGTGGCTCATGGAAACAGTGCCAAATCTCTGTGACACCTCTGTGCTACCATCCAACAGCCCGTGGACTTGTCCATCAGACCGTGTTTTCTATGACGCCTCGGTTATCTGGGGGCTCATTGGACCAAAAAGAATATTTGGACCACTTGGTGTTTATCCCAAGGTCAATTGGTTCTTTCTGGCAGGAGCCATTTCCCCTATACTAGTTTGGTTGGCACAGAAGACTTTCCCTAAGCAGAAATGGATTTCCCTCATACACATGCCAGTGCTACTGGGCTCAACAGCCATGATGCCTCCAGCAACTTCGGTGAACTACACAAGTTGGCTGATTATAGCTTTCCTTTCCGGTTATGTTGTCTACAGACGTTGGCCTCACTTGTGGGAACGTTACAACTATGTTTTATCCGGTGGCCTGGATGCTGGAACTGCTTTCATGGCGATCTTGATGTTCGTTACTGTTCAATCGCAAGATATTAATGTTAACTGGTGGGGAAATAATATGGATGGATGTCCGTTGGCTGGTTGTCCCACGGCTAAAGGGGTTCCTGCTGCAGGATGTCCAGCCATACTGTAATTTGTTTTAGCAGTGTTATCTTTAAGTCATTAGTTTCTATACTGGTTGTTCATGAATTCATCAGTCTTTCGTCATTATGATTGTAAAATACCCAACAGTCTTTCATCATTAAGATTACAAATATTTTACGCTTTTGCTGTCGATGATAGCATTTTGTTGACATCAAACTTTCTTTATTCTTTTCTTGTTATGTATGACATCACCTATGGCCATATAATTTGAGGAAATGATTTCTTATGATCGGACATGTGAGAGAGGAAAGCTTCGGGGCCGAGTCATAACGTAACCGAATAAATTGGTCCAGTGAAACAGAACATGAAAATTACTCATTGATCTTCAAATCTTCTTTATGCCATTAGGCCGCACAGGCCTAGTGGCAACACTTTATATAGGAAACACTAAGACTCATATTTTACAGATCTCACTCTAAAATGTGTGCGCGTATGAAATAGTTCGAGGTAATTAAAGCAAAAACCAATGGCATGAATGTGCTATGCTTCAGTTTAGATGATCTAGTCCCAACTTGAATGTCCATTAGAAAAAGGAAGACTGTTCAGGAAGCACATTCAAGTGAGATAGAACTTTAGCAGCTAAAGATTTCATATCACTTCTTCCTTTCTGAGTGATTTCCACAAGTGGCATCTGCGCTGCTGTCCCATAATTATGCTTCAATTCTATCATTCGGAATATCCTCTCCAAGGCCTCGAGAGCTTTTTCTTGTAAAATGATAGAGGATGAGCTCAACAATTTTATGATTGGGGTGATCACATTGGCTTCAGCAAGTACCTTAGAACCATTCTGCAGTTGTCTGCCTTCAATTATTGTCAAGATTGCATCTAAAGAAGCTTCAGCAGCTGCAGGATCTGGCTCGTCTAGCACTTGCGCGAGGGGTCTGAGAGCATTAGCCTCTAAAAGGCAGAACGAGGATTCCACACTGCAAAATCCTAGGTGCACGGGACAGTTATAAGTCGGTGAAGAAGTACAGCAACTTAACATCCAATTTTTCCTTCCTTCCTTCTTGCTCAGCTTTTGTGAACTTTCTGAAAATTGCTTTAAAGAAGTAGCTGCATATTTTTTGGTTAAACAACTGCCTGATGCTAGTAGCGATACTAGAAGAGGAATAATACCGGCTTCAGCAACTTGTGTTTGTATTTCTGGATTTGTTGGAACAGTAAAACGACAAAGAGCAGCAGCAGCATTCTCTACAACTTCATTTCTTAGTGAAGCATGGTCATTTCTACCACGCAGACAGTCTAAGATGACATCAAGTGCCCCAGCATCATGAAGGTGCTGGGACATTGAATAATCTCGAGGAAGATGAGAGATTATTCCCAAAGCAGCAGCAGTCTCTTCTTTATTTTGTGAAGTTCTGATGATCCTTACCAAGTTCCCAACGCAGGTATTGTTTACATGCTCTAAGAGAATATCATCATTGCCATCTTTTGCCAATAAATAGAAGAGTTTCACCGCATCAACCCGTACCTCATGGTCATCAAGCTCACATAGGTAGACTAGGACCTTAATTGCGGAAATCTGACAATGAAACAATTAGTGAAAATGACAGTTGAAGTCAGAAGTCAAATTGTGTTTGTCTACTTGAACTTCAAGACGTGAAAACAACAACATACCCACTGAATCCCACAAGTAGGATCTGGGGAGGATAGAACGTACACAGACCTTACCACTATCCTATGGAGATAGAGAGGTTGTTACCAAAAGATCCTTGGCTCAAGTGCAAAAATCCAAGTAAAAGAAGAAGAAAACAGTGAACAATCATAACACTAATAAGGAAAGCATTGCAGAGCCTACAAGAAAAGAATAATACCCATAATATAATCGAAACACAATAAACCACATATGATATCAAAAGCAAGGACTACAGGAATACAACTAGTACTACGACACACCAAACAAGCCTAAACCTTTGAACAGCAACACAACACTCTACTACCTCTTAATCATCTACCCTAATACGCGACATTCCACAGCTTCCTATATGAAGGAGGAACATTTGTTCAAGGACTGCCAACCACTCGCCTGGTGCCAAGGAGATAAAAGGGAGAGCAATCTTCAGGTAGTTAATATAAAAAGGAGATCTATACCTGCTAGCAAGTCAGTCAACAAAATCTTAGAGAAAATAAAGCATCGGAGCCAAAATGCTTCCAACAACTTGATAATGTTTAAGCTTTTGGTAGTCCCTTAATTCACAAATTCCTTCCGTTATATACAACCCAAAGCTTCAACATTCCTCTCCTAAGAGGACCATCAGTTCACTGTTTAAGTAGCTACCTTTAGAGGGAAGTGTGTTCTTCTTGAAGTTTATCTCTTGGGGAATGGACTAGCTATAGTGTGACAAGTTATATTCAATTCTGCTAGCTTGTGTAAACAAATCAAAGATACTTTATCAGACCTACACACCTGTCTCAGTTTGGTTCGGATATCAGAACCAGCAGGAGATTGGCACATTGCTTGAAAGATACGAAGAATGCTTTTTTGCACATTCGATCCACTCAATGATATGAGAGAAAACAGTTTAAAGATGTCATCATGAGACTCCAACAATGTAACCTGCTCATCCTCTGATCCTTGTGAACTTTTTGATATGGCAAGTTGCATAATTGTTGCTGCAACATTTTCCCGAATTTCTGTTGACAAGGTGTGAGAAAATAGTAGTTCAAATAGGAGGTCACTGACACCTTCCTTTATCATCAGCTGACCATTTTCTGGGACAGTTGAAAGGTTGTGAAGTGCTTTGATAGCAATGCTTTTCATCTCTATATTGCTTTGAGATAGAAGTTCAAGAAGTGGCTTCAGTGCCCCTTCTTCTGCGAGGCACAGCTTAATCTGGTCGCTCAACTGGACATCTGATAAGGTTTTCGCCATGACCATACGCTTACTTTCAGTTCCTGCATCAATGAGATAGGCCTTTGAGATTGTTCTTATAGCTTCTGGAAGTAGTTCCAAATTAATATCAATCGAAGTCCAAAATTTTCCCAACCCAAAAAATCAGTAGCAAAGAAAGACTATGGATTTAATAGGGATGACAGTAACATTCAACCAAACCGAAACGGTTAGGCACCTTATGATTTCCATGAATGGTAGACATCCTAAGATCTCCAAGACAGTTCAGGAATGCTTAAATCATGTCCACAACATAATTTATTCTTTATATGTGAACTTGTAGTTAAAATAACAGATAAATGCTCAACTAATGTTCAGGGCTTGCTGTCTTGATTTAAAGTGGATCCACATAAGAGTATTATATCATCTAACATGACCAATGTGTTGCTTTGCTAACAAAGTTCCACATTGGTAGTTGAAAGAAGCGACATATAAAATGTGTTAGATACTCTTAATGATGTGAGGCCTTTCGGGAACATCACGCAAGCTTGGCCCCAAAATGGACAATATCACACCACATATATTAAGAGTATCTTTGAACCTTTTTTAGCTCACAACACAGTGTGTTCCAGTTGCTATGCATAAGTTATCCTTGTTAGTAGCCTTTGGTCTAAAAAAATATCATTCTTTTCAACTGAAAATTTTGAGAAATTTTTAAGCAAATACCTGAACGTAGATGTTGTAATAAGGGTGCACAATAATTTAATCTTGCCATTTCTATAACATTCTGATCAAGGAACGAGAGATTCTGCAAGACTTCACTTGCATACTTCGCAGCTACCGAGTCCTCACTATTCATGAAAGTAACAAGTAGAAGGATGCAGCCCTGGACACTGCCAATCAAGTCCCGAACTATACTATTTCTGGATAGCTCCAAAAGCAGCTGCAAAGCCCATATGCTTTCTTCAGGTTTGCGTGCAAGAGATCGCACCACCAAGCCAATAGCATTATCAACTGTACCAATTCTTTCCTGCCAGGACAACAAGATAAAATAGATTTATATCATTTGGCACAGACCCAAAAGTTATCCTCTTACTATAGTCTTAACATTTAGTAGAACGTTGTATTCATTTGATAACATTATCTGTGGAAATTATGTGAGATATAAGTGAAATTTGAACAAATGTCACGGTGCTACTGATGTATTTGCATTATTGACTGGAGACAAATTTGTATAAGAGAATTGTGATATGTGCATTAAACAGTACCTTGCCTTCTTCACTATCCTTTGCCAGAGCGTGAAGTATCATTAAAGCATATTTTCTTATCTCAGCATTATTTGCACGTAGAAGATCTATAGTAACTGGAACATAATTTTCCATCACTATCCATTCTCTCTGCAACTCACTTCTTACACAAAACTCCAGCAACTTTTGTAAAGATTGAAGCACTTCTTCCTCATCGTTTGTTTGAATTTTCAGTTTTAGGGAAGCAATTGTGATCATGATGTTTCTGTTTTTCCATTCTTCAATTGACTGACACAGTGTTTTATTGGACCGAAGATGTGACTTTTTCAAGGGATTTTTTGTCAAGGGACACAGCTTATTGCCCTCTGCTAACCACTTCTCGATCGCTGTCCTTTCAAATATCTGTCCAGAAGGAGTTTCCACCGGATCTTCCATGACATCTCCAGTAATTGGGCAATAAAATGACTGCAGAGGTTCTAATGGTTGCCTACCCAAAGAGTTTCTTTTAGTCAAGTAATTTGTCTGTTTTTCTTCTGCAGTTGTAAGCAAGTCAGCCTTGCCAAGCAATAGAATGATCTCTTCCATCCATAATGTCTCCATCAGGTTCTTCCCTTGTTCACCACTAGCAATTTCTGCCTTGAATTCTCCGAATTCGTTCTTCAGTACTGATTGCTCATTTGCTATTCCAACAGCTTTAGCTATAGAAATGAGCAAATCATTTGCATAGGACCTGTCAATATTCCTCTCGTTTATCCCTGATTCGATTTTCTTCATAACTTCTTCCTCCTCTATAGAGACTTCATACTCAGTATCCAGCATGTTCTTGCATAGATCTTTAATCTGGTCAGTGATTTCTGGTAAAACATTCAGATATTCCGAAGTCATTAGCAACAACGTCCGACTAATATCCCTTGTACTACTCTCAAAATTCTTGACGATTCTCCTACAATTTAAGAAGAGATAGATTTTGTTCCTATTTCTGCAGTCCAAAGCTAGTTGCTTGATCACTTCTATCTCCAACTTCAGATCCTCAAAAGGAGCATTGAAGTTATTGATTTTACTAGTTCCTGACTTAGATAACTCTTTTAGGACCAAAGCAATCTTCTCCAAGAACTTTGAAAACTTATTGAAGTTCTCCTTCTGCACAACAACAGAATCTGCTGCTGCTATTGTTTCAAATATAAGTCGAGTTATCTCAGTGACAACTTCGGAAGCTGGGACGAGGAAAACATCGGTGGATGGATCCTCTGGCATGATACCACACTTAGGAAGGTAAAAGCAAAGCCAAATCCTTTAATCCTCCTTTATGCTAACTCATTTGATAGCCAAACTTTAGCCCTTCGCGGGAACATGTAAAGATTGGATCTCCATGTTAAGATCCCCAGGAATACCTGCATCAGTTTCCATCTTCATAACATCAATGCAAAATGTTATACTTTAAAGGGACACTACAACTTGCCTGGAACTCTCGTTAGTACCCAAAATCTCTTGTTTTAGCATGAATTTGGTATAAATTATCTTTATTTTGTTTTACAATTTTCTTTTTTGTAAAACATCCTAGTAAAACACCAAAAATTTAGTACCATGATGCATATATTAAGAAGATGAAAGCTAATAACAAAGAAACAAAATGCAAAATTCCAGGAATCACTATGAGATCATTAACTGATGTAAAACCCATTTCCTATCACGCCACTTCCTAGTATTAAAAAAAAACCTGGTTTTCAAGTGCACAAAGCCTCCCATGTTAGCAGGTCCAGGGAAGGGGTGCACCACAGGACGGGTCACGTAAACAGTTCAGTAAATTTCATTTAGACAGTCAAATTAAGATTTGTTTCAATTGAACATATGATCGATGCTCTGGAAAAGATTTTGCGTATGTTGTCAAGTGTCTATTACATAGTATACATTAGACAATGAATATCAGTGAATAAAGGGATGAAATTGAAGTCGCAAAGAAGCAATCATTAAGAACAGTAAGTCACCTCTTAAAGAGTCTATATATATATGTGCAGTTTATGATCCAGCAATTTCTATTACCCAGTTGTTCCCTGAATTTTGATTCTGATTTTGGCAAAAGTTTGAAATAGGATTAAAAAGAGGCATTTTCTTTTAAATTGTCGCTATGCAAAGTCAAGTAAACGTCAATGGCAGCAGAAACACGGCAAATGACCCATGAATTGAAAGTTTAAATTTAATGGAATGGCCCCTACCAACGGGGCCTCCCGCCAACTTGCCTATAGGATTCATCACCCCATTAAATTCGAATTCGTTCATTGCACGACTGTTATTTTTATCTTTCTCATAAGTTTCTTTTTTTTATTTTTAAAAACTATTATAGTCTCTTCTATATATACTAATTTTTGAATACGTGCATTAAATATGTATTTCATGTATACTTTTATAATCTATTAGAACAGTTAAATTTTATGAAAACATGTGTGGTTTAAATTTGGTTAATTGTTAGCCAACTTCTAATAAAGTTACAAATGGGTAATTCTAATTCGAGCCCAAATAAAAAACTTATAACAAGAAAAAAAATTATGAAAAAATAAATTAATAAGTCTAATAGAGAAAAAATACAAAAAATATATAGAGAAGAAAAAATACAACGAACATATCCTTCTTAAGACTTTAATTATAATAATATACAGAAAAAAGAAATATATAGTAACAATACATAATTTTTTGAGTCCTTGTCGACATCTCTCACTACCAATCAAAACCCAAGAATCTTTCACAACATGTCAAACTAAAGCATAAAACAAATGATATTAGAGATAAGTGCTTCACGACTTTAACTACATAATAAAAAGGATGGCCTTAGATAAGAGTCTCATGGAACAAAAAATATGAATTATATAGATAAAAATGGAGGAATATCAAAAGATATTTTAAAGTTTTAAATTAAATAGTTGGAGTTTATGAATATGAAAAACATAATAGTTATGAATATTAAGAGTAGAAATTGAATAAATAATTAGATATGAGTTATGAAAATGAATATATCAAGCAAATAAAAAAAGAAAAATAATAAATAAATAAATAAAGAAGAGAAAAAAGATTAATACAATAGTACTAACATTTAAGTGTTGTACCCTATGTGAAAACCTACAAAAAGCATAAGCAACGCAATTTACGTGGCCAGGAATAATTTACTCCTCAACATGGAATGTCTTGATTAGATAGGAAGATGAATAATATAAATTATAATTAGTACTAATAAATAACCCAATTTTTTTAAAGCAAAAACAGACAATGAGCCTTTATTGGGAAACTTAAATCGATATAATAAATTAAGAAAATGTTTATTATTTATAGTAATAACAATTTATTTCCGTTAAACACTTATAATATATTTATATTGAAGGCATATTTCACTTTAATACAAATGCAGATTTATCATAGAATTTATTGTTATATATATTACTATAAATTGTACTCCCTTCGCTCTCTTTTTATATGTCGTCCTTATTATAAATATATTATTTTTAATATATATCATTTACAATATCAATGCATAAATTACACTCTTGTTCTTATTTTATCCTTGATAGTTAATGACTTTGAAAATATATACTCTTTGACCAACAAAAAGAACTAAAAGGACAATTATTATTAAATGAGAGCAAAATGATAAACTTACCTTTTTACTTAATGCAAGTATTATCACAAAAGGAAATATATAAAGGGCGGAAGGAGTAATAAATAAAAATATCATTAAAATCAATAATTATTTATTTTAAAAATTTGTTTAAATAACTTTTTCGCCTTTTCATTTCACAAGAAAAATCAAAGAGCTTGAGCCCCTAAAGGCCCAAACAAATACAATCAGATGAACCACGTCAATGTGATGGTGAAGACATTGATGTGGTTCATCTGATTGATTGTAATAGTAAACGATATAGTAAAACCTCAAAACTTCAAATCTGCTAATAGTTATCAAATGAGACTCTTTCCAAGGATTTGATGTTCAGAAATATCACTACTACCACTATCAAACTTGGTAGTTGCAAATAAGCGGTTGAGTTAAATATGAGTCGATAGAAAATAAGTAAAATAAAGATGAATAAAATTCAACTCGACTCGTATTTTAAACAGTAAAAATGAGTTATCTAATAGATAATATGAGTGAATACAAATACCCATATTATAATATAGTAGGAATGTTATTAAAAGCTTCAAAAGCAAGATCTTTAGTGAAATTTTCATAAATAGTTTAGTCCTGAAATTTAATAGGTCAAAATAGCTACAACTTAGATAATTACATTCCGTGACTGTAGTTATAACAGTTGGTTGTATTATTTGCAAATTTGTTAGTATAATTTGTTGCCACTATACAAATTTATTTGTAAAATTTGTTGCCAATAATACAAACAGACTAAGTATATACAGATTCTGTGTTTATACATTTTAAGATATTTTCAGAACTTATACATATCAAATGTATTAATATGATAATTGAATATGATCATCTACAAATTCTAAATTTATCAATTAGGAAATTCTGAATTTATACAATTACAATCTTAATTATACAATTCTAGGCATGCCCCTAGCAACCATGATTAAACTATTAGAATCTTAATTATACAATTCTAGGTGTGCGCCTGGCAACCCTGATTAAATTATAGTGACAAATAATAATTAATTTAAATTATAATTATGATAAATAATTAAATAGTATATATTTGTTTAATCACATAATTTCCTTTTTAAAAAAAATTATCATCCCCACTCTAACCCAATCTCCAACCCTCGCCAGCCCACCCCTCCCCATACCAACCCCCTCAAAAAATTAATTTTAATTTGTTTTTAAAATAAAAAGGAAATTATTTTTACTACCTCTACCCCCCTCCAAAAAAAATTTCAAATTTTTTCCTACCCCATCTCTACCCCCACCCAAACTATCTATGCCCGAAAAAATATAATAATATAATTTTTCTTAAATGAATCTTTTTTACTCATTTCATTCATTAAATTACTCATTTTTAAATAGATAATATGAGTTCTATTCATCTTTTTATTTATTGTAAGTGAATTGGATACCTAATTCATTTAAATTGAATTAATTTGAATAGATACCTAAATAAATTACTAATTTTGCCGTCCCAAGTCAAACTATGAAGCCAATATATCACTAGCACCACTAGCCTATAACAAATAATTTGTGGATATGATGTCTAATTATATACTACTATTAATTTGAATTTTATATTTATTATTTCTCATAAAACATTATAAATATTCTGAAAACAAATATCATTGTGTTGAAAGCCAAGCAACTGATATAGGCCTATTATTGATGAACTCGATCACGGCCCTTCGGTGTCAATGAGAAAATATTTTTTGATTCCTTTTTATGTTTGGTTGATTAAAATATTTTCTAAATATTTTTTTCTAAAAAAATCCTTAAAAATAAGAAAAATAACTGTATATGCAAACAGAAAAATAAATTCAAAAAACAACATTTCAAGTTTAGTATATGTCCTCCCTTCCCACGTAATCCTCCGACCTCCACCCCTGCCATGGTTGAATTCCCACTCTCCATTCCATCTCACCTTCATAGTGTATTACTAGATAACATGTAAATTTAAACATAAAAAAAAGAAAAGAAAAAAAAAGAGCAAACGGGAGTGCGTTCGTACGTGTGAAGAAGAATACAAGAGTGATATTGGTTCGGCTCATCTGTAATCTGTTTGATGAATCAGAAAATGGTGAGGCGAACCAATATCACGCCATGTCTGCTTCTCCATGGATCATTTGATTTGTTGCTCTGGATATAATGAATCGTGTCCCTTTATATGCATGCAAAGGAATCTGGTGCTACTGTTGAAGATCATGGTTCACGGGTTCCTGCTAACAAATTTATAAGCTGTTAAAACATACCAAAGGACATTGCTATTACTTTAATTATACCATCCGCAAATATAGGATGGAAAATAGGGTCACTGCTTCTTGCAAAATAAAAAACAGAGAAAGGATATTGTTATTGGTACATCTTCCGTTTAAAAAGGAATGAATTGGTTTGATTTGACACAAAATTTAAAAGATTAAAAATATTTTTTAATTTTGTGGTCAATGGCGGAATATTCTCCTTAAAGGTTCAAAAATTTAAAAAGTAAACACACAAACTAATCGAAAGAGATTCGACATTTATTTTATATCTATAAAAAATAATTTCTACTATTAAATAGTACTATTTTTCACCAAAGGGGGTTCATTTACATTGTGGCTGCGCCACTGCTTGTGATCCTAAACAATGTATCAAAATATTCTTTAATCTTATGGTGTTAAACATGTCGAAAAGTTGAATATACAGTTTTGCCAAAAAAAAACATCATTCTTTTTTAAACAAACCAAAAAGGAAAGTAAATTATTATTTTTTTAAACTGAGGGAGTATCAATTGCCGTCCCAATTAATGAGACACCTTTTGACTTGGAATGATGTTGAAAAAAAAATTTGAAACTTGTGATATAAAATAATCATTAGATATTTATGTGGTTGAAAATTAATTTATTAAGGATAAAAAAAATCTTAAACTTAAATTATTTTTAATTATAGTAAGATAATATTCTATTTAAATGAACTAAAAAACAAAAAATTGACACATAAAATAGGACGAGAGTATAACACATGTATAGATGGATCTAGCTAGGCTAGGGAACAATATATATTATCATGATCAACATCTAGGAATCCACTAATCACTAATATAATGCATTTTATTATTTAAATGCCTCGTGATGTATTTTCTTTGCCTCCAGCATTGATTAGACGAGGTCAAACTTTAAACAGTAGTACAGTCAGTGGAAACTTTTTAGGTTTAGGAATTATTTACCAAAACTTACAAGCATCATAAATAACTTTATATATCTATTCTCCATGTATACTGCTGGTATAGGCTACTAACACTTTATATATCTATTCCCATGATCCACTTTATCATAATATATAAAAGGGTATCTAATGGAAATCTAGGCCACTAAATATGGGGGAAACAAGCAGAATCTTCACTAGATAATTAATTCACTCTAAAGTTATATATGCGCAAATTGCAAAATGATTTTGATAGTGGTCTCATGTCATGTCAAGTCGATAAAGAAAATTTCAAAATGATTTTTAGACTAAATTCAAAGTTCAATTATCTGTAGATTCTTGTGATTTTTCATCATCGTATGACAACTTAGTTAAAATGAAATTTCAATAATATATATGGTAATTTGATTTGCCATATGAGAGACTATCTGTACTAATTTGCGGGTTAAATCCGATTAGATGGCAGCTTCATAAACTATTCTTCAAGAGTAATTAGCCTAATTGTTCATTTTCTTATCTTGAGATATATATCAGAGCACAAGTTTATTCCATTTTCTTAATTTCTCCAATATTGAGACCTTATGTATCATAATATGCATGTAACGCCCTTGTGAAATGACGAAAATATCTTTAGAATTGACCTTACGCGTTACGTGATTTCCCTTGCTCCGTTTGCAAATCCGAGACCGAATTAGCGATCAGTGCGAAAAATCGAGTCGAAAAATGGTCTCGACTCGACAAAAACTCGAAAAAATACAAATTAATTTTTTCCAAGAAAGCTCAAAACAGTGGGGTTTTCACGCCCCTTCCGCGACGCGGAATGGATGTGGAACCACACTTTGATTTTTCCTGAAAATTTAGGAAAAGTGAGAAATTTGCGAAAAAGCCAAAAAGCACTAGTGCGCGTCATACACTAGTGTAGGAGGAGACAATTTTCGTTTTTTAAGGGAAGGGGTAATTTCGACTTTTTACACCACATATCCTAAATTAATCCATTTTAAGGCATATTTAGTCCCTAAAACGTTTATTTTTTCATTCAATTCTCTCAAACAAGCGAACCCTTTCAAGAACGTATGCTCAAGAACTCAAGAAACGATAGTAGAACTTAGGGATTTCTCTAATTCTTCAAGAAAGTCTTTCCAAGGTATGTGAGGCCTATCAAAATATATATTATTATTATTTTTGGGATTTAAATTCCTCAATTTCATACAAGATTCCAGTTGAACTGTAAGATTTAAGAATTTTCATTCCGTATGAGTAAACTCCATCTAGATGTTAGATTATGCACTCTTTTAATATGAAATTATGTCTTTTTCCTGATTGTAGTATAAAGTTGCATTATTGTACAATCTTTACTGTAAATGATGTATTTCTTGAAAACCTTGAAATTTATCCCAGAAAAGAAAAACTAGTTTATGAGTAGTTAAACCAAGTTAAAGAATAACTTTCTTGGAGATTTTCTTGGTATTTTAGAGGGATAATCTAGCATGATAGAAAGTACATAAAGATAGTAGTTACACTAAAGTTAAAGATTTCAATTGAGAAAGCTAAGTAGTAAGTTGGGCTAAGTCCCCAAGAAATTCTGATTTCAAGAATTTATGATCATATGAGTATGAGCTATATAAAGTTTGGGAGTAGTATTGAGCACCGATATGGGTGAGAGTAGAATAAAGTACTCAAACTCATAAACTATGTCGCCAGCATAGGATAGGATTGTACTACAGTACCTTCCTCTTTAGCCACTGAGATGACTCAGTTTTGAGATGGATCTACTCCCTTAGTTATTCGTCCCCTATCACAGCAAAGTACGGGACGACTCTAGCAACGTGGGCAAGATGTTATATCACCATGAAACTCATAGTGATGGTTGTCAATTAGAGAAACTCCCCAAGTTAAGAAACTAAGTTTTTACTTATCAGTTTTCAGCATACCAGTCTTATGATTATTGTCATTTCGCTTATGAATTATGATTATGTCCTTTGTAATGCATTATGATATTCCTATTAAATGTTTTGGCAATCTTACATACTGTACATTTCACGTACTGACTTCCTTAGGACATGCATTGTTTTATGATGCAGATGCAGGTGACAGAGTTTCTCAGCAACCGCTTCGTTGAGAACCTACCATCTTTCAGACTCTTGGTAAGGCCTCTTCTCAGTCCGAGGTTCTATGGTTTATGTTTCTTTATAGTATTTACTTTTAGTTCTGGCTACTTGGGGCCTGTCCCAATAGTCCTTTCAGACAATTATAGTAGAGGTTCCATGAACTATGAGTCAGTATTTTAGCTTCAATTTATTCAGACAGTATTTAAAACTTTACATTCAGTTATTCAGTCTATTCATGAGTTAGTTTGATGCTTTAATAATTTTTTTTCCACTCTAAAAATGTCTTTCGGTGAGTAAGTAGCCAGGCCAAGGGTTCGCTTGAGACCAGAAATGATTTTCGAGTGCCGGCCATGTCCAGGGTGTAAGCTCGGGTCGTGACAATGCACTCTCTAAATGTCTAATCCTGACATGCGGGTGATGGTTGTTGAGGTCAGGGCCGAGCCAACATACATTGAAAGAGTTCATCCGAACCTCTTTCGATGACAAATTTATATTATTTATATAAAATTAAAATAATATTTTTATATATATAATATATATTGGACCCCCTTCAGCTAGTTCGTGTGTTTAATTCTTCAAATTTTGAACACCTTTAATTAAAATTCCGACTCTGTCACTGATTGAGGCCCTATATTGACAAAGATCTCCAAGTTCTAATGCTAATTTTCTTGTCAAGCAGCGTGTTCATGATTCGATTTGGATCGATTATTAGTTAAATCAAAATCAAAATCAAATTAATTTAATCAATTTTTTAATTTTTAAAATCAAATTAACTGAGCCAAATTTAAAAGATAACCGTGTTTGGTTATTGTTAGTTTGATTTGATTTTTTCCCGTTTGAAAGTAATAAGTCTATTGAAAACACATATATCTCAATAGACACAAACACCAACTAGTACATCAACAATATAATCCAGAAGAAAGATTTCGTGGATTCAATTAAGCAATACTCAAAGTTACTACTCATGAACAAATTAATTTAACTAAATAACACTAAAGTCATTATACACCAAAGATCAAATCTTTTTAGCAAAAGAATGACTCCAAGTTCAATAATCGAGGAACTATCCGGGAGAATGATATAAGAAAATTATATACCAAAATACTAACAAGAGAATTTCAAAATATAAATAGTAAAGTTAAAGATTTAAGTTAATTAAAGTTTAATAAAATATTTATTTTTTATTTAGAAATAATATATAGATGATTATAAAATTTATATATATGGTCTCTTAGATTGATTTGATTATTTTTGACGATTTTTTGTTAGTATAATCAAAATTAAATCAAATAGTACTGATTTTAAAATTTAAAACCAAATCAAATCAATATTGATCTTTTAATCAATTTATAAAATTACCGTTCGATTTAATTTTTCAATCATTGCCATGAACAATTCCCCACATTGTTATTTTTTTAACCATGAACAATTCTAGTCAAATCTATGCATGCTAGCTTATTAGAAATATTACCTGTAATAAGTTTTTAATTAACTTTTAAGTGCATAAAGAAATCAATTAGACATTTTTTTTGTTTTTGTTAATAAAATCAAAATCAAAATTAAATTAAATAGTATTGATTTTAAAATTTAAAATCAAATCAAATCAATATCGATGTTTTTAATCAATTTGTAGAATTACTGGTCGACTTAATTTTTTAATTATAGCCATGAACAATTTCCCATTGGATATGTTGTTGTTATTTTTTTTAACCATAAACAATTCTAGTCAAATTTATGCATGCTAGCTTATTAGAAAATATTACCTGTAATAAGTTTTTAATTAACTTTTAAGTG
>JAOTQR010000069.1:15150948-15171127 GCA_025774065.1 Solanum ossicruentum | reverse complement strand
TCAATTTGTAGAACTACGGTTCAATTTAATTTTTTAATTATTGCCATGAACAATTCCCCACTGAATATGTTGTTGTTAATTTTTTTAACCATGAACAATTCTAGGCAAATCTATGCATGCTAGCTTATTAGAAATATTACCTGTAATAAGTTTTTAATTAACTTTTAAGTGCATAAAAAAATCAATTAGACATTTTTTTTGTTTTTGTTAGTAAAATCAAAATCAAAATTAAATCAAATAGTGCTGATTTTAAAATTTAAAATCAAATCAAATCAATATCAATGTTTTTAATCAATTTGTAGAATTACTGTTTGACTTAATTTTTTAATCATAGCCATGAACAATTCCCCATTGGATATGTTGTTGTTATTTTTTTTAACCATAAACAATTCTAGTCAAATCTATGCATGCTAGCTTATTAGAAAATATTATATGTAATAAGTTTTTAATTAACTTTTAAGTGCATAAAAGAATCAATTAGATTTTTTTTCCCACCCGATATTCAGTATCCACTTTGGAGCCCGATTATATGCGAATTCATACCTGTTAAGAATTTTTTTCATTCTCAAGACTCAAACTCAAGACTTTTGAAAGAAGGAACAGTCCCATCCGCTACCACATCTTCACATATATACCCTACATATTCTTTTAGTCTCGAGCAAAAGACCAAAGATACAATCGTACCCTTAAAAATAATAATCAATAATATATAATAATATAACCACCCGTCCGGCCTGTTTCTAAATTACTTGGCTGTCAAACGAATCACATGCTTACAACTAGTTACTAATTAGGGCCACTTAAAGGTGGTCTATGTGATTAGTCAAATTAGATTAGCCGCCATATAACTGTACATCACTTGGATATTATAGTACATAATTTTTTAAAAAAAATTATAATTTTAAATTGAAATATGTATAATGGATCAAAATATTCATGTTATTTTAAATATATCATGCAAAATAATTTAAAAGTTATTAAATTATAAAAGATGTGTTTTTCGAAAGATTAGAGAAAAATAAGACCAAAAAATAAGGAAAAAGATGCTTTTTAGGAAAAAATGCTAAAGAAAAAAAAGACTAATAAATTAAAATAAAGGAATTTATATTTATTTATCTTTTTTCTGTCCCTAAAAGAATTTGCTCTGCATCATGAAGCTATAACATTCTTATCCGTCACTGGCAAGGACGACTTTCTAGGTTAAAAATGGGACTGGTGAATTTATAGTTTGATCTTAAAATTAAATATTTTATGTATATATTTTAAAAATTAATATAATATTATCTACTAATATTGATGCTATAAAAAATCACTTAATTAAATGTTGAGTTACTTGTCTAAAGAGTTAGAATCAGTTCTCACAGGGCACAATAAATATACGCATGGCCTCCTTTTTAGTACGATAAAAGTTAATAACATGAATTAATTAATTAAAAGTAATACCATTATTAGCTGCCAGATGGTAGAACTATTGTATAAATTGTAATTGCAATTATAATATGTGAACGTAACCCTGATGACGCAAGGGTTGCTCAATCAGTTGTTAGGTTAGAAAACATAAATCAAAAAACGGTCCTAGATTTTTCAGAAGTGTATCAATGAAAAGGAGAAAGATAAAAGTACTTATTAAGTAGTAAGTAATCTTTATTTCTCAAGGTTACTGATCTTTATTTTTTAAACTAAAGAGATTCTTACGTAGATGTGTTGCCGGCCGAAAAAAAAAATCTGCTAAAATGATTGCATGTATGCAGGGGCGGACCTAGGAATGGGGGAGGGAAAATTCCCTCGATCAAAAATTATATTATATATATGAGGTAAATTTTTTATATTTATATATATATATATATATATATTAAATTTGAATCATCTAAACAATAAGTAGTCTAGTATAATGGTTGATCTTTTTTTAAATAAACTCTCATGCTCATGGTTCAAATCGCACTTAAAACATTATTTTTTTAGTTTTTCTTAATTCAAAAATTGTATTTTGTTGATTTATTGACAAATTTAAACTTTTATTATATTTCGAAGCCCCTAAGTTAAAATCTTAGATCCGTCACTACATGTATGTATAATATTATAATATACTATATTAATGTTGTATAAATAGAGTGTTCATATATATATATATACACATATGTATGTATATACACTTACTTATATAATATTTATACATTTTTGAAAATTTTTCTTTTTCAATAAGCTGAATTGTTTTCAATCTCATCCACTTTAAATCTTCTCTAAACAATTTCAAATTTTTAGATATAAGAACCTTCGATGCTTTATTTATTTTGATATACTATAATTCAAAATAATTTACATTTGCAACAGGATGAATTTTACAGTTTAAGCTTAAAAGCTCTTCAATATGATGAATTTCAATTGACATGCTACTCAAATCCTTCTCAAAATTAATACTCGTTGATTGCGTAGTGTAATAATCTTCCTCTCTACCAACTGACTAGGACCAAAATTTAACCTGGTCAACAACACGTATGGTTTGTTTTGATCGATTTTTGGTTTATGACTTATCAATTAGAAGTCATAAGTTAGAAATTTTAACTTATATTTTTTGGTTTATTTTTATTTTTGCCTTAAAAATAAGTATTTATAAGCAATTTTTAACATTATTCATATAATTCAACATCGCTTAAAAAATGTTTTGACTTAAAAGCACCTAAATTAAGTCAATTCAAATTGACACTTCACCTCTACTCCAATGATGCTTCTTCCAATATTATCAATCAAAAAATGGAGAAAAAAGTCAGGACTTTTAGGGCCTATTCGGAAAATCATTATGATATATAATTGAATTTTATGTAATTGAGTGTAATCGCACTATCTGACATATTTGGCTAGTCATGTAATAATTTGGTCGACAACTAATTTAGTGTATTTGGTAGGGATAATTATACTCTCTACTTCACAAAAGGAGTGGAGAGCGAGGTATGTAAATTACCGATAATTATATGGTGTGATTACAAGTTAGTTACTTTCTAATTTCTTTTTTTTTTTTATCTTTTTTGTTTAATTTACTTTTTTATTTTTATTATTTTTTAAAATTTTTGTTGTTTTTAAGAGAATCTAAAAATATATATTTTTCATTTTATATTGTTTATATTTCATTTCTTCCTTATTCTTAACCTTTAATTCATTTGATTTCATGTAATTTTTTCGCAGTATCTATTTTTGCATCATCACTACTCGGTGATATTCCATAGTATATGATATACAGTGCTATCATATAGGATCAAGTTTAATTCTTTATGATACTTTATTAGTATATTTATACCCTACTGATATCATATAGGATTGAACTTTTTTTTAAAAGAAAAATAAAAAATAATTAGACTCCATTTCCTATATGATATTCCATCATTACATTGATATCCTATCAGTATAATATAGAATCAAACTCTTTTTTTTAAAAAATAAAGAAGAAATAATTAAGAAAAAATTATTAAAATCATAAATTTATTTATTAAGCTAATTTTGATAGTTTCACCGAAGCACTGCTTTTTTCTTCTTATATTATTAATTTTGCTGACAAATCTCCAAGTTCATATGCACTATATTTTGTATAGTCAATATGCCCTTTAATCGGGTGATGATGAACAATTTAAAGACTTTCATAATAGGTCTCAAGTGTTTTAAGGTTATATGTGAATGACTCTAAACTTAAGTAGGGAGATTTTCTTATATATAAAATAAAATACATAATTACAAAATATAGTAATAGAATTTGTTTATGTGAGAAGTGTCAAATACATATTTGAATAATTTTTTTTTGGAGTTTAATATCTAAATAATTAGAAGTGTGAGTTTTATACCTAGAAGATTAAACTATCACTTATTAGTTTGAGAAACACAGTTCTCTCTTTTATCCCACTCTCACCATAATGTGTGTAATACACTTTCTCTTTTATTTTAGCATCACATTCTACATGGACTAAATATTCTATCGTGAATAAATAAATAAATTATAGTATTAGCTAAAGTTAAATATCAAAGTATTATTTTTTTAAAAAGTATAAAATATTTTTCTTGCCTCACTCCACTATTTTCTCTTTTGTACCTCCCCCCCCCCCCCCCCCAAACAAATCAATGTTTTAGTTTTTTTTTTTTTTTAAAAAAAAGATCTTTGTAAAATTTTTAAAGAAAATCTTACTTCATCTTCCCTCACCCTCTCCCTTAAAATATTAATTTAGATATTTTAATTTTTTTATAGAAAAAAATAATTCTACTCTACCTACCTAATCCTCCACTTTCATTTTTCCCACACTCTTTAGAAAAATAATTTTCCTTGCTAAAAGTTATTTCTAAAATAATTTTTTAATTTATGATATTCGGTATACAAGTAGAATTTTTTTTCTAAAAATATGTGTACATATATATATATAAAAGGATGAAAAAAAAAGGATTAAAAAAAATTAGGAGTAGAGGATAAGATGGATGTCGGATAGAATTTTATTTGAAAAATAAAAATAATATCATTTTTCGTAGGAAGGAGTAGAAGATGAGGTGAAGTTTGACTTTTTTTTTAAAAGTATTCTATAAAAGAGATTTTAAAAAATTAATAACCTGGGGATTGTTTGGGTGTGAGCGTGGAGGGGGTACTCTAGGGGTGGAGTAGGTGAGAACAATATTTTAAATTTTATTTTTAAAAAATGATATTTTTGAGAGATTATTGATACTTTAATCTTTAATTTTTAATTAATATTAATAATTTATTTAATTATTATTAAGATGAAATTTTTATTCATGTGATAAAATATTTTTCAATGAAAGAGAGGGTGTGTTTCTCAAATTAATAAGTGATAGTTTAAGTATAAAACTCACACTTACATTAGTTTAGGTATGAAACAAAAAGAAAAAAAGAGGACAGTTTAGGTGAGTTTTTGACATTTATCTCTAATTTTTACGATCTTTTTGGATTATTACACTGAGGGACGCTTCGGTAAAAATAATTACAAAAAAAATACTTTGTTGTATAGGTATGTATAGTCAGTGTAATTGTGTATCAAAATATATATTTAGTATATAGTTCATGTATAAATAATTCATTGTATAGTCAGTGTATACTTTCTATAACTTCTGGCAAGATATATTGTATAGTCATATATAGTTTTACTGATTTGAGACTAATTTTTATACAAATGAAACATGAAATACATTTACGTAAATTAATTAATTTTTTTTTTATATATTTGAAAAATTCTCTCTTTTTTTATAAGGCATATATATAAAGATAGCTAACTATCTATGACTGGAAATTAAAAAGCAATTCTTTATATGTGAAATTTCCTTTCCTATATTATGGTCAAATTCTCCTTCTTTAATTTATGACTGAATTTTTTCTACCACAATCAAATCAATATTATCCTTTTGTCTAATTTTTGCTCCAACAAAATTCAAAATTGATATGACGTCGGGGTTGGATGTCACCTAGATATATTATTTTGAAGTAAATAAAAATACAATGAAGCAAATGAATATAAAAATTTACGATAAGCACTAAAAATAATTAACAATAAGTAATGCTCTTGTAAATTATGAATATGAATTGAGATATTAAAAAAGCAAAATAATGTTATCTCCATTTTAGTGTGTTTGTTCTATTTTATTCGTAGTTATTTTTAAAATATGCTTTTTATTTTTTAGTAACGTTTTAATTTTTCAACTTTCTACATGATATATTTAAGATGCAAATTCAAATGGTGTTTTAGTACATTTAATATATTTTTACTTTAAAATCACAAGATTTTAAAACAGGGTTTACTTTCATAAATCCCATGACATAAAACAAACAAATTGAAACGGATGAAGTGATAAAATACATAATGATAATATTAAAGTGATACATTTTTATATGAATAAATTCAAAAAAGATCTCTAGAACATTTAAAGTCAAATAGTAATCTATATAGCTCTGTAATAATAAAATTAAAATTCGAATTTCATATTTAAAACAAATATTAAAAACTAGGAAAATATCAAATATACTCATAGCCTTTTGTTTACTAGTCTTGATGTACGCGTTTTGCACGTGATCAAAACGAGAAAAATTAAATTTAATTATGAACTTATAAAAAAATTACTACAAAAGTAATATTGATAATTGTTTATTTGTAAAGGTCATTTATATAGAGAGATTCTATCACTAATTAGAGTCGATGGTAAATTAAAATTTTCCTTTAGCGACTGTAGGTATGTTCTTGATTCAAATAAGGAAGAAGTAGAAATCTATCAAATAAGGAAGATTTAGAAATCTAGAAATCTATCAAATAAGGAAGATTTAGAAATCTTTTCACATCTAGAAGTCGTTATTTTATTCATTTTTTCTATATATTTTAAAAGTTAATATTAATATAATTGAATAATAGTTTTTAAAAATGATAAAAATAAAATTTTATCTAAAACAAATTCTTTTAATAAAATAAAAAAAAATTCAAACAATATTTTTAAAAATGTCCACTCAAATGTCAAATAGTCAAATCCAAACTTCTCAAAAATGCCTCTAGTTTAATGGATTTCCCCAAATTGACCTCCTTTCACCAATTTCACTTAAATTTACTGGATCGCTAGTCTTTTGACCCGACCCTGCCCACTAAATTAATTTAACCCATACCAATTAAACCCCAAAACAATTTTTCGGACTGGTAGATTGAAGGTCAAGAGAAGTAGAAGGTGAAGCTGAAGCTGAAGCCGATGACGGTTTAGGATCTCGAAGATCACATTGATGGAAGAAACTGCTGGAGAAATCCTATTTGAGACACGACATCACGCTTCTAGGCCGTATATTTCCAATTATCCTCCACAATATCAACAGGTTTTTCCACTGATTTGAATTTTGTAGATGAATCTCTTTCATTTTTCTCAATTGCTTACATTCTTGTGTTTGGTTTAGTTGAATGAAGGCGCCAAAGGAAGTTATCTTTCAAGATTGTTTTCGTCCTCAGGTACATTCATTTTTTGTCGAATTGGGCATTTGGAGAAAGTTACAACAACTAAATTGGCTGAATTTTGTTTGAACTAGTTTCTTTCTGGAAATTTGGAAACTTTTATGTTGATAGATGAGAAAGGACTGCTTTCTTTTGTTTCTTCCTTGATGTGATCTAAATGCAAGTTCTTTGTTTTTTGTTATACGAATGTGAGCTTATTGATTAGTTCGTTGAATATTTGTTTAGCTGGATATAGTCACCTCATATTTGTTTAGCTGGATATAGTCACCTTTTGAGTGTGAGTTAGAGTTTGTTTTAGGTCGACATAGAAATCTCAATGTGGATAATGAAGACAAAGGGAAGTTACAATTGTTCTTCATTTTGGAATTTGATTACAGAAATGCAATTAGTATAAAAGGAATACATTGGGTTATTTATCGAAACATGAAAAGAAGATATGGTGTTGTTTTACAAGTTTGTTACTATTTTTGACTATGTATTGAAGTCACTCATCACCACTACCACTTAAGAATGACATGAAATATTGGAGACGTTAAACATCGAAAGGGATAACGGTAAATGTCCAAACAAGTGCTACATAGATGTATTGCTGCAGTTTTGAGATTATCTAAAGGCTGCGTTCCAGTTTTGAGATATCTTATTTGATTGTTGTGATTTCCATATATGTAAGCTTACAGTGCTTATCATCTCTGAGATGCTTAACGGATGAGCTTCTTTTTCGTTTTTTGCATTTTGTTTTGGTTTCAGTCTCATTATCTTGGAGGCATTGTGTAGCAGGTTCACATTAGTTTGCATGAAAAACAATCACTAATTTCTTTCAGTGTTAAATTTATATGAAATTTAGGCAGTTTGTCCCACAAGTTAAACCACCTGGGTTTTACTAGTACAGAGGTTCACGAGAAGAAAGAATAGGTTATCACAGTAAAGTTTGATAGAGAATAGATTGAATTTTTAGACTCATCTGGACTATGCCACTGAGAATCAGAGAAACCTGTGAATGCTGGTCTCAGATGAAAGTTGACAAATCCATCAGGAAAGTATGGGAGATGATTCCTGCCCGTATATTTTGGTGTGTCTAGACACGGAGAATGGAATCACTATTGCTTTGATGGGTTATCAACTCCTTGCCACGCTCTTAAAGCTAGATGTCTTTTATGCTATATTATTGGCAAAATCTAGCCTTTGTAGACTGCAATATAAACTTTTTTTGATTTTGTCCGCTCTTTTGCTCTAGCCCAACACTTTTTATACCAGTCTGACTTCTCCTTCCATCTTTTCTACTTATTCCATCTTCTTGATGTCTATTATATAAAGTTTCTTACTTGCATCCTCTTGATGCCTATTATATAAAGTTTTTTACTTCATTCAAAAAAAAAAAAAAGAATAGATTGAAATAATGGGGTGAAAAGAGGTAAATCAACTAGCTGAGAAACTATAGTATCTAAGTTACGATCTTCATAAAAGAGTATCTATGTTACAATTAGATAGATAGTGGTAGTTTAAAATTCTTGAAATATAAGAAGTTTCCTTTTGAGGAAATGGACCAAGGAAATTAGAAGAAAATAAAGATGTAAAAAGAAATTAGGTCAAGCAACTTCATATGTAGAGTATTAGTTTTACTTCACTTGTTGTTCAGACCTTTTAGTTAAAATTATCAATTTTTGTTATGTATGAAGGTATTGCCCAACTCAAGGAGAGATGGAGAAAACATGAGCATACAACAAAAATAAGGAGATATGCATCCTTATTTGTTTCTCCAAGGGGTCATCTTGTGGCTGTAGCATCTGGGAATCAGATAACAATCTTGCAGAAGGATGATGACTACCAAAAGCCTTGTGGAATATTTGTCTGTAAGTTTCAGGAACCTAAAATAGAAGTTAACATGTTAAAGGGATTCTTTGTTTTTAACGTTTCAAAGCTGCCTTCCTGCCTGCAGCTTGTCAGTGTTTTTCCTGTTCTTTTGATCTCTATTTAGTCACTGAACCAACACATTGTGCCCTTTGATATGTATAAGTACACAATTGATGCTCTTTTCTTTCCTCTGAAATTCCAATTGATTTATATGGAGACAGACAGGACTGTGCCATCAACTTATTGACTTCCCTTTCTTCTCTGGTTGAGAATTCTAGGATTCAGATCAACCCCAAATACTAATAGATCAAGAGGGTGACAGGGAGGATTAGAATGACTGTCACATTACTTTTTAGAATTACAATTGGTTTCTAGTGCTACTCTTTATGATTATGCAAACATATAGCTACACTTATCAATTATTTACGGCCTCTGTACATCTAGGTAAAAGCATTACTTCATTCCATTGTGGGGCTTGGTCTGAAACTCATGATGTTCTGGGCGTTGCTGATGATAGTGACACAATCTATCTCATCAGAGCTAATGGTGAGGAAATTACCAGAATTTCCAAGAGTCATATAAAAAGTTCTTCACCAATAGTTGGCCTGCTGGTGCAGGATGATGCTGGTTTGAAGAAATCTTGCTTGTAAGCTCAATTATTTGTGGAGGTTTCTTTTCTCTCATAATTTTCATCTTATTACTTAGTTTGTACATCTATTTTGGGTGGATACATCTTTTTCAGGTGTACCTTCACAATAATTACAGCAGATGGGTTGATTCATGACATTGAGATCAGTCAAGATCCAAGTGCATCTGTTTTCTCACCCCTTGCCTCGAGCAGCGGGACAATGCTGAAGCAGTTTCCGCAGGATATGATCTGCCTGGATTACCAGCCACAACTGAGCTTATTTTCCATAGTTAGCAGTGCTGGCAGCTTACAGTTAACTACTAATGGTAGCTCAAAATCTCTTAAATATATCTGAACATATTTATGTATTGGTTCTTAATTTTGTTTTAGCAGAGATTTTGAATTGATGCAAGCTACCTATTACTTTTCTTTATCATTGACATTATTTCTTTTCTAGGATTGTACAGTCTCTCCCTTTGCCGGAAAAGGGGAAACTTAGACCTGGAAGTTCTCGTTTCTACTCAGTTTGGGGGTATCTTTTCTATCCCGAAAGATTATGTCGGTTATACAACTTTTCCTAAAGTGTCAATATCACCACAGGGAAGATTTGTTGCTACTCTTGATGTGGGAGGATCTTTGAATACCTTTAAGTTTGATGAGGAACAACATTCTCTCTCAAAATGTTCTTATGGAGAGGGAACTGAATTTCATCAGGGAAATAAGGACTCTGATAAGGGGAACATTCTCATGAATGGGGTTGTAGATTTTGCCTGGTGGTCTGATGGTATACTTGCTGTGGCAGAAAGAAATGGCAGCATCACTATGATTAACATATGTACTGGTACGATGCTATGTAAGAAGGATGAAACTATGTATTCATTGCCCCTTTTAGAGAGATTGCCACAGTTCTCGGGAGAGCTTTTTCTACTAGAGACAAAATCATCCATTCAGAACAACGAGTCAACTAAAGAAATTAGAGCAAGCAGCTTTCATCTTATGAAGTGTGATCGTGGTGATATAAGTAATAAGTTTGACTGGGCCAATTTCCGATGGAGCTTAGTTTCATTTTCTGAACGATCCATTCCTGAAATGTATGATATATTAATCTCCAGACAAGAGTTTCAGGCTGCTCTCATGTTTGCCGATCAGCATGGGCTAGATAAAGACGAAGCTCTAAAGGCACAGTGGTTGCACTCCTCCCAGGGTGTAAATGAGATAAATACACTACTTTCAAATATCAAAGACCAAGTGTTCGTACTTTCTGAATGTGTAGGTCGATTTGGACCAACTGAAGACGCAGTTAGGGCTTTGCTTGATCTTGGACTTCGCATAACTGACCGTTACAGATTTTCTGAGCCTGAGGTCAATGATCATAGTAAGGTTTGGGATTGTCTTGTGGCAAGACTTAAATTATTGCAATGCAGAGACCGGATAGAGACATTTCTTGGGATAAACATGGGCAGGTGATGATATTATTGTTCCCATTCTTTTTCTTCTTCTATTGTGAATGTCTTTTGTTCTGGATTCATAAATTTTATATTAAACCTGATTGGAATGTTGTGATGCTCAGAAGCAATCTTATTTTGTTTACAAAGCAAATATTCTATTCTTTTTAATTCTCTATGAAGCTTCTATAGCTAATTAGATTTTCTGTAAGTGTCGACAAAAGCTGAAAACTTCAAAATTCGAGAGGTTCCAAAACTACCACGTCGCCTTTTTTGACTTCCACATTTAACTGGATTATGGTTGAGATGACACGTTTTCATTTTCAAACTTAGCACAAACTACTTCTAGGGTATAAAGTGGCTTGTTGCTCAATGACCCAACTGTGAAATTGTATGTTTTTTTTTGGGTGTTTCTTTTCCTACATTTCATTAGGTTTGCTTCTTATCTCGTAAGGGTCTGTTTGGAAAGCGACTCTGGTAATTGGATTTGGTGTAATTAAGTGTAATTACACTGTTTGGCCTATTTGATTGACCATATAATTACTTGATCAATAGTTAATTGGGTGTAATTGACAAGGGGTAATTACACTCTCCAAATTTGCCATGGAGGGATGTGAATTGTTGGTAATTACATGGTGTAATTACAAGCTGATTACTTTTTAATTTCTTTTTTTTAAATTTCTATTTTTATTTTTTCATTTAAATTTAATCTTTTTATTTGTATTATTCCTAATGTTTTCGAGAAATGTTTTTATACTATTTATACTTCATTTCATTCCCATGCTCAACCTGCTTCATGTGATTCTATGTAATTTTTC
This sequence comes from Solanum ossicruentum, assembly GCA_025774065.1. NCBI lineage: Eukaryota > Viridiplantae > Streptophyta > Magnoliopsida > Solanales > Solanaceae > Solanum > Solanum ossicruentum. Next base: position 15,159,423 of record JAOTQR010000069.1, on the reverse strand, counting down.
GTATTACTTATATTTTATTTATTTTATGTTTATTTTTTTCATTGGCATCATTTTGTTGGCATTTTAATTTTTAAATTAAAGTACAATTCATTGTTGAATAAGGTTGTAAATTAAGTTTTTCTTTTCTTTTAAATCATATTTATGTACACTATGTTGAAATTTGACATTAGAGCATTATGGTAAATCTTTTATTTTGAATTTAGAACTAATGTTATGTTTTCAGTTTCATTTGTTTTAGGAGTATTTACTCGATATTTTACATTGTAAACTATTTTTTTAGTTAGACATATTAGATCATCTTTTTGTCTTATGTTTTAATAATTTTATAATGTAACATTTATTGTAACATTTATAATATTAATCTTTTTGTCAAACATGCTTTTAATGATGTTCATAAAAATTTTGTACTTTTAGTTCTCATGATTAGTTTAATTAAAAATATTGATTTGAACCCTTCAGGGTAGCCCAATGGTTTGGGCTTGGAACTTCCATGTTGGAAGTCTCAAGTTCAAAACCCCTTGCCGGCAAAAGCAAGAGTTTTGCCTTTTGGGCCAATTTAGTCACACGGCTTGCCTGGTGCGGGTTACCTCTCCTGTGTGGTTTGCGAGTTATTGCATAGAGTGCAGTTTTAACCTATGCACACCCAAAGGATAGCGATTGTGATTTTCCCTTATCATATATATATGTTACATATATAAATCATATTTCTTATAATATTAGTTTAAAAACATATATTCATTATTTTTAAAAACATATATTCCTGAGGCGAGGGTTCCCAGGAAACCTCTCTACCTTGTGAGGTAGTGGTAAGGTCTGTGTACATTCTAACTTCCCCATACCCCACTTGTGGGATTCCACTTGGTATGTTGTTGTTGTTGTAATATATTATCAAAAGACTATATATCTTAAATATTTAATTTGATATTATTTATAAAGGCTATTATTTATCTAATATAAATTCTTAATTTTAGATAATTAACTTTTATTTTTAAAATTTTATATAACCTTATGATTACACTTGTGCAAACAAATAGTGCACTTGTAATTACAATGTTATTAACTGTAATAACATTGTGGCAAACAAACAAGTCATTGTAATTATTAGATTGTGTAATTACTAGGCTGATGATTACTACCCTAGTAATTACACCAATTTCAATTATCAGTTGGCTTTCCAAACAACCCTAATGATCCTACTGACTTTGAAACTAGGACGAATCGTCATGCTTTTAAATAGAAGTAGTACTCAAATGGTTTCTACTGACTTGAAACTTAATGACTTAGCCTTTTGCAGGTTTTCTTTTCAGGAGTACAAGAAATTTTGTAATTTGCCCATTAAAGAAGCTGCAATTGCACTTGCAGAAAGTGGCAAGATTGGCGCATTAAACCTTCTCTTTAAGCGTCATCCTTATTCCTTAACTTCCTCATTGTTGGATGTCTTCGCTGCCATCCCTGAGACTCTTCCGGTACAGACTTATGGCCAGCTCCTTCCTGGGAGTTCCCCTCCTCCAATTATTTCTTTGAGGGAAGAAGATTGGGTTGAGTGTGATGAGATGGTAACTTTTATCATCAGCAGAGTCCCTGAGAGTGATGAGAGCTATACTCAGATCAGAACTGAGCCTATTGTAAAACAATTTTTGGGGTCTCAGTGGCCTTCAGTAAGTGAACTCTTGTCTTGGTACAAAAAGAGAGCTAGAGATATTGATACCTTAAGTGGACAACTCGATAACTCCATGTGCTTGATTGACTTTGCTTGTCGCAAAGGGATTTCAGAATTGCAGCCATTCCTAGAGGAGATTTCTTACTTACACCAGTTAATCTATTCCGAGGAGAATGAAGAAATGAATTTGTCCATGAGTCTTACTAGATGGGAAAGCTTACCTGATTATGAAAGATTTAAATTAATGTTGATTGGGGTCAGAGAAGATACTGTTATTAAAAGATTACATAGTAAAGCAATTCCATTCATGAAAAAGAGGTTTCACTCTTTGACGGTGCCTAATAGAGATGAGAAAAAAGATCACTCAACTGAGTCATTTCTGGTCAGATGGCTGAAGGAGATCGCCTCTGAGAATAAATTGGAGATGTGTTCAGTTGTAATTGAAGAGGGTAGCAGAGAGGTCCAGAATAATAACTTTTTCCATAATGAGGCTGAGGTTGTAGATTGTGCTCTTCAATGCATATACACTTGCTCTGTTACAGATCGGTGGAGTACAATGGCCTCCATTTTGTCTAAACTTCCATTTCCACATGGTAAGCCTTTGACAAAATGCTATAATCCTGTCATTACTACTTCCTTCCCCCCAACCTTGAGAACAAATAAATTTCTGCTTTGTCTTGTTGTGATTTAGGAACAAATAAATTTCTGACTTGTCTTGTTGTGATTTAATATCTTAGCAACCTTTGGCAGTTTTGCTAATCTTCCACCTTCTCTTCTTTCTCCTCCTTCTCTCCTCTGCTGATGTGGAGCTAAATGGTGATTAAATTTTCGTCTTAAGATTTCTTTGAAATCAGTTCTTGATACATGTACTATAGATTTTGATTAATATGTAATGATGGATATTCGATGTCTTCTCATCTATGCTTTTCTCTTTTAGGTCATATAAGTAAAAATACGCCACAGGCTTGCATGAAATGAATAGAATTCCAAAAAGTAGTTGATTATTACTTGTGTATGATTCAACATTTTTATAAAAATTTTGAAGTTTGATTACTTGTTGTGTTTTTTCCTTTACTCTCCTTTTCCTTTTTCTCTCTCTTTTTTAGGGAGGGTGGAAGTTGCCATTTGCCTATTTATAATTTCAGATTCGGATGAAAATTTCTGTTAATTTCATGGTATGGCTGGCAATTTAATATTGTCATAGTCGTATTGGTCCCATACTAGTTTGTTTCTCATCTCACATATCTCTTTCTTTGTATTTTCAATGTCAAATAGCTTGTGACTGACATTGGTAGGGTAGTTGAGTAATTGAAAATTCTTGTTTAAATTTGCTGAAGTCACTACTAATTTTTTTTCCTTAGAGAAATTACTACTTACAGAAAAAGAAAAGAAATAATTGTCCAAATTGTGGTTTAACAGATTCTGAAGGTGCAAGCCTCAAGGAAAGGTTGAAACTCACAGAAGGTCATATAGAAGCAGGAAGAATACTAGCGCTATACCAGGTTAGGTTTTATAGTAATCATGTATAACCTAGATTTTCTGTCTCTCTGCCCCCACAGGATAGTATTGTTTCCGTCTAGGCTAAGTTCTGCAATCTGGCATCTTCATGTTCCAAATTGTCATCAGGCATCTGTTGGATCATAGTCCCTGGAATCTCTTTCGTCATATTCATTCATAGTAGGTGTGTTATCTCAATCTCATCTGGGATTGAGTGTCCGTACTCCTTTTCCACAAATTGCTGCTTACAGTTCTTTTTATGGTTTAGCAGCCATAACTATTCCAGGCATGGGATGCACCTTGGATTGTTTAAAGCATGCTAATTTGGTCGTAACTTCCACTGCTATTGCCAATTTTAAATCACAATGGTCATTGATGAGTCTGATTTTTTTCTGCCCAACAAATTGTGGTGTCATAAAGACGTTGGCTTTACTACTACTTCATATATATAATACTAGTTTCTTGGTATATGCATTGCATGTGGATATCATGTAGTATAGATTTTTATAAAATAATGTTCACTCTCTACCAACTATGTGATATCCTTTCCCTTTTAGTTTGTCCTAGAAGAATCGCACTCTTTTATATCTAAAAATAATGTAACATGACATTCTTATTTTGTTCTCAATGAGATGACTTATAGCCATATTTTATCTGACTTATTTTATACTACAAATTTCAAATGTATTTTTGTCTTTCTAAAACTTTGTGCTGAAAATCTTAAGCCTCAATTTCAGCTTGTCCAACAGAAGAATGTCAAACATATGAGAAATTATTTTTTTTTTTTTTGAGAAAGGTAACTTGTATTATCAACAGAGGGATACTCCAGAAATATTCCAGTAAATACTTACAAAAGGATCACAGAAATGGAAAAACTAGCCTCCCATAATCTCAAAAGTAATCGAGAATACTAGGATATCTTCTTCTTGAGGATATTCGTGCTTCCACCAAAAATAGAACAAAACCATACAATTCATCTTTATTTTCACAAAAGAGTTGTTTGCAAAACATCTTTGGTTCCTTTCTAGCTAAAGAGTCGACCAAATGCAAACTGGAACAATCTTCCATTTCTCTGTGCCCCGACTGATTTCCATTCCTGTTCCAACAGGCTAAAGCTTCCTTAGTATTCCTAGGCATAGTCCAGTTAATACCCCTATGATTGATGAAGATCTGCCAAAGCTTCACTGTCTCTCTACAGTGTAGAAAGAGATGATTTATTGTCTCTGTCTCACATTCACAAAAAGAGCATCTGGAGCTCAATTGGAGGCCTCTATTCATTAGGTTATCATGAGTTAGTGCAGCCTGCTTAGCCAGAAGCCAGGAGAAGCAGGTTATCTTGAATGGAACCTTGACTTTCCATATCATTTTCCATGGCCAGCCTCCTTGTTTAAGGTCTGATCTCTGAAGCTTCCTATAAGCGATCCAACTGAGAAATCTCCCTTATTTGTATGGAATCCAGGCTAGTTGATCCTCATTGGCGTTGAAATCCTTGCATTGTTCCAAAATATTGAGGAATTCAACCATTCTACTCACCTCCCAATCATTCAATGGTCTTCTGAATCTAAAGTTCCATCCTGGTCATCTCTCATCTCCTTAACAGTGACCTTTACCTGGAGGCTCAAAAGAAAAGGATTAGGGAAACTGTTTTTTAGAGATCCCTGTCCTACCCAACTTTCCTCCCAGAACAAGATCTTCCTTCCATCATCCACCTTGACCTTACAATCATTTATCAATTTTGGCCACAAAATCCTCATTTATTTCCACAGACCAGTACCATATGGGTGTGTAGTAGCCTTGCTGATCCACCAGTTTTCCATGCAATATCTTGTCCTGATTGTCTCCTTCCAGAGAGATTGTTCTTGAGAAGCAAACCTCCACAGCCATTTCATTAGTAGGCTGCTGTTCTGAACCTTCAGATCCTTATTCCCAATCCCCCTTCTTTCTTGCTGGCTATGACTTCATCCCATTTGACCAAATGAAACTTGTGGTGGTTTGGTTCACAGTTACTTTGCCACAGAAAATTTCTGATGGTGTCCAGTCTGTCCCTTACACTAACTGGCATAGGGAATAATGACATCATATAGATAGGTAGAACATCCAGTACAACATATGAGAGATTATACATCAGGTTAGTTCAAGACTCATTTGGTTTATGTAAACACAAACTCTCCTTAATTTGTGCTTCTGCCTTAACAGCCCTCTCTAACATGCCTAATTGAACCTCTGTCAATACATCTATGGCTAGAATCCATTTTTGCAAAATCACTGACCAAATATTGCTATTTAATTGTAAAAGCTTATTTAATTGCACTTATCATTATGTTGCTCTAGTTACCTGCAACAGCTTTCTTTCTTGGAACTACTATTTTATAGGCATGATTTCTTTTTACACACACTTTAAATTTGCCTTCTACAGAAAAATCCGTGGAAGTTGCGATAACAAATGAAGTCCTTCGCATTAATTTTCCTTAGTTACGAACCAAATAGCTGAATCTCAAGTCATCTTGTAAATCTAGTCTTCCGATTGTTCAAGAAAACTTGTCAAAATGCAAAAATACTGTTTTGAACACTGCAGGACGTACAAAACACTGTTATGAACACTGGTTTTTGCGAAGGGACACAATGGAATGTAATGACCAGCAGGGGGACGAACATACAAGAAAAAGTTATCTGATATCCAATAATCTTCATATGAAAAACCTCCTCGTTGTTGTACAGACTGTTAATGATGAGGTCCATGTGATGACTGATCTGCTGTGTGCACAATAAAATCTTCATATTTGTGAAGTTCCAGTATATCTTTTTAATCTTTAAAAGGTATATATCCAGCAATCAGAAGGTGTTGTGATGAATTTGCAGGGGTAGTAACATTACATATTGTGTATTAACAACATTACCCCATTGCCTCAAAGGCTCCCGCCCATTGCGGGGTAAGGGGGGGTCGGATGTACGCAGCCTGACCCCTATGTTTAAAACATAGATCGACTGTTTCCGGATGAGCCATGATGAGCGTCGAAAGTTGCATTGACTAAGTGCTACTTCACAATTGAAAGAAGCGCTGACAGTTTAAAGAGCCATTTTGCTTTATCATCATACCCCAAAGCCAAAAAATAGTAAATCTTTGGCTCCATCCGGCTATGGAAATACATATTGTGTATTGAGCTTAAAAAATCTATCACGGCCTCAATATCAGTCATCTTGACATCAACAAACAAGTGATTACGATCCTCACTTATTATTCATATCTACTTAATCTTTTCATGTATAATTATCTAATCAAAGCATTAATTTTGGAATATTGGTATTACTTTACAAAATTGAGTACTACATTATTCAGCATACAAATGCAACGCACATGGTGAGCGACTAGTAATTTTTATTCAAAAGGATCATGTAGTAGCTTGTACTATTGACTACTGATTGGGGTGGTGGATCCTTTTTTGCTTTTTGTCACAACCTTAGTTTCCAATTATTATCCTGTAATTCTCAGGTCCCAAAGCCTATCAGCTTTTTCCAGGAGGCATATTCTGATGAAAAGGGTGTAAAGCAGATAATTCGACTCATCTTATCCAAATTTGTTCGCCGACAGCCTGGACGATCTGATAATGATTGGACAAACATGTGGCTTGACTTGCAGTCTTTGCAAGAGAAAGCATTTTGCTTCATAGAACTTGAATATGTGTTGATGGAGTTCTGCAGGGGATTGCTGAAAGCAGGAAAGTTTTCACTTGCGAGGAATTATTTGAAAGGTGCAGGTTCAGTGTCTTTGGCGAATGATAAAGCAGAAAACCTTGTTATTCAAGCTGCCAGAGAATATTTCTTCTCAGCATCAAGTCTTTCTAGTTCCGAAGTAAGTTCATTTAATCTATCTAATACTAGCATAGGACTGATTATGTAATCTTATGTTTTTTTTTTTTGAAGATGGTAACTTTCCTTTCTATTATAACAATATCCATAGGTATACTACATAACAGTAGTCCCCCTAGCAAAAACTATTACAAGATTAAATGTACACCATCTGAGCTTTTTGTCACAGATAGTCTAGAACATCTAACAGATCCTCTGCCTGTCCTAGCATATTCTGTTTGCACCAAAAATAATAGAGCCCTAAACAGTTCATTTTAAAGATCTGCATGTTGTTCCTCTTGTCCTCAAAGAACCTTTGGTTCCTTTCAATCCAGATAGTCCACCATTTACATGCTGGGACAATCTTCCATCTCTCCTCTGCTGTGGGATTGCCCACATAGATCCAACCATTAAGTAATTGTTCTATGTTTTTTGGCTTCACCCAGGTAATCTTCCTGAGGCTGCAAAAAATTCTCCATTACTGGTCAGCCCACTTGCAGTGTAAAAAAAGATGCTTGACTGTCTCTGTCTATTCTTCACGCATGTAGCATCTAGAAGCCAGCTGAAACTTCCTCTTCTTCATGTTTTCCTGTGTCAGAACCACTTCCCTTGCCAGAAGCCATGTGAAACAGTTAACTTTGTATGGGATGTTAGTTTTCCAGATCAATTTCCAGGGCCAAGGATTTGGCCTGACCCCTGGAGAACCTAAGCTCTTATAAGCAGAACTAACACTGAACACATCTTTGTTGCCATGGTTCCACATTGCCTTATCCTCACCTGGGGTTAGATTGCAGAACTCTGCCGTTGTTTTATGGAACTCTTCAATGTCCCGCAGCTCCAATCATTGAGGTTCCTTCTGAGATGCAAGTTCCATCCCTGACCTGTCCAAAGTTCCTCAACAGTGGCCCTTGGTAGTCGACTGGGATTGTACAATTCTGGAAACAGAAGCTTTAATGGTCTCTGATCTATCCACTTGTCCTCCCAAAAAAGAATTTTCCTACCATTACCCACTGTGAATCTGATTCTGGAGAGGTAAGGTTGGCCATAGATTCCTTATAGATCTCCAAATGCCACATCCATAAGGGGTGGTAACCACCTTTGTCATCCAATTATTCTCCATTTCATACTTGGCTCTTATCATCTCCTTCCATAGCATAGTTTCATCTGACATAAACTTCCACAGCCATTTCAACAACAAGCTTTTGTTCTGTTTTTTCATGTTTCTGACCCCCATGCCCCTTGCTTTCCTACTTTTCATAACCTCTTCCCATTTAATCAGGTGGAATTTCTTCTTATCTTCTGTACCTTGCCATAGGAAATTCCTCCTCAAAATATCAATCTTCTGTATTACATTGTCAGGGGCAGGAAAGACTGACATCATATAGGTTGGGATTGCATCAAGAACACTATTGATCAATGTCAATCTACCTCCTCTAGACAAATATTGGCACTTCCAATTGGCAAGTTTCTTC
>JAOTQR010000069.1:15140407-15150848 GCA_025774065.1 Solanum ossicruentum | reverse complement strand
TGACATTCCCCCTGATCTTAGAGGCTTCAATAAATACTGAGACCAACCATTTCAGAACTTTAATGCTAATCTTTACTATCCTCATTAAATATCTACTATATTCTGTCCACTCAAACCAAGATTCCTCACCTGATAATCTGGTAATCTTGTAAGATTTGTGACCCGCATTGTAGTAAATACTATCACTACCATTTTCTGTAGCCAAAGTACTGGCCATGGTCGCCGGAATCAAGACTTAAAAAAAATAGTAGATTCAAATTTCTGATGGAAAAGTCAAACCTCGAAAAGTGTGCCTGAGAGCAAACTTTTGACATTTCTAACTTATCACTTATTCAGAAGCTAAAAGAACTATAGCTCTATAATCTTATGTTAAAGTTGCAAAGACCGTAGAAGTCTGTACTCGTTGACGAGTTGTCTCGCTCTAAAGCTATAACCTGTCCCCAGAACTCGCTATGCATTCTGCCTGATGTGCCGCTCCTAGGATATTGAAACAAGTCCTGATCTTGGACCTCTCTTACTCCGATTGTGTGTATCATGTTCTAGAGAATTAGTGAAAAAAGTAAATCTCTTCTGGTGTTGCCACTTTGGGAAAAAAAAAAGATCTCTTCTAACATTGTTTATTTTGCTAAGAAATGTGGCTGTAGCTTTTGATGTATTTGGAGAGCATTTTGTTTCCCTGACCAATATCAAAGAATTATTTTGAATCAATTTCTAGAAATTTATTATGGCTTGATCTAAAAATGTTATGGAGGGTACACTATATCCTAAGAAGTGATGTTTGGATTGAATGAAATTGATGGCACCTTTGATGGTTACCTTTGTCTTTTTTCTCTTTAATGAATCCTGCTTTTCTTTAATCACGACGAAGGATATGCAAGCCTATTTTTGTCTTGTTACATGAGAGAAGGGACGTTGTATTTGGTCTGCCTAACCTCAAATTTCGCACTCCTCTCCCCTATAAAGCATTCAAAAGATTGCTCTACTGTCTGGATTGACTTAGAGCATTCCTGTTCAGACTAGACCTTCAACTAGTCAATAAGCATTTAAGGGTCTGATTTAGTACCTTTTTCCTTTTTAGTATATCCTGTTCGGACTATAAAAAAAGTGTGTGGCTTAATGGTCAATGTAGTGTATGTTAACAGTGGAGGTCAAGGTTCAAATTCTAAAAGAAGCAGAGACAAAAACACTATATGATATTTTCCCATTGGACTAAGCTCGGTGTGCAGAGTTACCCGGTAACTGTGTTGGCGGGAGGTAGCAGTTACCTGGTGAAATAGTCAGGGTGCACACAAGCTGGCGAAAGTATTGTTGTTATAAATAAAAACATAAAGATGCATCTTGCTTTAGTTAAAGTGTGTCCTGGAGAATGTTCCAGGAACTATTGCTTTACACTGGTCACATCTTCTTAAAGAGTATTCAAATGTTAATTGAAATGACAATGTATTAAGCTGTTTAATTCTGCAGATTTGGAAGGCTAAAGAATGCTTGAATATCCTTCCAACTAGCAGAAATGTGAGGGTGGAGGCTGATATTATTGATGCTGTAACTGTTAAACTTCCCAACCTTGGTGTCACCTTGTTGCCAATGCAATTCAGGCAAATCAAAGATCCGATGGAAATAATTAAGTTGGTTGTTACAAGTCAAGGTGGAGCTTATCTGAATGTCGATGAGATTATTGAACTAGCCAAACTTCTTGGGTTAAACTCGTATGACGACATATCAGCTGTACAAGAAGCTATTGCAAGAGAAGCTGCGGTGGTTGGAGATCTCCAACTGGCTTTTGATCTATGTCTTGTTTTGGCCAAAAAAGGGCATGGTTTGGTATGGGACTTATGTGCAGCACTGGCAAGAGGTCCTGCCCTTGAGAACATGGATATTTTTTCCAGAAAGCAGCTGTTAGGTTTTGCTTTGAGCCACTGTGATGGGGAATCAATTGCCGAGTTACTACATGCATGGAAAGATCTGGATATGCAAGATCAATGTGAATCTTTAATGGTGTTGACTGGTACAGAGCCTGAAAATGCCTTAGTTCAAGACTCAACTATGTCCTATAAACCACCTTGTACCCAAGATAAAACGGACTTGAAGGAATGTTCTGACCAGGAAGAACAGTTTAAGCAGATTGAAAATGTACTCTTTCAGGTAGCCAAAGATGTACAGGTGGATGGTAATTGGACCATTCCATCCATCTTGAGAGAAAATGGAAAACTATTGTCATTTGCTGCTGTGTATCTTCCATGGTTATTTGAACTGAGTCGAGAAGCAGAAAACAATAAGAAATTCACATCGAAATCATTTTCAGGGAATCGACATGTCAGTGTAAGAGCACAGGCAGTGATGACTATCTTGTCCTGGTTGGCAAGGAATGGATTTTCCCCGAAGGACAGTTTGATTGCCTGTGTTGCTAAGTCCATTATGGAGTCCCCTGTCTCTGAGGAGGAAGACATCATTGGATGCTCTTTCCTATTAAATCTTGCCGATGCCTTTTCAGGGGTGGAGATAATTGAAAGAAACTTGATAACAAGGGAGAATTACAATGAAATAACCAGCATAATGAATATTGGGATGATTTACAGTTTGCTGCACAATTGTGGAATCAAGTGTGAGGACCCTGCACAAAGGAGGGACTTGCTTCTGACCAAGTTCCAGCAGAAACATAAACTGATTTGCTCAGGTGATTTTGTTAATTTTGACCTATAGATCTACCTTATTATTGTTTGCCATAGGTGGAGAACTTTCTGTATTTTGCTTTGCATGTTCATTCTTCTTATGCTATTCAAACCTTGTCTTCTAATTCAGATGAAAAAGAACAAATAGACCAAGCACAATCTACATTTTGGAGAGAATGGAAACTGAAGCTAGAAGAGCAAAAGCGCTTTGCAGACCGTTCAAGGAGTTTGGAACAAATTCTCCCTGGTGTTGAAGCCGCTCGCTTCTTATCGGGGGACATGGACTACAGAGAGAATGTTGTTTTATCATTTGTTGAGTCCATTACCCCAGAGAAGAAACAGAGTCTGAAGGATGTACTGAAGTTGACCAATACTTATGGCTTAGATTGCAACAAGGTATGCACTGTTCTTGAACAGAACCATAAATGTGATAGTGAAATTAAAAGTACTAAGATGCTAGAAAACTAAGGGGTCGTTTGGTTTGGGGTATCAGCAAAATTAGTAACAGTATATAAACCTGTATTAAGTTCTTCAATGTTTTTATTTTCTATATAGATAAAATACTTGAATAACTTGAATGATAATTCTGTATTGTTTTATACTGAATACAGAATGGAATAACTAATACTTGAATTAACTATACTGGGATTAAGCCATATAAAAAGGCAAATACCTTGATGTTATTGTCTCATTTTCTCCAGACCATACTGTTCTTCTTCAGAGGATAACATACTTCTGGAAAGAAAACTGAAATTAAAATGAAAATTGTGCTAAACTTAAGCTTAATCAACAGTTACCACATGCTAAAGTTGGATTATTTAATCTGAGAATCAAAATAAACTCCATACATGGTTATCCAATAGCATGGTTAGTTTCAGTGTTTCACTGCACACAGATGCATTGCCGCTTCACTTTCTTTCTTATTCACCATAGTTTTTGCTGATCTATTTTTCTAATAAGGATCTTAAAAGGTAATTCCTTACCCTATAGTTGTTAGCCATTTTTTTTCAGAATTAAAAATTAATTAAAAAGTGTGATTTTATAGAATAATTTGTTTTGCGATAGAACATTGTACAATAGGATGTATGGAATATGCGACTGGTGTTGATTGTCACCCTTGGTGCAATGCAGAATACTCTTAACCATAAATGAAAGAAAAAAGTCCTACAGAAGTACAAGGGTTAAATAGAAAACCAAATAATGTACAATTTTAAACCAAACACAATTTTAAAAGTTACGCATTATATAGGTTATCAAAAAGAAAAAGGTTATACATCGTATATCCAACTTTTAATACGATAAACCAAACACTCGATAAAAGCTCCATATTACAAATCCTGCATTACTAATCCCTGTATGACAAACCCTGTATAACTTGTTTCTAAACCAATTGACCTCTAACTGTTTCTCCCATTGCTCCTCTCCTATTTAGGTGGTGCTGCATTATCTGAGATCTATCTTTGTTTCCGACGCTTGGAGCACTGATGATGTTAGAAATGAAGTGTCAAATCACCGAGAAGAACTACTTGCTTGTGCTGCAGAAACAATAAAATTTATTTCCTCGTCGATCTACCCTGCAGTTGATGGACATGATAAGCAGAGGCTCTCTCTAATATATGGCCTACTCTCTGACTGCTACTTGCAAGATGAAGAAAAGGATCCAATGCATCCTCATTCTATTCATATTGCTCGTTTTTCCAAGATTGTTGAAGAAGAATGTTGCAGGGTGTCCTTTATCGAGGATCTGAACTTCAAAAATGTTGCTGGAATTCAAGATTTGAACTTGGATTGCTTCAACAGTGAAATTTCTGCTCACATCAATGAAAACAATGTTGAGGCATTGGCAAAGATGGTCAAGAACCTTGTTTTTGCTTGTGATGGTCCAGTGCCTGATGGTCTCTTTTCTTGGCAGAATGTATATAAACATCATATTTTAAGTTTATTGACAAAGTTGGAAGCCAGAGCTAAACCTGGGGTCGATATTCAAAGCTCTGAAAGTCTTCATTGCTTAATCAGTGAGATCGAGCAGACATACAATACCTGCTGCAAATACTTAAAATCTGTCCCAAATCCTGCTCGTCTGGACATTCTTAAACGATTCTTGGCCATCATACAACCTGCTGAAGGATCTTTCAAGTCTCCTCCCTGTGACTCAGGTTGGCAGGTGTGCCTTGCCATGCTTGTGGACACTTGGCTCAGAATGATTAATGACATGCATGAAGTTGCACTCCTTGAGAATTCGGAAGAAAGATTCTGCTTGGAATGTATAATGGCATGTCTTAAAGTTTTTGCACGTCTAATTGCTGGGGAAAAAGTTTCATCTAGTCAGGGGTGGGCTACAGTTATTGGCTATGTAGGCTATGTTCTTGTTGGTGATGTTGCTGCTGAAATCTTCAATTTCTGCAGAGCAATGGTTTATGCTGGTTGTGGCTTTGGAGCTGTTGCAGATGTATATAATGAAGTCATGTCTCATTTCCCGCATGAAGCTGGATCACTGACAGACTTAAAAAAAGAAGCTGCCAGCATCCAGAACCTTCGAGATCTCTATCTTTGTATCTTGAAGAACATCTTGCAGGAGTTGACTGATGAATCCTGTGAGCATCAGTGTCTACACTATTACTTGTCATCTTTGAGTAAATTAGATGGTGACTTGGAAAATCTGCAGTGTGTCAGGCAGGCAGTTTGGGAGAGATTGGAAGAGTTCTCTGGGAACTTTCAGCTCCCAAACCATGTTCGAGTTTACATACTGGAGCTTATGCAACTTGTTGCAGCTGCTGATAAAAGCAGCAAAAAAATTTCGTCTAAGCTACATGGGGAAGTTCACTCTTGGGAAGGGTGGGTGAATTTGCACAATGCAACAGCAAACCGCGAGAATGCTGCCACTGATGGGATTTTAAACAAGATAGATGTATCTAATAAGTTCACAAATACTTTGATTGCTCTAAAATCTACCCAGCTTGTCTCCACTATCTCGCCCAGCATAGAGATTACACCAGAAGATCTTTCAACTGTGGAGTCTACTATCTCTTGCTTCCTTGGAGTATCTAAATTTGCTGAATCTGAATCCCATGTTGAAACATTATTAGCTATGCTCCGAGAATGGGAGGGGCACTATAGTAAGGGAGAAACTGAAAAGGATTCCGGTGAGGCATCTGATGATGGAAACGGTTGGGGTAATGATGATTGGGATGAAGGATGGGAAAGCTTCCGAGAACCCATCGAAGAAGAACCAAAGAAGGATTCTCAACTTTCAGTTCATCCCCTTCATGTCTGTTGGATGGAGATATTCAGAAAACTACTGACTCTATCCCAGCACAACAAAATGTTGAAATTGTTGGACAAATCAGTGGCAAAGCCAGGCGAGGTATTACTAGATGAAGAGAATGCTCAAGGTTTGAGCCAGATTGCACTTGAAATAGATTGCTTTCTAGCCCTTAAGTTGATGCTCTTGTTGCCATACGAAGTAGTCCAGTTGAAGTGCTTGGATTCTGTCGAGCAGAAGCTGAAACAAGAAGGCATATCTGACAAAATTGGCGTGGATCTTGAGTTTTTGCTTATTGTTTTATCTTCTGGAGTTATATCAACTATCATCACCAAACCTTCGTATGGTACAACATTCTCTTATATTTGCTATATGGTGGGGAACTTCTCTCGGCAGTGCCAAGAGTCCCAGTTATCAAGTTCTGGACGTGGTGGATCTGTGGAAGGTGAGAGTGTTTCAAAAGATCATGTTGATCTTTTCACAAGACTGATCTTTCCCTGTTTTGTTTCGGAGCTTGTGAAGTCAGGGCAGCAGATTTTGGCAGGATTTCTTGTTACCAAGATCATGCACACAAATCCTTCTCTTGGCTTAATTAACATAGCAGGTAGTTGTCTGACAAAGTATTTGGAGAGGCAAACTCAAATACTACGGAACAGCAACTCGTCCTTTAGGGATGGGGTGGGATTATCTGAACCATTGGTAAATACGATATCCAGTTTGAGGGACAGGATGGAAAAACTGATACAATCCTCACTATCCTCGCTTTCACATGACCACAGATGATTAGTACATTTGAGTTTTCCCTTTTGTTTTTGTTCATAGTCCAGTCATTGTTCTTTGAAATCTTTGTAGCTGGAACATTTTTGCTAGAGCATAAATGGTGATATGTTCAGGAGGAATGATATTTGTATACAAGGACTCAAGCAACTTAATCTATTGCATTTCTTTGTACAAAAATTTTTGGGCCATGGATTTAGTTTCAGACCAAAGGTGAATTTTGCTTAATACTCGACAAAGTGATATCAACCGAAGCCTATGTTGGTGTTTTCACTTTTTTTTTATAGTCAATTCTGTCCTTTTCTTCTTCTTCTGCGTCAGGTACGAAGGACAATAAAATAAAAGAAACTTTCAAAGAACAAACAATTGGATAATCAAACAATTGCGGAAAAGAAAAGTCCACAGCCCAAAGTATTGTTTACTTGCTTAAGTTAATACGTCATGTATATGTTTTTATTGGGGCAATTGCTTCGAAAAGACAAACTATCAATCTTTTTTTTTCATCTCAGAAATGAGTAAATCAAACGCTATCTATAAAATGAGAACAGTTTTCATGTTCATCATTTTTTTATCATTAGCATTTAGCAAGAACCTGTTTCAATAAGGAATTCGAGCATCCTTTATGGTTTGATGCACAAATTCTTGAGAACTGATTGATAAAAAGAAATATATTCGAGAACTTTTTTCCATGTCAATCATCAAACAGTTCTGTTAATTCTTTAAAATTTGTTTCCTGTTTAATCCAACATAGACCAAAAAATATATTACTCCTCCGTCTCATTTTATGTGTATCATTTGACTTGACATGATATTTTAAAATTTATGATCTAAAATCATTTTTAGGTATTTCTGTGGTTGAAAATTATTTTATCAAAGGTAAATTTTAAAATTAAATTGTTTTCGATTAGAATAAGATGAACAAATCAAAAAGGAAAGGTGCCGCATAAAATGAGAGAGAGTAATACTCTTTCTGTCCCATTTTATGTGGCACCCTTTCCTTTTTGATCAATTAAAATAAAATATCATCTTACTCTAATTAAAAATAATTTAACTTTAAAATTTTCCAATTAGCCTTAATAAAATGTATCTCAATCACACAAATTTCTCAAAATAATTTTATGCCAAGTCAAACACATCAAATAAGACGGTGGGGTATAATAATGATAAGAATGAGACAACAGGATGGCGACTGCAAGCACACATGGATACTGAAGGTAAAATAATTTGAAGGTAACAAAGAAATCCAGCACAGCAAAAAGGAACAAAAAGGTGAATAGTAAAGTGCACTTGCAAACTGAACCAAATTATCTCATCCATTTTATCAAGTCTCTCCTGTACATAACCCCCAAACTCTAATGGAGAATTTGCCACCTGAACTTTTTCTCAGAATCTTCTGTCTCTTGGATCACCGTAATCTTGCAACTGCTCAATTGGGTTAGTTTATTTTTTTACTATTTATTCTTCTGATTCATTTTTGCAGTTTGTATGAAGGATGTTTAGTTCTTTCAACACTTGGGTATCTTTCCAATTATGCATTTCTTGACTAAAATGATCTGAATTTGGCACTAAGATTGGATCTCTGTTTTAACAGTTCTATTCTTTTCTCCATGCAAATTAGTGAATGGGTTTTCAAGAATGGGCTTTGATTGAGAATTATGAATTATTTGACGATTTCGAAATGAAATTGGCATTAGCAGATTGGATCTCTGCCAAAGTTCCATTCTTTTTCAATTTTCATGCAGATGAGTGAATTGTTTCCAAGAATTGGGGAATTATTATATCTAATGTCTTTTTTTTGTTGGAAAGTTTGCAGAAGATGGAAAATGTTGGGTTCAGATCACAGCTTATGGTGTGATCTGTTCATAGAGAGATGGGGATCAGATCAAGCCACTTTTTATGCCCCTGATGATTCCAAATCATGGAAACATGTCTATATGGTTCAAGATCGTTGCCATCGGAATGGATTGTAAGCCTAAATTTTCCAAAATTCAACTAATTATACATGTTTTTACTTTTTGCATTAGAAATATAGTACCAGAAACATCCTCTCTATCTCTGAGTTCGGGGTAAAAAGTCTGTGTATACTCTATCTTCCCTAGACTCCACAAATCTCTAAGTTAGGGGTAAAAAGTCTGCGTATACTCTGTCTTCCTCAGACTCCACTTTGTGGCACTACACTGGTATGTCATTGTATTAGTATTAGAAACTAGCAACCTTTCGCGGTAGCTAGTGGTTTGGACTTGGGACTTCCATGTTGAAGCCTGGAAGTCTAGGTTCGAAACTCCTTATCAAGCAAAAGAGAGGGGTTTGCCTTCTGTGTCGAGCTAGTCACCCAAACTACAGGAACCTGTAGTATCCGGCTACCAGTATGATGCGGTGGAGTATCATGGGATACCACTGAATCAGAACGTAGTGTCGGTACAGGAACCTAGTCGAATTGAGTTTGCTTAGTAGGGGTTTACCTTCCTGTGTGGTTTGCGAGTTACTGCATAGGAGCGGGGATTTACCTTGAGTGCACCCAATAGGTAGCGGCTGTGGATTCCCCTTCTCATAACAAAAAAAAAAACTAGTATTAGAAACTAGTACTCGGAAACAACCTTTTTACCTTTAAGGTAGGGATAAGATCTGCGTACTGCATTCTACCGTCTACCTTCCCCAGATATGACATCGTTGTATTAGAATCATAGTACTAACATTTTACATGGATGTCTCTTCAGGGGAATGAAGATAATAAGGGAAGGAGATGACTACTATCTTATACACCAGGGTGAAATTCAGAGACATTTAGGTTCAAGAAAATCGAAAATGGATGATTTATCTGAATGTAAAGATGACAGAGAGGAGGTACCAACTTTAAGCATCTTGGACAAGATCCTTTTCTTCATTGGGGACTTGGAATCTGCTTCTGTCCAGGCTAAACGAAGCCGATTGGTGTAAAGAACTTTTTCTTTTTGAATAATGGTAGTATTCTAATCAGTTTACATGTGCCTCGACTAGCTTGGATGGCTCTGCTCCGCTCACCAAAGCTTAGGCAAATTTGAAGAAATTAGCTCACATTTTTTTTGTTTGTATCTTGTTGAAATTCTTTGTTCTGTGTAATGGTAAATGTTTCAATATATTTCCATGTTTTTGTATACAATATGATGTATTCATTTAATAGTTGAAAATAATGTTAAGCCTCAACTTGTCTGTATCCAAATAGTTGTGTCATGTGTGTAATATGATTTGAACTTGTGAATGTTATTGTGCTTGTAAAATTTGTGCACCGAAGTATGTTCGAAATTGATTTCCCATGATTTTGGACCAACCTAGGTGTTACCTAAATGCATATCTTAACTCATTACTAGGGCTGGACAGATAATTTCAATTAATGGTTTGACTTATTGAATATCGATATTTAAATTTACTAATCTGTTAGTCAACTATAAGATATCAGTTGGTTTGATAATTGATTAGCATTTATTGGATAGTTATCAGTGTGTCAGCTAACTTCTAATTGCTATAGTACTTTTTTTTCGATGAACACATAACCACACCTTACAAAAAACGGAACTTCTTTTCTTTAGAGCAAACATCGAACGACTAATTTGTTGGGTTTTGATATTGGTGAATGGAAAATGGTGGGATGAAAAGCCGGAATCCGCTTTCTTTCCCGTATTAATTTAAATTTCCCTTCAATGTCATGAAAAGGTGCAAACCTTTTCAGAAAGGTGCAAACCTTTCAGAAAGGTGC
>JAOTQR010000069.1:15105800-15130791 GCA_025774065.1 Solanum ossicruentum | reverse complement strand
TATAGGAACGAATGTATATGATTAAGCTGTCATAATTAACAGTTGTCACTTGTCCTGAGTTACTATTGCGTGATTAGTAAATGGCCATATTAATTAGTGGTCTGACTTCTTTGAAAGTCCCCGATTTAACGAATGAAGAAACATAAATCTGATTTACTCCCTTCGTTATTTTTACTTGTGCTCTATTGATTTGACACATAAATTAAGAAATAGTAAATGATAAAAATAATTTTATCAAAAAATTCTTTGAATATAATAAATATAATAACAACATACTTAGTGAAATTCCACAACACAAGTCAGATTTGGAGAGGGTAAAATATACGCAAATCTTACCATTACCTCATAGAGATAGAGAGATTATTTCGAAAGACCTTCAAGTTTTTGAAAAATATAATAGAAAAATGACTATAATTAATAATAAATGTAAATAAGGAATTAAATATAAAATTATCTCTTGATTTTATAAATTGGACAATTATTATTGAGCATCCCTTAAATGTAAAATTATCTCTTGATGTTATAAACTGGACAATTATTATTGAACATTTCAAAATAGTACAGTGAATAAATAAAAATAAATTAATTAAATTACTCGAACAAATCAACACGATTGTCTTTAGTCTCGAAACATGTACCTAACTATAGTAAATTTTAAAATCTAAAAGGAGATTATCGTTGAAACTTGAAAATCAGGTGCATGTCATATTTTTTCAATGGTTGATGGTTGAGGATTCAATTTTCTTTAAAAAAGTTAAATTGTCCATATCATATGATATTTAGCTCGCACACCTCTACAAAAATTATGCATACATAAAAACGAAATAGTTTCAAGTATACTTTAAATTAAACATAAACGCAGGAATACTTAATTGAAAGGTAGCACATGATGAGTGCCTTGCACGGACAGCACTTGTCAAATTACTATATTCGATGATACTCTCAACTACTCGTCTATCATTGGAAAGTTAGAAAAATTAAAGTCTCCTCTTTACTCCGGGACCCTAGTTAATGACTATTGTCTTTTTCCTAATGTACTACTACTAATTTATTGCCCTCATCACATAAACTTATCCGTATATCATCAATATTTTCCTTAAAAAGGCCGGTGAGTTTTTGGTATTTTCTTTATCTCAAATTAATTAATTTTTTTAAAAAAAATTAATATTTAAAATAGTTGAATTGTCGAAAGTTTCAAACTGAATGTTTAAATTTTTTATTATATTTATCCTTTCATTTATTAAAGTTTTTGTATTTTCTAGGATATATATTTACATTATATAGTTATTGTTGTCATCCAATTTTTATCTCCCACAATATGAATTGATTATTGAGCTTTTCGTCGGTAATTGTATCTTATTACTTCTCCTAAAAGCTTGCTTATAAGTATTTGCTTACATAGACTAATGTGGTTCTAAAACTTTGGGGGTGTCAGTAGGATTTGGGTGTTGTTATTCTATATGCTTCGATTAATTTTGTCCTCATGTGATGATTAAATCTGTGTAGTTACAAAGAAGTTAATATGATTTGGTCTTACTTGTTGTTTCAACCTGACTGATTCTTTTATTCCTGTTGAAATAAGACCTGTTGATATGATTTTTGTATCACCTGCTAATCTCTAAAATATTATGTTCCCTTTAAAGTTTCGATATAGTAAGTATCTATCTTCTTTTTGGCTTTGTTCGATTGAAAGTTGCTACAAATTCCTTCTAAATTTAAAATTGTGCTTGCAATTTAATTGTGTTTCGTTTCTTTTTTTTATTGTATAAATCCTCGTTCGTGAGTCCATTGGGACTCCTCCATACGCTTTTGCATTTTTCGGTGGGTCATGGAGGCCCAAGTTTCTTCTTAAGTCAGCTTTAGCTTGTCCAGACATAGGGGGGATGATCCACAGGTTGGAGGAACTGATTTTCAGGTTATGAAGGCCATCGAAAAGACCAATATATAGGAGTATACACTAAGTGTATATCATAGATAGAAATGGGCCAAGCCCAAAAGGTAGCAGCTGGAAAATAGAAGGGGCTGGCAGGCCCAATTCTTGAGAATTAGGAAGGAGGAAAGTGGGCCAAAGCCCGATCCTTGACTCTCTTTAGATTATATTATTTGTTTATTTATTTATTTGTTTATATTTGTGTGAATACTAGCACTAACTTGTTTATTTGTATTATTATTTCTTGTTTATGTCAATTTCCTTTTTTGATTCCTCTTTAATGCTAGAATTATTTTCTACAAATTGAACTTTGGTGAAAATTTTGCAAAATTGGTCCAAGTGTTGGTTATTTCTCTTTGAATTAGTCCATTTTCAAACTTAATCAATTTTTCAAACTTAGTCAATTTTTCAAAGTTAATCAATTTGTCAAACTTAATTCAAATTTTCCAAGTTAGTCAACTTCCTAATCGTTGATCAACCGCAAGTTAGCGATCATTTTCAGTTGATTAATTTTTTCTCAAAGTGAAAATGAACTCTTACCCATCTCTCGAAAATTTTAAAAATTTTCTGTTAAGTTTTAAAATTTTATTTAGATTTTTTCATTTTCCTTAAAATTAGATGGCGACTCTCTTTTAATTTTCGAAAATTTGATTTGTACTTAAATTAATTAAGTATTAAATCGAATTTTCGAAAATCAAAGTCATTTTTCGAATTAACAGTTATGACTTCACAAAGACAATAGTAGAAAGTATGATCAAAATTTTGTCTTAAATTTTTTTTTAATAAGCGTGCATTGCCTCACAAATTCAATTAAAATGAGACAAAAAAAGTATAATTGATTATAATTATACTGCCTTGCATATCAGTAAGTAATTATGTGTAATTCTAATGGAATAATTACACTTTTCAATACTCAAATAAGAGTATTAATTACTGCTAATTATATAGTATAATTTTAATATGATTATTTTTAATTTCTTCCTTTTATTTTCATTTTTTCCTTTTTAATTTATATTTTGTTTTATTATTTCAAATTCTTTGATTATTATTATTCTAATATTTTTAAAAATATATTTTTTATTTTTTGTTAATTATATTTCATTTCCTTCTCATTCTCAACTTTATTATATGTTTATTTTTTTCATTAACATAATTTTGTTAGCAATCTAATTGTTAAATTTAAGTAGAATTCATTGTTAAATAAAGTTATAGACTTATGATTTTTTTTTATAATCATATTTATGTACGTTGTGTTTAAATTTGACATAAGAGTGTTATGTTAAATTTTTCGCTTTAAGTTGAGAACTTATGTTATATTTTCAGTTTCGTTTGTTTTAGTAGTATTGACTTGATATTTCACTTTGCAAGCTATTTATTTTTTAGAATTTTTTTCCCAAATATTTTAATATTTTTTTATGATATTATATTTATAATATTAATATTTTCATCAAATGTGCATTTCATGATATTCATAGAAATTTTGTTTTATATCATGTGTTGTCATTATCTGTGATATATATATTGATGTTATCGTTATATCATGTTGATTTACACAGTATCATGTGCTTTGTGTTGTTGGTCGTCTTATCTGTTTCCCTTCCTTTCCCTTCCCAATTTCTCATATCTAGTTTATTCTGCTTATGGGTTTAATATTGGGTTATTTACATTGAGGGAGGGAGAAAATTGCAGAAAACGGAACAATTATACAATATTTGCCTTATGTAACACGGTGGGATTATTTAGCTACTATGTTCATAGAAGCAATAACCATAAATGGACCCGAACAATTGGGCAATATTCAAGTACCTAAAAGGGCTAGCTATATCAGAGTCATTATGTTGGAGTTGAGTCGGATAGCTTCTCATTTATTATGGCTCGGTCCTTTTATGGCGGATATTGGTGCGCAGACCCCCACCTCTTCTTCGCCAAGCAAGTTGTAATGGATAAAATAATGAAAATCGATACCGTCAGGAAGTGTCATTCATCCGATGATGTAGTTCACTAGCAATCTTTTGAGATGAGAGTTCCCAGGAAATAATCTCTCTACCTTATGAGGTAGCAGTAAAGTCTGCCTGCATTCTATCCTCCCCAAACCTCACTTGTGGAATTCCACTGGGTATGTTGTTGTTGTTATTGTTGTTGTTGTTGTATTGGTTAAGAACATATGTTTACTACTTAATATATTTTAAAAAAAATGGTATATATCTTAAATGTTTAATTTATTATCATTTGTAATG
Organism: Solanum ossicruentum; assembly: GCA_025774065.1. Lineage (NCBI taxonomy): Eukaryota > Viridiplantae > Streptophyta > Magnoliopsida > Solanales > Solanaceae > Solanum > Solanum ossicruentum. Next base: position 15,126,624 of record JAOTQR010000069.1, on the reverse strand, counting down.
GCTCTTGTTTGTCTAATATGTATTTTAAATAATTATCTTTTATTTTTAAAATTAACAATGTAATTGCATTATGTAATCGAACAATACACTTGTAATTACACTTTCATTGCATAGTGAAAAATAAATAGGTCATCATAATCAATAAGTTGTTTAATTACTTGACTGATGATTACTATTCACGTAGTTGTGGATTCGCTTGGCTGTTTTTTGGCCTACCAAAATAATGAATTATTTTGACTTGACCTGTAAAATTTCAAAGAGAAACTTTCACATATAGTCACTAAAAAGTACCTTAATTATGCTCTATAGTTATATTTTGGATAATTACATTTCGTAACTATAGTTATAACAATGTTTTTATAATTTGTGCAGTATTTGTATACGTTTGTATAATTCACTATACAATTCTTAGTTTTTGTATAGCATTTATATATTTCGCTATACAATTCATGTACAATGTTTTACAATTAGCTATAAACTTTGCAATGTTTGTATATTTCACTATATAATTTGATTGGCGGACAACTTTTGTTACAACATTTGTATAAAATTGTATGAATTATACAAAACTAAAACTGTAATTACAGCTAAATATTTGTCGCAAGTTATAATTAATTCAAATTATAGCTATATTAGCTAATTAATTAGTATATAATTATTTAATTACGTATTTTTTCAATTTAAAACCTGTATAAATTAACTCGGTTGGACTGAATCGACCCATATTAACAACTCTAGTTCTAGACTTCTTGATGGGACAGAGTCAAGCGTTTCGGCAACAAAAGAACCAAAGTCAGTATGGTTTTCAAGCATGAAACCACACCCAAAAAATGAGTGTTTTTCGAACTTTGATGCCCTACATGTTCCTTGGAAAACCTTCAAAGGGAAAACGTTAGAACTTGTTAAATTTAAAGTTTTGTCCATGAAATAAATAAGATCAAAAATTCAAAATGATCCACAATCTTCAATTTTTTAAGATTATCTAAATTAATTGTTTTCAAATAATTAAAGAACAAAATACTAAGACCGCAAAAGAGATAAAGAACAAAACGGATACACATAAAAGTATCAAATAGACAGATTGATTTTAATTTAGATGGATTAAAATGAGTTAAGATAATAAATTGGTATGTCAAAAGTTTACTTAAGCCGAAAGAAATTGAACTGAATGAATTGAAGAGAGGATCATAACCCAATCCATTCAATTATATATGAAACTATGTTAATAAATATAGGGAAATGTGTTTTAACAATTATCACTTTAACTCCTGTACAATATTTTCTTGAACGGTTAAATAAAGATTACTTAAGCATAGATTGTCGTTTAGCGACAACTCTTATGATTGTTCAAGATTCAATATTATATGTAAATATTTTAATTAGGGTTCTCAGCTTTCTCTCTCCAGTTGTGTATGTAATTTGACATTTGTCCATTAAAATGACAAAGAAGAAAATATTATACAATAATGATAATATATTAAATTTAAATAACCAAGAAAGAGAGAGATGATAGTAGTAATTTTCTTCAATCTCTTTTTCTCGTGTTTCTTTTTTTGCAGAGAAGAAAGGCAATTTTATTAGCACATTTACGAGTGCAATTGTTACAATAATTGTAATTATTGCGTCTTCTATAGTCAATGAAAGAGTGATTTGGAATAGTAGAAATAATCTACACAGGGGATATTCATTTTATTTACAACACTCCCATCTTGAATGTTCATGTATAAATTTTTTTTAAAAATAATATATATAGTTATTTTTAATACGCATTGTCTGCTGTATCGTTAAAAATCTTAATTACTAGGAAAAACCTTATGGGACCAAAAAAACCTTGGTTAATGAAATAAGGTCATTAAATTTATTATTCTTTGAAGTCAAATTCGCTTCAATATTATCATTGTACATTTACAAAAGTTTTGCATTATTATTTTCAAAGGTCAAGTGTGACTCTATCAAAATATTAGAAGAAGAGCACTATCTTTATTTGTATTTCTTTCTTAGGGATTTTGATAAAATCTAACAAAATGTTTAGGTGTCCGACATTCATTTTTTTAGAGGTCATTCAGTTCACAATGATGACAATTGCTTTTTGAGGGAATCCTTTGAGAACCCATATTGTTCTCCCTTTTATTATGATCATGACGACGGCAATTATTATATCATCTTTTACCATTACCACATGCACGCACATTATTTTGACTTTGATTTTTATTTATCCTTTTTTAGACTGATCATGTGCTTCTACCATATTTGCTTCCGGTAATGAAGAAGTTCCAGTGGGATGGACTTTAAAATTTAATAATAAAAGAGTATTATGTTATTAAACCACAAGAAAACATGAGATTAAATTTGAATACTTTTTAAATTTTCTTTCACAATATTGACACAGTAACACCAGATTTGAGGCATGGAAAATAGTAAAAGTCTTCTCCAATATATCCTCATTTGTTATTTTTTTTTTCTAGATAATCTTAATTGTGAAGTTATTTTATAAGTAATAGAATTATATTCCCAGAAAAATCTTATCATACTTCTAACTTGAGAAAAAATTTAAAAATAAAAATGTTTTTTTTGTTATAATTATTATTTTTATTGTTATATAAATAAAAAATATTATTGGGTTTACTATGATCTTATATTTATGACATATGTTATTTATTACAAAGGTATGCTGTTCTATTTTGATTGATAAAATGAGATTACGAAAAAGAAAATTATTTTCTTAAACCAAACAAGAAAAGGGTTGTTTAAAAGTAATTCTTTTATTAGGAACGCAATATGTTTAAAGAGAAAAATAAGTATATTATTTTAAAAAGGGCATTTTTGACCAACTTAATAACAATAAAAGTATTTCTTAACTAAACTATTAACAGCAAAAGTATTTTTAAACTAAAATATTGACAATAAGAATATTATTGGATCAAATTATAAACGAGAAATATTTTTATTCATACGAAAAAGTATTTTTGATCCTGTTTTCCTAAAATGCATACGGAGGGGGAAGTAGGGCAACTGCCATAATTGCTACTATCTCGAATTTACGTTACGAATTGTATGGCTGAATGCCCATTAGTCAAAGAGGAGAAGGGAAAAATTGAATCAAAGATGGATTCATTATTTTATTCCATTTATTTTTGTGAATTTATTATTTTATACCTTTTTAAAATTATTTTGGTGGTTCCATTTCATTGTGCATTACTCGTTATTAAATTGGCAAAATCATAGAAGAGATCAAATTTCTACAGTGTCATGCAATCAAACAATAAAGTCAACCACCTTTATTAATGGATATTGATTGATCTTTTCTACCTTACCTTCAATAAAGTTTTCTATCTTCAACTACAGAATTCTTTAGAATGATGAACTTCCTTTTTGAACATTCTAGAGAGGACTCCAATAATAAAAACAATATAGTTAGTAAAATCTTATAAGTGGAGTTTAAAGAGACTAAAATGTATGCATATTTCAGCACTATTTTACAAAAATACAAAAATTATTTCCAGAAAATCTTCGTCTAAAATATATCAGACCTCAAAAACAGAAGATATCATAAATGAAAGAGAAATGATTAAAGTGAAAAGTAAATTTTATATAAATACAAAAAAAATAAATACAATAAAAATAACAAATATGAAATAGATAGTAATAACACAATATATAAAGATACAAATACTCAATTATTTTTAAATCGTAAATATTGTCGAAATTAATTGATATTACGATGCACATTTACCCTACCTTCCACTTGAGTACACTATGATATTTTTAGTTGCTCAAACTTCTAAATGGGATGTTTTGGAAGAGAGGTAACATATGGGAGCTAGTAATGGTTAGAAGCACATTTGAAGAAATTAGAACATCGTCCTACATGTGAGTAACCTAAACATTGAGATAACTTTGATCAATAATATATTAATCAATAGGAGACAATGAATTCTAACTACAATCTCTATGTTAAATCAACTAAAAAAAACCACTCACTAGAGAAATATCAACTTTGAAATTAACCTAAATAAACTAATGATTATGCAAGGGTCCATTATTACCGCCCCAAACAAATATATGTTAATCAATCATGCTTTGAATTATCCTTATCCGATGTATCAAACTCGAACGATGAATCTTTTCTACTACTCTTAATTCGTAAAAGTCCATAGAGCTTCTTGAACTCTCTCAAATTTTCTTTGCAGAAAATACCCGAATCACCCGTTTCCTCCGCGGTTCGAACCGACCCGCTTTCGCTCAACCGCCGTGAGTGCCGAGTGGCCGCCCTTGACTCGGTGTTGATTTGCAGAGCTGAAATGACGGTTTTCAATGCCCGCGTCGGCGAGCTCCGGTTCGATATCATGATCTCGCCGATTTCAGCCGGGCTGAGAGCCGCCCCGGTTTGGAGAATCTCCTCTACTTGTGGGAAAAGCTTGTGATCTTTTAAACGCAAATGGCTATTTGCTAGGCTTTTGAAAGCGTTGAAGTTACATAAAGGAAAGTGTATGTGAACGTCGATTCTTCCTGGCCGGAGAACCGTCGGATCAATTTGATCTTTGTTGTTGATGGTGAATATCATGATTCGCTCTTCCCCACAACACGAGAATATTCCATCCATAAAGTTGAGAATTCCAGATAAACTCGGAGCTGTTGATTTGGTCCCAAGGTATCTATCGAGATCTTCGACAACGATTAGCGACTTGCTCGTGGTTTGTAACAGAAGCATTTTCAGATCCGAATCGTCCGTGACTTTAGATAAATCGACGTCGTACACGTCGTAGTTCAGCATATTTGCTATTCCGGCGATGAACGTTGATTTTCCGGTACCGGAAGGTCCGTAGAGGAGATAACTCCGTTTCCAAACTTTGCCGAGTCGGTGATAGTACTGTTTTGATTTTAGAAACGATTCCAAATCGGATTTCACCTTGTTCTTGAGATCCATGTCCATCACCACCGTATCAAAAGTTGCTGGATGTGTGAACGGCACTGATCTCCACCGTCCATTTCTCTGAGGTTCATTATCCACATTGACGAATAACCTCACCTCCTTTTTCCTCTGTTCGATTTCATCGAACACAGAGTGTATATACTGAAGGTACGGCTGTAGAATTCGACGCTTATCCTTTTTCCTAATCTTCATAACAAGCGATTTCAAACCCGTCAGTTCATTCTTCTCATTTATCCAAAAAATTCTGGCGCCGAGGAATTTGTCAACAACAATCTGATTAGAATCCAAAACAAGGCTAATTTCATTGGAGTTATCGCCAGAGATTAGGTTGGTGAAATCAGAATCTTCAACACAGGGAAGCGAATTCAGATAAGTACAAACTTTTCCATACAGTTGATTTTCCTGCATGTTGTGATTGAATTGCGGAACCCTGTAGAACTGGTAAACATAACATCCATCCTCCAAAAATCTCCACCATTTTTTCACAATTTGAAGTAAAGAAGTCTTCAACAGAACCTTCAGAAACAAACATGAAGCAATTATTGCAACCAAATACAAAAACATGATGGAAAAAAGAAGCAAAAATCAAACAGAGTGATGAGTATAATGATGGAAAAGGGAATTTGAGGGGAAAATGATGACGAGAAGGTGGATGAAATCATGAAGGATGTATTAATAAAGAAAGTATATAAAGTAATGAGAAAAAGGATAAAGAAAGAATTAGTAGTATTAATAATAATGAATTTAAGGGGATGGGGGATTGGCAGGTTAGCATATTATTTTAATTAATGAATAAGTCTTCATAAAATGTGTTTGTTTGAATTGAAGAGACGGCTTGCAGACGGAGACGGCATAATTTGCTAGGTTTAATTGGTCAAATGAGTATTAATGGTTTTTCTTTTTCTGTTTAGTGAAAATTGATCTCTTATGCATGGATTAAATCTTACATAATTTATTTAATAGTGGGTTAGGAGTTAACAAGTTATTCCTCCTTTTTAAAATAAATTAAGTGTTTTTTACTTCTACTTTTTCACCCCCCCACCCCCCACCCCAAAAAAAAATCTTGCAAAAATATTCTTATTTTAATACATACAATTTTACACTGTTAAAAATTCACAACATTTTTAATGATGGGTAGGATAATAAAACACCCATTGTTTTAGGAGTGATTAGTTTTAGTGCACCCAAATTAAAAATAACACTTATTTTAAAAAGGAAAAAATATAAAATGAACAGAGTGTGTGATTCATTTAAAAATCTTTAGAATCAAATTTTGTAAAAATTAGAAGAAATTATGAGAAAATTTATACATCATATTATGCAACATATGAGGTAGAATAATCAAATTATGCATTAATATTTGTATAAAATAACAAATAAATTTTATTATAATTAATTATTGTATTACTAATATTAGCATCACTTAAGGAGCTGGCAAATAATTCATTACAAATTAAATAATGGTAAAAAATATCTTTTCAAAATTTTTATGTGTAAACTATAAACATAAAAATCTCTTATAAACAGAAATAAAATTAAAAACAGGGCCGGAGAAGTGAGAACAAATTCTCCCGTTTTCTGCGATGTGCTTATCTGATTAAACAATTGTATTAGTGGAGACTAATTAAAGTAATATAATATTCCCCTTGTATTTTCGTTATAACACAAGTAAACATACTAATATTAGTTATATTACTAGTGAGGACAGAGATTTATTTCCTAGTGGCTTCGTATTAAAAATGAGTATATTTTTTGAATGTTAATTATTCCTTGTGTGATAGTATAGTCATAAAAGTCCCGGTGGTCATATTTGATTTTGACCAATATAATTGAAGCAGCGTTTTTTCCATATGTACAAATTAAAAGTCGCATTCAATATTTAAATTGCTGTATCTGCTTTATTTATATGCCTGTATCCATTTATGTCTTTTACTGACATTCCTCTTTTCTCATTTCCCAATAAAAAATAATGGGATCATTTACAGGTTCATTTTCATATTTCTATAAATATTGAAAAATTGAATCAAATCAAGTTAATTTAGTTTTTAAATTTTTAATTAGATATTGGTGTTTTTTTAAAAATTTAATTTTTTAGTTTGGTGCTTGTGTAGGAGTTTTGAAATTTTGGTGCAGCAAAAAATTAAATTATTATTGAATTTTTTAAAAAGAATTATATATAAAAAATAATTAGTAATTAAATCATTCATGAAACAAGTCAAAGTAGCAACAAGTTTATAATTCATACAGTTAGCTTTAAATATTATTTTTCAAGAGAAATTCAAATATGTTTTTTTACCTGATTTAGCTGGAGACGAAAGTTCTTGACCAAGATAAATATAGTTTTTACGTACAATAAGTGTTCCATAGGACAATATCATTACTTAATATATTTTTAAGTCTTTAAGTGTTTTATACTTTGATTTTATTCTTATTTTATTTTTCATTAGTTTGCACTAGAAAATCATTTTGAAAACACCGTGTCGAACTTGAAAAAATCGAATCGAACCAAAATATTTCGATTTGATATGTGATACACACTAAAAATCAAAAATCGAAGAATTGAATCAAGATTTGCTAAAATCAAACCAAAGAATCGAATGTCTATCCCTAATTTCTATGAAGGAGAGGGAGGAGACAAAAATGGGTATTTACATATACATGTTAATTAAAATAATGAAGTGTTGAAACTTGAGATGCATAAGGTATGTAATTAGCGTGTTTGGTATAAATACTAGTGTGAAGAATTAGCATTTTCTTAGATGGGGGACTGTAGTATTTGGTATAAATTTGACGTTTGAAACAAAAGAATTTTTAATTGATGTCAAGAATGTTTGGACACGTTCAACCATGATGTATTTTCAACAGCACAAACTTTGTCCTACGACTTCCATAGTTTGAAATTAGGTCCAGTAGGTCTAAGTTCAACAAAGATTAGCCTGCTTGAAAATTCGTCTCCATAATAAAAGGTTTTCACGTTATGTGAACTTTTGATCAAGTATTGATATCTTGAAATAATGTGACATTTTTTAAAAAAGAATCAAGAAAAAGATGCCACTTAAAATTAGAGAAATGGATGCACTGCAAGTACTAAATAAGATTCGTTGTTTTGGTTATGTACGAATGGGATCAATTGGTTTGATTAAAGTTTCGTGTCCAGCTCTATTTGCCTGCAACTATAATCATTTGCATATGTACATGAGCATCAATGACTGTCACAGGGTCCCAAAAGTGGCAAAGTAATCCCAAAACTTTAGAGGCAAAAGGACAACAGAAGCCAGAAGGGTAAAACAGGAAGTTCCTCCCATGCTGACACTTCTTTTTGACATTTTGAATCAAACATTGATTGGCACTACAAAATACCAACTAATTTCACCACAAAGAAACATCCTAAGCCGGGGTTTGCTCATTAGTTAGTTTCCCTTCTTTGAACTTCCTTTTAAGCGCAACTACAGTCATAGTAGGTTGCCGGATATTAAGCCAAAATTAAGGATGTGTCTGGAAAATAATTGAATTTTTTTATTTGTGTTGGTGTATATTTATCCTAAAATTATATACTCATAATTTAGATAAATAGTACTCCCTCCATTTAAAAAAGAATGATCTATTTTTTATTTTAATCTGTTTTTAAAAAATGACATTTTTCCTTTTTCAACAACATTTTAATTTTAATTTTCTACTTGACGTGTTTAATACCATAAGATTAAAAGACAATTTGGTACATTTGACATAATTTTAATTAATGACACAAATTCAAAAGCTTTTTTTATTTGCTTAAACTTTATGTAAAATCAAACTAGATTATACTCCCTTCCGTCTCATATAATTGAATTTGTGAGTCAATGCACACATATTAAGAAAGACATTTAAAGACAAATTTTAGCCATACTTTCCACTATTACCATGTGTGGGATCATAAATATGTAGTGTAATTTGTCTTCTAGAAAATATAAAACTTCAATAAATGAAAGGACAAATATGAAAATAGATTCAAACATTCATCTTAAACTTTGAACATTCAACTATTTTGAACCTTGAAAAAAGTATCAAAAATTCAATTAATTTTGGAAAAGAGGTGTTAGCTTTTATAGCCCACTAATGTTAATTTTATGGCTCACATTAATATTCATCTTGGTTTAATATTTAATTACTAACTAAATTCAAACAAATAATATCTGTGGAAGTTATTAAATCGTCCACTACTCATGTTGATGGAAGTTACTGTAACTTCCCACCATCATCCATTATGATTGGTGAAAATTACTATAACTTCCCACCACCACCCACTACTTATATTGGGAGGTTATGGGATGATAATAGGTGGTTATGGAGCATGATAGTGGGAAGTTATGGCGGTTAGTATGGGTATAACTTCTCCTACCCATGATGATGGAAAGTGGGATTAAAATAACTGGTTTTCTCTCTGCCTATAAATACTGAAGATTACTGTAGTTTTGCATCAACAGTCATTCTGAAAGAAATCAGTATAAGGTCAAGAGAGAGAAAAAATAATATCTAATTAAGAACAAGCAAAAGGCTTCCGCACAAGCAATCAAGTTAAGATCTCATGGCCGATTCTGATATGTTTTCTTGACTAAACTTATGCGTAATGTGAAAATCATATAGTTATACGATTTTGAATTAATGATAGGATTACATTATTTATGTTTGACAATCTGAATTACCGATTAATCTTTACGAGAGGAATTACAAGTGGTTCGGAAAGGGTTACAAGGGATGGAGGTAAAAATGAAGTGCATTTGAGTATGAAGAACACACGGTCAATGTGTATTTCCACTTGTAAACTTATTTTCCCTAATTCAATTAAGAAAGTTATTTTCCTATTTTAAGCAAATTACATTCCTAGGGAAAATATTCTTTAAAAATTTCAATCAATTGAACATGAAAAAACGGAAAAAAAAAGTTCTATCATATTGCACACACCAATAACAGAAGAACATGTAAACTCTGGGTTAGATCCTAATATTAATGAAGTGGATAAAAAACATAAAAGGAAAAGTTAGTATTCACATTACCATTATGATAAAAAATTAAAAATAAAAGTAAATTATTTTCATCCGTCCAAATTTTGATGGGCTTGGTATCTGATACCGGTAGAAGATAACAATTGATCAATAAAATAAAGCATCACTCTGACTAAAGAAAAATGTGCAGCCTTGCTAAATTGATGAAGAGTATTCACTGCCCATCACCCCTACGCAATTCAGCAATGATTGGCTCTCTCCTAAGGATGAATTGCTGAGATTTTTTATTAAAATTAGGATACACTAGGCAATAAGCAGTTATGGGCCTTATTGCAAAGGATAAGTGGTCAGTATCAACCTACACAATTGTCCCAATTGAAGTCGAATACTATTTCCAATTATAAGAAAGTTCTGTTCATCTGGAGATAAAGACATATTCTGCTCCTTTTTATAAAGAACAAAAATTCTATGATCTTTTGACGATCGGGATGAAGCTTGATGGAGGTTTGAACTAACTGATATTGAAAATTCAACAGATGATTTGCGATTAGCGGTTTACATTCCCATATACCAAGCCAATTACATAATAGTATTAAGGATTAATTATATTTTTTTTTCTTTTTTAAATTACAAAAATCTTTAAAATTTAATGAAATCTGAGATATATTATTGGACATTTGAGTACATCACCAAACATCCAGATACAATAATAGAGGAATATACCAAAGACGATAAGACATCTAGATACATAGGATGTATCAAAAGGAAAAAATGTATTCGAGAGGGATACAACCACACTGATCGTTTTGACCCCATGAATTATATTGTAGTAGCTCAGCAGCTTCGCGAGATTGCTAGGAAGGGAAAAGCACGATCGGACTGACTCAAACTTGAGGCGACATTCTCCAGGTAGGTTAAGCTTTCCCTAAACCTTAGATTGAGTGGAGTTACATGCATGCTGAGCCTGAAATGTATGTAAAATGCTAGTAGCTTTGATATGCGCAACGATTGCTTGAATATTTCTTGAGATTCGCCCTGCCGAGGTTTTCGAGAGCTTCGGGGGAGGATACGCAAGAGTTATTGATTGCGTGTATGGAGCAATTCCAGGCCCTGCGATTACTGGAGTCCAGGGGAGTTGAGTTTACTGCTTTTAGACACATTTGAGCTTCCTTATGCATTTATTTCACTCAATCGGCCAATGATGCCTACTGGGTGCCTTTTTTGGTACTCACCCCTACTTCTGCATCTTAAGGTGCTGGTTCAGGTACCAGTCGGGGACCTAACTCTCGAGGGATTTTGGGAGCAGGTAGACTTCTTTTGGTGAGCATCGACAATTCTGATTCGTCACAGTCGATTTCCTTTTGATGATTGTCTTTTGTTATCGGACTCTGGCCATGTATTTTATATATATATATATATATATATATATATATTACACTATGTTTTTGGCTATGTATCTATTTGTTTATTGCGATTACATATAGTGACTTCCAGGTTCTGGACAGTTTTCTATTGTTGTCCTATTATTTTACTATTCGGACTTGACTAGATGCTAGGACAGAGGTACCCTTGGATTGAATTCTTGGCTTGCCTGTAGGTGGAACCTAGCAAGTGCCATCATGATTGGAATCGAGTCGTGACAGAAATAGAAACGTATAGGGAGGGGAGAGGTGATGTATCCGAAAGAAGATTTCAAAAATTTTCAAATGGAAAAGAATTTTAAGTAATTTTTTCATGAAAAAAAATCCCATATTTCACCACAATACTATGAAAATCAAGCAATGCTACTTTAAAACTATCAATATTTTTACAAGTTAATAGCTGAACTACAGTGGTCTAAAGGACTTCTTTGACATCCACAACAGCCAGCAAAAAAAATAAAAAATAAAAAGATCAAACTTGACAATTTATAGGAAATCCTATAGCTAATTAGGAATCCTTGTTATCTGACTGGTGATTCAGAACAAGGGAAGCCACAAGCTTAGAAATCTCGTTCATTGCAACCTTTGCAGGGTAAGAATCGGAATCGGAATCGGAATCAAAATCTGCACGCCTTAAACTTAGCCTGCCGTAATCACTTGCAGCAACCTTTGTTTTCTTCGACGTAGCTAAAACCCTCTCCAAATCCAATTTTGACAGCGGCCTCGGCTCCTGATGAAAGAGGAATAAGAATACTTAGACCCAGCCTAACCCAGATAAATTGCACACGTCCCTCTCTCTTTCAGCAACCTTGTTACTCTAATTCGATACCGTAACAGCTAGTAACACCATGTGTAGAAACAACTATATGGCAGCTGCAGATACAGCGTTCGTATAGAAAGGAAATAAGAAGAATCAACAAGATCCTTGATGGTTGTTCCGTTCCTATATTTGTTTTTTCTATGGTGCCTGTTACATAGTTGAATCAGACTACTCCTAAATCTATTTGTTCAAAAGGATCGCATGTATAAAGGAGATTTAGACATCTGAGAAGGTTCCCTTTCTAGGAAGAAAGGCAATACTATCTGCAGTACACAGATGTTAAGCAGTTCAAGTGGAGTAGCTATTCCTTGTAGCCCAAAAAGCTGTTTTTCCATCTTAATTTTTTCCCTATCTATCCTTTTTCTTAAATGCGTTCATCAGACAAGGCAAAATCCCTAAAACTACATTTGTGTCAGTAACTATCACTTAGCAACTTTTTCTGAAGGAGAGTACAACATCAAAATAGAAAATTGAGAAAAAGAATACCATACTAACTGCAGTTTGCTTTCCACTCTTCTCATCATTAAGCAAGTCCCTGATGGGGAAGTAGGCAGCTTTTTTGCATACGTCAAGAAGATCAGAACCAGTGTATCCATCACAGAGACTAGCAATGCCGTCATAGTCAATGTTATCTTCTACGTTCTCATCCCTCAGGATCACCTTCAAAATTTCAACTCTCTCTCTGCGGTCAGGTATTCCAATCTCAAAGGCCTGAGGAAGACGTCGAAGAATTGCTTCATCAAGTTCAGATGGCCGATTAGTAGCAGCTAGAACCATAACCTGTGCATCTTCTACATAAGGATAACCACAGTAAATCAAGTCACCAGACTTTCATTGCCTAAATCATTAACTAGATAAAAGACAACCATCTCAAAATTGCATAATTTCCTGGGGAAGTGTTGCAACATATGTGACGGTGATGAAAGCTACTAATAAAGAATTATCTCATTAAGTAGTGCACCTACTATCTGTGGTAAAACCATCCCATAGAGCCATGAATTCAGTCTTCATGTTTGTTAACGCCTCATTGTCAGTAGACTTGCGCTGACCCAAAAAGCTATCCACTTCGTCAATGAATATAATTGCTGGCTGAAGTTTATGCGCCAAACTAAACACTGCAGCAACTGTAGAAAATATAGAAGCACAAATCAATAGGAAAGTCTTGACATCAAGTTGAATCACTAACCCTACACAAACCACTTTTTGAGTCACTTAATGTCAATCAGTAACACAGTCAAATTACAAGTAGAATTCTAGTAACAACATCTAAGACTAATAAGATTTTTGCTCCTTCAACACTATATACAACCTTGTGCTCTATTCAGGTCTTTATACAACCTTTTATATCCTTCTGTCTATTCAGGTCCATTCCATTACAATACTAAATAGAGTATCTTTAACTACATTTTGACCAATTGACAACCTACAACAATCTTCTTTACTTATCAAACATTTTGAACCAATTGACAACCTACAACAATCTTCTTTACTTACCAACGTTACAGTCAAAGGCACGCTCAAGCCCTGAAGCAAGGCTCAAAACGTGTTAAACGCTTTGCTTCACTTTATGTGCACTTCAGTGTCGTCATAAATGTTCTAAGGCAAACTTTTCCTTGCCAATGAGCCTCTTCTGAAGAAGTGACACTAAGCAATTGATATTTCATTTTATCGTAATTTGTTTTCAATTTATTTGGTCATATATTTGCCATTCATTTTTATAATCATTAGTCTTGGACTAAACATATATACCTGTACTTTTTTCTCCCGTTTTCGCCTTTTTTTAATTTCAAACCCATGCTTTATTAGCAATTTGTGCTTAAAGCCCTAACGGACCTTAGAGCTTTCTTGCGCTTTTCGCCTTTGATAACACTACTTATCAAGCACTTTCACTTGTCATTAACCTCTCCTTATCTGTCTTACCTCACCCTCTTTCCAACTAAGGTGCACAGTCCAAAACTCAGACGGATAATGGGCCCATCATTGTATTATTCTTCACTTAAATATTAGGCTTTTCTGCAGTAAATTCAAAGTTGTGACATGCATGTGACCCACACATCAGCATTGTACTCTTATCACCAGAGCAAAGCTCGAGGACGGTGGAGTCTCAAGATTTAACCAAGCCCAAAAAATAAAAAGAAGTTGTAGATCTGATGTGGCTTGCAGTTTGCACTTCAGAGTGGTAGATAGAAATCCGTCATTGGCATCTTGCAAACATTGTAGTAAAATTCTTCCAACCCAAAGATGAATGGGACAATACCTACAATGTCTATACCAACCGTCCTATAAGAGGTGTAGGACAAGAAATCAGACAATTACTCTGTTGATGTTCCAACCCCTTTTTCCCTCTTCAGTATTTTATTTTGTGTTTTGATAATCTATGATTCTTTATCCCATTCCTAAAACTCAGAAATGAAGCACGTGGACTTCCCATGCTGATTCATGGATTTTGAGGCAAGAAACTTGTTTGAAATTTGTTAGCAACTGGATGGGTTACTTTATGGTTCACAGTTAAGTGTAACATCGAAAGACATATGTTTGAACTGCCAAATCAGCTCAGACCAATGCAATTGCAAATTCAAGTAGAATATGTTCAATTTGAAATTCTGACTGCAAAAACTACCAGTGACAGCTCCATTTGAGAGTTTATGCAAAAATTACCCAGGAAAAAATCAAGTGCTTCAACAAGAACAATCAGAATGAGCAAGAACACTGTCTGCACATAAAAGTGCAGTCATGACTTGTCCTCCTTCCAATATGCACATAAACTGGAAAGAATGTAAATCAAAACATAGCAACAGAGACTCAAAATCATTCGTTTGTTTATCCCCTGAAAAGTTTGTTTTAAATGAGAGAATTCCATTAAGCAATGATAACTACACAATTATTAAAGACTGGACAACACTGAGCAACTTCTCGGATGACTGATGATAAATTTTAATCCCCTCAAAAAAATATACTAATAAAGTTACAAAACACTAGGTTAAGAAACTTCTCGTATGACTTGATGATGAATTTTAATCCCCTACAAAAAAAATATAGATATATATACTAATAAAGTTGCAAAACACTTGTTTCTCTTGGATATCTATCTCACGATGGAATAATGCTTGCCGAGCCTGGCCTGAATTACAACCGAGACAATGTTCACAAGTAAAACAAAGGCTAAGCGTATTTGATTAGTCAAAAGAAGGACAATGCTGAGAAAGAATCTTGAAAGAGCAAGGACAAGATCTAACTCACCCAGTTTTTGGGCATCACCAAACCATTTGCTCATCAAATTCGATGTTCTCACATTAATAAAAACAGCACTTGATTCTTTAGCAATTGCTTTGGCAAGCATCGTTTTTCCAGTTCCAGGGGGTCCATAGAGCAAAACTCCTTTTTGAGGACCCAGAAGCTTCCCAGAAAAGAGTTTGGGCCTCCTCAAGGGAAGAATTACCAATTCATATAGTGCTTGCTTAATAGATTCCAATCCACCAATGGAATCAAATTCCACATCTATGTGATCAGGGTTGATTACATCACAGGCAATTACATCCTGTGGAGAAAGCACAAGGAGGCTTAAATAATTCAATATAAAAAGGATTGTTTTGACTGCACGCTACCAAGCATACCAACAAGGATAAATAGCATAGAAAATCAAAACAGCATGTAGGTTATAATTAGTTATCGTAACATCCCTGTGAACCAAATTATTTCAATTGGGGAAAGCTCTTGAAGACCAGTAGTGAAGTGTTCACAATCAACAAACATATAAATTTGATCCCAGAACAACAAAGATTTTAAAAGAAACATGCTATCATCATGCAAAACAAACTGAGTGATGCAGAGAATGATTTCAAAGGATGAAATAAGCAGTGCAAGTTTTAGTAACTCTGGATTTGGGTGCATTTGGTATGTATGAAAATGTTCCCATGGAAGGTCATAGAGATTATTTTCTATTAGCTTTCCGTGTTCGGTTGAATATACAGATATGTTAATCCTATAAGATTGAGGTTAGGGGACTTAGATAGTACAACAATAACATACCCAATAAACTCCCACAAAGTAAGGTCTGGTGAGTTCCGCAGACCTTAGTACTACCTAATGGAGATAGAGAGCATGTTTCCGAAAGACCCTAGACCCAAATGTATCTGCCCCAAGTAAAAGAAGAAAACAATAGATATAGAATAACGACTAAAACAAAAGCAACGTCAATTCAACAAGAAGAAACAATAGAAGTACCAGAATAATTGAAGAACAGTAACAACACAATCATAACAACACTAATCTTATGACATGGGGATACAAATAGTGTTTTAGTAAAATCTGAAACAGTGTATAATTGTTGGATGAAACAAGTGATATTTTGAAAGGAAGCAAGTGAAAAAGTGTAAGAGTTAAGATATTTCTAAAGAAAGACGGACTTCCTCCCATAAGTGAGGAAAATCTTTCCATTTTGACGAAACATTTTCTTTGGATACAAGTTAGACAAATACTTATAACAACAACAACATACCAGTAAAATCTCACAAGTGGGGTATAGGGAGAGAGCAATGTACGCAGACCTTACCGCTATTTCATGGAAGTAGAAAGTTTGTTTTCTGTGAAACTCATCTCAAAACCCATAAACAGAAAAGAACTAGATATGACAATACGAATGAAAGGAGTGGTAATATGCGCCTACGAATTAGAATGCACATGGCAGTATGTAGAAATGAAGACAAATACTTATAAATGATCGAAAACACTATCCTCCATACAAAAACACAACCTATCTGTTTACCAAACACAATTTCATGATTATTGCTTGACCAACAGATTGTTCACTGAGTAAAGGATGATCTGCTCAACTAAATACTAATTAATAGCAGCATATTTTACCAAGGAGACAAACTTTTGACATTTTATCATGATTGAAAGAGCGACTCTAACATAACAATTTGGAAAATTAAAAAGAGCGAAAGAGATTGGATAGTGACCTCATAGGAGTTGGTTTGAATGATGGGTCGACCAAGGCGCTTAGCAAGTTCCTTCTTGTGTTCAAGAGCCTTCTTGGAAGCCTGTCGATTCGGGTCAAGTTGTCGGAGCCCCACAAACAAAACAAGGCTGCTCAGAGCCGCGCTCGCCGCATACAGGACCAGTTCTTTCAACCACTTCGTCTCCGATGAATGTTTCTTCATCTTTCTTCTCACTTCGATTCACGCAAATACAATGGCGTTTCCAATAAGTAAAGTCACGGGACGATTTACTTCACCCTAATGTTTCAATTTTAAAGGGTTTATTTCTCATATTAATTTTGGCAAAGAAATTCTCTCTTCCTCCGTCTCAATTTTTATAAATTACACGGAATTTAAGGAAAAAATAAAAATTTAAAATAAATCATAAATATCTGTAACTACTAATCATTTTCTTAAAGATAAATTAAGTATTTTAAAATTGAATTATTACTAAATCTAAAAGGATGTCATTCTTTCTCCACAAAGAAATTCTCTTAGATAATAAACTAATTAGTTTAGAATAAATATAACGATCTTTGATTTACATAAGAATAACCAAAATCATCAAAAATATATAGTGACTATGCAATATAGCTTGCAAAAGGTAATAGAAATTGTATATTGACAATACAATAAAAATTATTTACACATGAGTTATTCACTAAATATATATAATGATACACGTCAAAATTTATTATAACATAATTGTACATGAAATAAAATAATATACATTGACTATACAATGAATAACCATCTCAAAAAACTAAATATAGCTTGACTACACATAAAATGCACACTGATTATTCTTGTGTATACTTCGAATGGCCAATTTTGTTGAGGTATTGGGCTCACACTTAATTGATGGTGCTTGATAAATATAATAGGTATGCATTCATTTGATCCACAATCCATCTTCTCTGTGAGCAAGTTCCAGCACAACTTAGCCACAACAACTTGGTTCTATTTTTGACTTAGGTGCATTTCACAAAGATATCTTGGCAATAATCTTCTCACAAGGGAGTACCATTGAAGTACATATAGTTAATTTCTTTATGGTTAGTGGAATATCAAGCAACTTAAAAAGGAGTCCAAGAGAGAAGAATCACAGTTAATACTGAATGATTTGAGTTGTAACATCTGAGGTCATACCAACAAAATAAATAGACCTTTTTCATACATTAGCTTGTAGCCAGAGATCTATTTATGGAAACACTGTTGCATTTTTATTTATTTATTTATTTATTAGTTAAAGATGTGAATTGAAAAATCAAGGAAAATTAAATATGAATAAAGGTTATTTGTCCCTCATTGGATAGAATAGAACTTTTGTGTTTATATATAGAAGCATATTGCATAGTTCATAAAAAGTTGAGGAGAGTTTTTTCTCATACAATTGTCGTGGCTTGGCTTTAGTGATTAATTGGCATATTTTTGGACTTGGGGGTTTTTGGATTAACTTTTCTTATGTGACTTTTTTTTTTCAATTCAAATTTTTAGTGGAGTCCACCCTTTTATTGATAATAATAATAATAATAATAAAGAAATAGAAAAAGAAAATTACATAAGAGGGCCTATACTATTGGCAATTCTAAGATCTAATAAAAGAAAATTTTTAATTAAGAATTGCTGGAAGTTTCCTATTAACGATTTCATTCAGAAAATTCTCTTCAGCTCCTATCCTCGATGGTTCCGCCTTGGCATCGGAGCTCAGTGAATGGAAACATCACTAAAAAGCTTCCAGCAATTAATTAAATTTATCCATCACACCAAACGGCTGTGATTAGCCTTGCACCTTAATTGGCTTATAAAATTCTGAATTTATTTTTCCAAATGGAGAAGTATCCATACCCATCCAAGCTAACCAACCACCTGTTATATAAGAATCACAACATTAATTTCAGACCTCTGTTGTTGGGATTTAGTAATCTTGTACTGCATCAATATATTTTTTGTTCTTGCAGTACATCCCAACAACCTCCACATTCTGTGGATGAAATATTTGTTAGTAAATACTTTATTTTGAATAAATTATTTAGAAAAAAGCCATCAAAAAGTGCAATTGAAAAGCTAAAATTTATGGCATTTACTTGGAGAAAGATGATAATTAAAACATATGTATCAAATGCGTAATGGGTCGTTTAGTGTGATGGATAAGAAAATTTAATTTTGGGATAATTTTTGACTGGTCCTCAATTCACTGTTTATTTGCAAAGGTTGGAATAACTTATCTCAATTAGTACTGGGATAAGTTATCGCTCCCTATGGTGGAATAATAATACCAGGATAATTTTTCCTGGGATAAAGTATATATAAAATTTCAAAGATACCCCCCTTTAAACTCTCTTTATAAAAAGGGGTATTTTTGTATATACTTTATCCTAGGATAAGTTATCTTAAAATTATTATTTCATCCCCAAGAGGTGGAATAGAGTTCATATTAACTCCATCTTCTAAATGATTTTCATCATTGAATTTCTTATTACTTGGATAACGTTTTCATGTAATAATTTTCAAATTCTAGGAACCTTTTTTGATATGAGATTTTTTTATCATTTTTTATTTTCTCCCGAATGTTTAATTTTAGTGCCATTGGCTTTGTATTGAGATTGTGAATTCATATTTGACTAGATTGTGACGTTTCAGGTGCAAATTCGTTGGGGAAAGCTCCAGTTATTGCTTGATTTGACTTTTGATTAAGGCAAGTAAATTCTTAAACCTTGCTAAGCTTATGTGAACACTATATTTTCTTTGCTTATGGTTTGTAATGATTGGATAATTATTTTTTATTAAGTTAAATTGATCAATTGTGAGCATTTGATTTGAATGTGAAATTCCTTTATGATATAAAAGTGAAAGATTGAGATTGATACTTATCAACTTGTATTTCGATATTGAGAATCTCTTGTGACATGAGTATGTGGATTGACAAGCTCGTTATATTTGTTCATAGTAGAAATTGGAGATATTGTTATTGAGTTTCACTTGTGGGTTAGAGACTTGACTGTAAGCTTAGAATCAGACTCCTAATCATACCTTGTATATTGTGATATTGACTTGAATTGATGTTTGTGTTGTGTTGTGGACTCTTAAACGCATTCCTTATTATTGTATGATATGATTATGTTCTTGATGTGCATTTTTGACTGAGTTCCACTAATGAGAAATAAGGAATGGACCACACTAGTCGTGGCATGTAACATTGATATAAAATAGGGGACGAGTCATGTGAGATGTAACATGTGACATTGACTATATAGGGGATGGATCTCATGCTCTGAGGCAAGTACATAGACAGATTTGTCCCATATGGGTTCCGGACGGATTAGATCAGCGAGTAGGTATCGTAGGACATACATACATCATAATTACTTGACATTGCATCACATTGATTACATTTCATAACATTCACTCTATTTCATATCACTCCTTTCTTGAAGTTGTTATATTTACCATGTGTGATGTGTTGAATGATTTGAACTTGTACATTGTTAAAATTGAACTATTGAAATATTATTATGTATGTTGGTAATTTGAACCTTGTACATTATTGAGATTAGATTATGAGATGATTATGCCTGGACTGTAACTATTGAGTACTCTGAAATTATCTGAAGATATTTGTTGTATAATCGAGTTGTATATTGAGACATTATTGTATATCTGATCTATATTCTGTGGCAACTTTTGAG
>JAOTQR010000069.1:15092927-15105700 GCA_025774065.1 Solanum ossicruentum | reverse complement strand
TCTGGCGCTAAACACATTAACAATTTTTTTTTCAGGTTAAGTACTTTTATTCAAATACGTAAATGCTTATTTTTAAAATAAGTTTCAGCACTTTAAAAAGTGTCTTTGACTTTTAAAAGCTACTTTTTTCAGCTAATCCAAACGGGCTCTTAATGAGAAATGAGGGGGTGGGATGGAATTTTTTTATTTTTTGTTTTTTGTTACTAATAGTAGCGATTGTATTAGTTTGCACGTAATCTTCAGGAATTAAGACATGATTTGTTTGGCTAAAATAATTACTAGTATCATTAGTTGATTGTTGCATTGCAGGTAGTACAGTAATATCAAGTAATTTCTTAGAGAAAATATTTAAAATATTTTTAAACTTGACATGAATTATTACTTTTGTTTTTGAATTATTGATAGTATTAAAAACATCTCTTTATTTGATTAACTGAATTTAAATATATCACTAATCTTATAACAAGAGTGAAATGCACTCTTAAATTCTTGTTAAGTTAAGAAGGGTTTTAACACTTATGATAATTTAAGGGTATATTTTAATTTAGTTAGTTAAGTAGAGGAACATTTTTAAGACTATCAATAAATTAAGAATTAAACTAATAAATTGTATCAAATCCACGAATATTTTTAATAATTTTCTCTAATTTCTCACATTTTTAGTTTGAGAGAGATTGGGTGGGTGGGGATTAAAATAAGAAAGATTTGCTCACAGTATGAAGTGATCCATATATGTTTATTTAGTAAATTATTAACCATAAATTGATCACTTATAAAGAAAGTTACAGGTGGACTCTTTTTCAAACAAAAAATATCATTAAATCTAAGTTGTATTACATCAGCTAATATAAATATTCATTATCCAAAAAAAACTAATATAAATATTAGCAAAATATTCAACCTAAAGAATTTATTTACTGTATGTACTGCGCAGTAAGGAAATGGTCTACCGCGGCGGATGCAGCGTTACGTCAATAGTAGCTACTAATATGGCGACTAAATATTAACATGATTACGCATATATTTATTAATTAATATACCTTGTATTTTCAATTATAATCTTGTAATAAATGTATAATTTAGTTCTGAGATTACAAAATCTTATTCCACGTAACTTTTGCACCTTTTATTGACTTTTAAAGGTTTAAATTTGATTAACATAGAGTTGTGATCAATGATAAAATTATTTAATCCTAATAAAAAATTTTGAAAATGTCACTTCAAATGGATTCTGTAGTATGCAATCTAAATTTTTAGAAGCTCCAATGGAAAGTCCATACATTTGGTGAGTTATTTTTTTTTAAAAAAAATTCCTGAATTTGTTTTTCCAAGAAGTGAAATATTTTTTTCGTCCCAAATTAATTGAATTTTTGAAATTTTTTTTAAGATTCAAAATAATTGAATTGTTCAAATTTTAAAATGAATATTTAATTTTTTTTTACATATTTACCATTTTATTTATTACTATATATTTATGATTTCACGAAGAATAATAATAGAAAATATAACTTTTAAATATTTTTTTAATATATATACACGTTTATCTTACCAATTTAATTAAATACAACATAAGGGTTACTTACCAAAAAATATAAGAAGCATCCCCATCTTAGCCAACCACCTGTTACATCAGAATCGCGACATTAATTTGAGACCTCTGTTGTTGGGATTTTGGTAAATTTTGTACTGCACTAATATGTTTTTGGGTTCTTGTACTACTCATGTCATGCAGTACATCCTTCCTTTCACTAAATTTGTCTCTGAGATTCGTGTGCTATTCAAATTCTTCATCCCAACAACCCCCCACATTCTGTAATGAAACATTTATGCTCAATTTTGATTTCTCTGCAAATCTTGTTCGATTTCACATTGTCGTGGAGGATGAGATCGCAATAACTCACCACGAAGAACAACTGACAAAGCCATTTCGGCACGCTTCTCAAGAATCTCTTCCCTGATCAAAAAGTCGACTTTTTTTTTTACATTTTTTAGGTACCCTTTTCTGTCTTTTAAACCCCATCGTGTTTTGTTCTTCGTGTTTCTGATTTGTAGTGATGAAACATGGACAGGGAAATGAGTAGAGTTGGTGTAGAATTGATGGAGATTGAAAGAGAAGAAACAGAAGAAAGGAGAGATGATGATGCTGAAGAAGTGAAGAGAATTCCTCCTTGGACTAAACAGATTACAGTACGAGGAATTATTGCCAGTGTTCTGATTGGAACAATTTACAGTGTGATTGCAACGAAGCTTAATCTCACTACTGGACTCGTACCAAATCTCAATGTTTCAGCTGCTCTGCTTGCTTATGTGATCTTACAGTCATGGACAACGATTCTTAAAAAAGCCAATTTTACATCCACACCCTTTACTAAACAGGAGAATACTATTATTCAGACTTGTGCTGTTGCATGTTACAGCATTGCTGTGGGAGGTAAGAGTCTTTTTATCATTTTGTATGGTTTTAGGAGATATATCATTTCATTTGTTTAGTATGATAACAACAACAACATACCGAGAGGAATCCCACTTACAAGCGGGATAGAGTGTATGCCGACTTTACCATGAGATATATCATTTCATCTGTTTCCTGAGAAACCTCGTCACAAAACCCAAAAGCAAAATAAACTAGATAGGGAAAACAGGCATTTGTTTAGTATGATGATGATATGAAATGAGGTTAAAGGAAGAAACGGGATTCAGAGAGCCGATCCCAATTACTTGTTTGGAACTGATCGTAGTTGTTGTCGTAGTGGATATATCCTCCATTTAGTTTGATGATGATATGAAATGAGTTAAATAAAGAAGTGGTAATTAGTTGTGCTGTTGCATGTTATAGCATTGTTGTGGGAGGTAAGACTCTTTTTCTCATTTTATATGTTTTTGAAAGATATATCATTCAGTTTATTATGATGATGATATGCAATGATCTGAAATGAAGATATGGGAATTCATAGAGCCGACCCTAATTTACTTGTTTCGAACTGAAATGTAGTTGTTATCATTGCAGATGTCTCCTTCATTTAATTTGATGATGGTATGAAATGAGTTTAAATAAAGAAGTGGAAATGCATAGAGCCGACCCCAACTTATTTTGACTTGAGGTCTAGTTGTTGTTGTAGGCTTTAGCAGATATCTGCTTCATTTAGTATCAAGATATGAAATGAACTTAAATAAAGAAGTGAAGATTCATATAACTGACGGAACTTGTTTGGGACTGAGGCATAATTGTTGTTTTAGCAGACATGTCCTTCTGTCTGCCTCTTTTATTGGCATGCATGAGGCTTTCAAAATTGGGATTCACTCAATTTTTTCTGGTTCTCTTTGTTTGTTTTAATTTAGGTGGCTTTGGATCATACCTTTTGGGACTGAACAAGAAAACATATGAGCAAGCAGGGGTTGATACAAAGGGCAATACACCGGGGAGCCACAAGGAACCTGGGCTTGATTGGATGATTGGTTTTCTCTTTGTTATTAGTTTTGTTGGTCTATTAGCCTTGGTTCCGCTTAGAAAGGTATTTTCCAATCTTGCTGTTATCTTCTTCTTGTACACTTGTTAAAAGACTTAGTAGGCACTTGGACATCAATTGGTGGATATTTGAAATAAATAGTATTTGAAATTAAGTTGAACAAGGATATTTGGTACTCGAAGTTGTGTCTAGACATGAATAGACTTTTGTGAGTGAAAGCATGAAAAACTTCTAGAATCATTTATCAAATTCCATATCTCAAGCTTGAAGTTGAAACAAAATAGGCCAATTTGATAAACCAATGCTTATTTGATATAATTTCCAAATTTGTTTCACATATTAGTGATACTGGCTCTTGAATTTTTATTTATTTGTTGTGGTGCAGATCATGATAATTGACTATAAATTACCTTATCCAAGTGGAACTGCGACTGCTGTTCTAATCAATGGATTTCATACACCCAAGGGAGATAAAATGGCCAAGTATGCGAAATCATAAATAAGGAGTTAGGACTAACTTACCTTTGCTAAACTAGTCTTTCTTGAGAAAATGAAAACTGTGCTCTTCAAACTTTCAGGAAACAGGTTAGAGGGTTCATGAAAGTTTTCTCATTCAGCTTCTTATGGAGTTCCTTTCAGTGGCTCTATTCTGGTGGAGATCAATGTGGATTTTCCAACTTCCCCACGTTTGGATTGAAAGCTCGGAAGCAAACGTATGTACTTGCTCATATAATTTTTAGTGGCTCATGAATGATTTCTCCATTACTACTAGCACTAATTTATGCCATTGAATATTTCCAGGTTTTTCTTTGATTTTGACATGACTTATGTAGGAGCTGGAATGATTTGTTCCCATATTGTTAACTTGTCTTTGCTTCTTGGAGCTGTGCTCTCTTATGGTATCATGTGGCCTCTTATTACTGACCGCAGTGGATCTTGGTTCCCTTCAAGTTTATCACAGAGCAGTATGAAGAGTCTAATGGGTTACAAGGTTTGTTAAAAGTGCACAAATAAGCTATGCGCTTAATTTGACCGAGAATGAAATAAGCGTTCTACTGTTTTCTCATTTGAACATGAAATTTTTATGCAGGTTTTTATCTCCATTGCTCTCCTCCTGGGAGATGGCATTTACAATTTTGTCAGGACACTTTATTTCACTTTTAGAAACATATATGCCACACTGAAAACAGAAAGGCAGGATTCAGGTAAGTCGAAACTGTTATACGTCATTTCCTTCCAGCCAGTGCTAAATGAATCATCCCTTTCCAATAAAATTCGTTGAATATTGAATGAATTTTCTAGCTAATGAAAAGAGGGGCATGACATTTTCTTCTTTTGTTGAACTTTTATCATTAACTGGTTTGCGTCAAATCTTTTCCTGGCAGCATCCTCAGAAGACAAGAATCTTCCACTTGAAGAGCTGCAGAGAAATGAGATATTCATCAGAGAGAGCATTCCCTTCTGGCTTGCTTGTATTGGCTACTTGATTTTTTCCCTTATCTCCATCATTGTCATTCCAATTATGTTCCCTGCATTGAAGTGGTATTACGTGCTCGTTGCCTATATTTTTGCACCAGCTTTGAGCTTCTGCAATGCTTATGGTGCCGGTCTAACAGACTTGAATATGGCATACAATTACGGTAAAGTGGCTCTCTTTGTGCTTGCTGCATTATCCGGGAAAGAGAACGGTGTTGTTGCTGGACTTATTGGATGTGGACTGATCAAATCCATGGTTTCTATATCCTCCGACCTGATGCACGATTTCAAGACGAGCTATCTGACCCTCACATCTCCGCGTTCCATGGTACTCAGCCAAGCTATTGGGACTGCCATTGGCTGTGTAATAGCACCTCTTACATTTTTCCTGTTCTACATATCATTTAATATAGGAGACCCCAATGGGGAGTACAAAGCTCCTTATGCGCTCATCTATAGAAACATGGCAATCTTAGGTGTTGAAGGATTCTCAGCTCTGCCCGAGCATTGCTTGCAGCTCTGTTATGGATTTTTCGCCTTTGCCATAGTTGTCAACTTGGTGAGAGACATAGTCCCAGAAAGAGTCGGGAAATGGGTTCCCCTCCCAATGGCTATGGCTGTTCCTTTCCTTGTTGGGGCCTCCTTTGCAATAGATATGGCTGCGGGCAGTTTGATCGTATGCATATGGCATAAGCTCAACAGCAAGAGGGCAGATTTGATGATTCCTGCAGTGGCTTCAGGATTGATTTGTGGTGATGGATTGTGGATTCTTCCATCAGCACTACTTGCGTTAATCAAAGTTACGCCTCCAATTTGTATGGTTTTTAAAGTTGGACAGTAGTGAAATTTCCTGATTCTTGAAACTGAGTAGGTGATTCCCCCCAAAAAAACAAAAAAAACATTTTAGCATAGAAATGAGATAGATATTTATATAGCTCAAAAAAGTGTTATCTTTTGTAGGTACAATTTAGGGGAATACCTAGTCTGATGTTAGCTTACAAAAAGCAGGATTAGGAAAATACCCGATGATCAGTTGTCTTTCTGTCTCATAAAGGGAACTTTTGATAGCTTACTCATTCTCAGCTCATACTTTTGCAACAAAATGTTATGCCATGACAAAAATATTTCATTTTTTTCCCGAGAATTTTTAAGAATTTGAAAAATATCATAAAGGTATTTCCGCTCCAAATTATTCATAAAACTCCAATTTGTATTTACCAACAACATTATCCCATTGCCTCAAAGACTCCCGTCCATTGCAGGGTACAGGGAGGTTGGATGTACGCAGCCTGATCCCTATGTTTAAAACGTAAATCGACTGTTTCCGAATGACCCAATTTGTATTTACCAATTTTGAAAAATTATTTTTTTTCACTTTTTAAACCAAAATTATTTTTTTCAAATTGTACATGACAGTGAAAAAGCCTCGGGCTAGTGAACGCCAAGAAAAGCAAAATAGATGACGCTTGTTTTCGCATGGAATCAGAATCTTCTTTTTGTTTTGATTTGAAATTGGAATTGACTCACTAAAGTATGCAAATTTGAGAAGCAAGAATAATTTTGTGAAGGCAGAATTTCGAATATTGCATCAAAAACAAATATTCTTAGACCCATCACAGTGGATTCCAGTGGACTGACCACAGATCTGAAAGATTTTTATTTTTTCACGAAACTGACCACTTTGTATTATTTCATCAACGAGCAACATATCTAAAAGATTCGATCAATTATGAGATCACTCACATCCACATAATTGGAACTGCCCTCTAATGTCTTTTCCATACATTCCAAAAAAAACAGATGTATTCTCTAATCACTTTCAATTGAAAAATCTAGCTTCTGGAATCATCCAAGGAAAATGTAAGACAATTTACAATTCTTTGCATAATTAATTACTACATAAACAGATGCCTAGTAAGAAGAACAAGAACTGAAGACAAAAGACTTGCTTAGTGGAAGTTGTCTTTTGGTGAAATTCATATACTACTCTATAAATGCAGGTCAAGAACATCTAGTATTCCATCACCGAGCAAATACTCACTTTGTAATGACTGCCTCTCTGCATCTTAATCTAACAAGAACAGACAATAACGAAACACATAACTAGTTTCAGATGGCAAATTACGGCCATGAACTGTTCATGCATTTGCAATTCATCAAATGAGAACTGAATCTTACTCACCAGCTCCTGGGAATCAATCTTTGGCTTAAACAGAAGATGTGGCTGTTAATCGATTCGGCCACTATTGTGGCAGATCAGAGAACAACAATGATAGACATGAATATATCCTGTTTTCTAATAAGATAAAGAATTTTTTGTTGTACAGCAAAAATTCAGCCTCCCTCTCTTTAAACTGGTAGTAAAGAGTATATTGAATCAGTATTAGGCTTTACATCAATATAAAAGAGAAATTACACCAGGATTTTGTCCTTGAAACGTCTTTCCTTTCTTTCCACACAGCCCAAAAAGTGCAGGCAGAATACAATCCATTTGAACATCTACAGGCAATGCTTTAACCATGCAGATAGCTGACGCCACTGCCTTGAGGTTATCAAACTCCTGGCAATAACTAAATATTCACACATAAATGTAATAGAGTTTACACTTGAGCAAGTCAGCTTTCAGCCTATATCAGCAGCAGTCACCCGGATCCAAAGAACAATTAGTGAAAATTACATAAATTGAGCTGAAGTCTTACAATTGAATAAACCTTGACAGTGACCATCAAAGAAAATTGGGTATACTTGCCTTAACAAGAAACAACGAACAGCATAAGAACACTAGCAATCCTGCTGGTATCTCCATTAATTAACATTTTCCCTATATCGCTTAGAGCCTGAGGACTAGATAAGTTTTACTTTTGGGCTTCTTAGAATTATTAGTAAAAGCAAGCTTAAATGAACTATAATCCAAAATGTGAAACCAAGTTTCTGAAGATGATAAAAGTCGCAATAGAACAACAAACTCTAGATTCAGGGGCCATGGTAAGGTAACATTTTCAGCTGCAAATGTCACTACATGCATCGGTTTACATATGGTAAAATCCCACAAGTATATAACTTGTACTTTCCTGAAAGTTTTACCTTTCATCCTAATATCAACTTTTAGCATTTACAGTATGTTTTTCTTAAGCAACTCGCACCAAAATTAACCTCAATAGTCCCCATCATGAAAGATCCTCAGATAAGAAAGACTAATAAGTTTAGGTACAGGCATTCATATCATACATTTATGAACCAAAAATTAGTGAATTCATCGGCCACTGCGTGGGCAAGAGAACACCATTCTTCAAGGTTGCCCCTACAACTACATTATTGAGCTAACATAATAAGTTCACTTTGAATGAATCAACATAATAACCAAATGTCAATTCGAGCGTTATCATTGGCCGTGGCAAAGGAAAGCATTTTATTCTTCAAATCAAGCTATAACTGAAAAAGAAATTGGGAAGACGATTATTTCACCATAATGCATAATTACAATTAAATAACCATTTTTCCAAATGAGAATGTCAACAAGGCCAAGTTCTAATATACAGAGCTTGAAATGAATCCTTCGAAATTAATATTATTCTTCAGAATTCAATTACTAAAAATAACAAATTGATTACCCCTTTTTTCCTCATTTTGGGGGTGGGAGGATTGTAGGGTCAATCAATAAAACCTGTTCTCTGAAATACAGCGTTACGAACACGCCGCAAATCCCTTCCTTTCAGCGTCCGCCCGACGCCTTCGAAAACCGAGAAGGTCACGTGCGACTGAGCCACCAACACGTGAGGAGGAATCATTTCCTCCCCTTTCAGGTCGTCTTCCACCTCATCGAACCGGTCTAATCCACCCACCGGTCCATCCTTCTTCTGCCAGACGGGCACGTTCACCGGAGCCGATAGATGAAATTTGGAGAAAGAATTAGGATTGAAATTCTCAGAACGACATACGGGCGGAATCATCTTGGCAGCGGATGCCGCGGATATAGAAGGGTTGAGGGTAGATTTACGGCGAACAAGGGGGTGTTCGTCGTCGGTGAGAGCAGCGGAGAGGCCGGAATGGGAAGATTTATATAGGGTGGGGGGCCGTTGAGGGAGGAGGCGCGTAGGTGTAGGGGGAGATAAGGAATTGGTTACAGTGGAATCCGGGGATTCGGACCATAAGACATCGCTCTCGTCAAATTCATCGATGATGTTGTTGTTGGGTTCGGAGTCGGGTTGTTTAAGGAGCCCCATGAAGCGGATGGAGGAAGAAGAAGATGAAGTATTGGTGATGGGAGAAGGCATGGAGTGTTGACTGAGGGGTCTCGATCAATGCTAAGAGAGACACTAAATGGGGTACACTGTTTTTTATTTTATCATTATTATCTTTTATACTCTCTCCGACTAATTTTAGTTTAATCCTTATCGATTTTATATTGAAATTAAAAAAAATATAATTTTATTAAATTATTTTTATTTAATATAAATTATCTAATTAATTAGAATGAATAAAAATTTATGTCAACTAAAAAAACTCATTGAAGTTTCCACAATCAATAAGTGCACAAGACACCTATATTGCTTCAATATTCAATACATGTTGTACGTTTTCCACTGAAAAAAAAATATGGAGCCAAAAGTTTTCTTTTTAAAAATTCTAAAGGAATACTCCAAGCCAAGTATTCATCATAAATTTGAAAACTATTATGGAACTAAAAGAATTATGGAGCCAAAAATGTTAGTACAAGCATGTATTATAATTTTTAAAAATTTTAAATTTTTTAATTTTCCTCTAAAATAATTTTTTAAAATATGTTTAACTATACTAAGAAAATACACAACATAGAATTTTTAAGATTTTCTTTGAGATACATTATTTTTTTAATTACTCTTTCTTTCTATTTTTTCAAAAGAAACAGAAGTCTTCAACTTTAAAAAAAGGAAATGGAGTGATGCATAGTAGGAGTACTTTATTTTTGGAGTATTGAAATGGAGGAACTAGTATATTTTATCATTTATTACATTTTGAAAGTTTAATTTTGACTTATAGTATTTCAAAGTATTAAAAAATGAATTGTAAATTCTGATATAGTATTAAATAAGGGTAAAATAGATAGAAAAAGATAAATTATTCATTAATTTTTAAAAATAAAAAAATATTATTAAACATTTTAAAATAATATAGAGATAATTAAAATTGAACGGAGGAAGTATAATAGATAAGCAAGACGGGGAAGGGGTAAAATTTTTTGAAAGGAGAGTGATTCAGTTTGTGGTAGCCACACGTTGGGTCGACGCGGAAAATGATGGCAGCCGCCGCCCCTCCAACTAATTCTCATGCTACGACTAAATGGAGCTTTCCGACTTCCCAGTGTGAATAAGATAATTCAAAAATTTGACAGGAGATTATTTAAAGTTGACGTGAGATTATTTTATTATTATAAGAGTTATTTGATAGAGTTTATTAGAATAATATCGTGTATTATAAAAATAATTGTATTTTTATTTAATTGGGAGAAGGGAAATGAAAAATTAAAAGGGAATTACAGTATGAGGAATTGAACATTTATCAACAAGATAGAAAAGTTCAGATAGCAAACTAATTAATCTATTAAAAATTCTCCATTAAATAATTGCATTAGTTTTAGGTATTTTTTATGAGTAATAACTATTGTATACTTTATATATATAATGCATAGAGCTACTGCATCCTACGTATGGTGTTTGCTACAACTTTCGGTGCACTTCAAAGCGCGATGAGATTAGACAAAATATTTGTTAGGTTAAAACGATTAATTACTCGAAATAGTTTAATTATCATAAATTATTTTAATGATCATTCAACCATTTTTAATTTTCAATGAAAATGCATTTTTCGACTTGTACTTCTTCCTTTTCTTCTTTGCTGTTTTCCTTATTCTATATAATTGGAAACGTGAAAGAAAACTTAAAAATTCATGTTCAACCTTTAAAGATTTTTCAATGAGAGAATTTTGTCAAATATTGGGAGAAACTCATACTAAAAATTGGGATTGTTTATAAGAGATTATGAGTTGGTCGAGATTGAAAGATTCACATTACCCATTAAAGCTTCGTCAAAGTTATATTTAAATTTGACGTACTACATACATGAATTGTTTTGTGCAATAATACAACAAAAGATTCAAACATCATCATATCTAAATTTTGAGGTTTTTTGGAAGAAATTTGAGTTGTTGAGGATAGGAAGAAAATTAACTCGTTGAGAAAGATGAATTATTGCAACATATAGTATATAATCAGTGTTTATGCATGTATAATATATACAAATCTCTGATACATAGCTATACAACATTGATATATTAAATATACTATTTATACAATATGGATATATTATCTAATTATTTATATAATATTGATACATTACATATACGTGATCATTTTATTGAGGGTGATAGAAGAAATTCCTCACCTGTACTTTTATGTAAAAATGATCCTTATTTTTACACTTGCAAACTCAAAATAAGGGAAAATTGCAAGACTTTTTAGGCCTAATTTTATCTCTATGTGTTAACCTCTAAAAATATTTATACTTTTGTCAAACTTTATGTCACTTCTTTAGCCATTATTTACCAAATTATGTCACCATCATTATATATTGTGGAAGAAAAATTAAAAATAAAAAAAGGCTAAAGATATGACATAAAGGCTAAAGAAGTGACATAAAGTTTGACTAAAGTGTAAATATTTTTAATTAGAGGTTAATACATGGAGGTAAAATTGGGTTTAAAAATGTATAGTGTTGCAATTTTCCCTTGTTTTTATAATTGTTATTTGTCACCTTTGCTCATATTTTCATTTGTCAATTCAACTACGACAAATATCTCTTTTATCGTTGGTTGTTCTTCTCGACTCTTTGTGATCTCGTTCGTAGTTGAAAACAATAGCAAGTAGTGTCAAAGGTATTGTCTTTAGAAAGCGCATTGCACTTCATAGGAAGTATTTGACAAAGAAGAAATCGTGCTGCCATATTAGCAGTATAATTTGACAAGTATAATCCGAACGGAGGGGATTGAAGTATAAAATAATAGAGGTATATAGTGATAAATTTTGTACACACTCTGCCCTCCCGAATTGCATGGATGCATATATCCTCAAAATCATGCCACCCACGGTGATATGGGAACTATGAAGGTCCAGGTGCTGCTCTAAATATGACTTAGATCAAGCCCTTAATCAACAGGTTCAATATTCTAATCACATTCAACATATGTCAACTTATCAAAGCTAGATTCAAGAGCATTCAAAATGAAAGTAATTGGGAAGATACTTGTTACGATTTTTCTGTTTGTTTTTTTGGGAATGTAGGACTTTGTGCATTCATGTGTTTAGTTCGACTGTGTAATCAAACTCTCAAGACGAAATGGCCTAGCCCTCCTTCTTCAAATGTAATTCTACTAAAATGGCCTAATGGAAAAAGTTGAACCAACATACATTTTAATATTAAAGTAATAATATTAATTTGTATGAGTTAGTGGCAGAATATAGCAATAATTTTTTATCTGACTTTTATAACATCTAACTCTGAACAATTTTCACGGGGTCGCCGCCATTGAAGACGGTGAATTTTTGGGATTAGGGCAAAGCCTTGATTTTCAGTTTTGTAGAAGGAAAATATAAATGTATTATTGTGTTTATGTACAGTATACATGTATATTTATATACTTTTCCCTATATTACTTATAGTGTGCCTCATGATGTGGGACAATCTAAGTAAAATAATAAATTGACTAATACAATATAATTAATTAATTAGTAATCCAATACCCCCCCTCAAGCTGGATGTATTGAAGACGTTCAATAATCCAAGCTTGCCAAGTAA
>JAOTQR010000069.1:15069871-15092827 GCA_025774065.1 Solanum ossicruentum | reverse complement strand
GTCGTCGTTGCCGTCCTTAGAGGCGGCGCTCTGATACCATGAACAATTTCCACGGGGTCGCCGTCGTTGAAGACGGTAGATTTTTGGGATTAGGGCAAAGTCCTGATTTTCAGTTTTGTAGAAGGAAAATATGAATGTATTATTGTGTTTATGTACAGTATACATGTATATTTATATACTCTTTCTTATATTACTTATAGTGTGGCTCATGATGTGGGACAATCTAACTAAAATAATAAATTGACTAATACAATATAATTAATTAACTAGTCATCCATAAACTCTTTATTTGTCCATTATTTTACCTCATTTTGCCTTGTAACTCATGTAATCTCCAAAGTTTGATATTCTATTCTTTGCCCTACATTATTATCAACTTTATCGCTATTCAATACAAAAAAAATAATTACACCGATAAATAGCGGGTGCTTTTTTTCTTTATGAAGTGCATGAATGAAACATGTTAAGTGTGAGAAAATATTATAGTGTGTAATAGTGAAAGAAAGAATTGAGACAAAGAAAATATTTTAATTTTTCAACTATATTCACTACATAAAAGAGAGTATTTATATGTTGGACTCCTCAAACTGATCAGGAACCGTTTGAGTTATACGACGTTGTTGGACTATTGTATCATAGAGGGAACAAGTCAAGAGACATCTTACTAGATCCATGTAGTTTATGTCATACCGAGCTTGAATCTCTTTTACAAAGCGAGATATTCATGTCTCAGCCTAAATATTTTTTTTTACTTATTTTGTTCATTTTATTTACAACTGTAATCTATTATTATTCATGGTATACTACACTCACAGAAAGTATATGTATTATGTTAAAAAAAAAAGGAAAAAAAAAGATATAAATTTCCCCTTCAACTTGTCTTGAAAATTTAGTTACACACTTAAACAATTATAATGACCTATTACACATATTTACTATTCAAAAGTAAATTTATTTGCCTCCTAAAAATGACGTGGCAAAAAATTAAAAAAAAAATATTAAATGCGCACATTAGAAAAGTAAAGCGTCATAATAAGCAAATCAAAAATCAATCCTCTTTCCCTCTTCTTCTTCACACCTCACCCATTATCCTCTTTTTCTTTACACATCACCCATCATCCTGTTCTTCTTCATTCTTTTTTTTAATCGTCTACCTCATGCTAAGAAGAAAATCCTCTTATTCTTTACACTGATGTCAGGAATCATTTTAAATCCGATAAAAAAGAAGAGGAGGATTTAAATCCAATAAATAACATTAATACTTAAAATCATTTTTCTAGTCTTAGAAGGTTCCAAATTTCAGCAACTCAATCGATTTTTTTTATTTTAAATCTTAGATTATTGGTTTCAGTTTATGAATTGGGTTTTTAAAGTTTGAGTTAGATTGAAATTTGGGAGTTTTTGAAGATGTTCCTAATTTTAATGTTTAAAATTCAGATAGATGTCGATTTCAATTCTTTCTAATAAAATTGACTAGATTTGAAAAAGATTTTAAAAAAAAGAGTTTGTTTTGGTATTTGTCGTTGGTGACTGATTTGGATTTGCAAGCTGTTTTTTGGCAGTTTAGTTGTCTGTTTAGCGACTATTTAGGTGGTTGTATGATGGTTTTAATTTCGTTGGAAAAAAAAGAGGGAATATATTGTGGAAGTGGATTTTACGGTGGTGATGGGTTGGTTGTTTTTCGCTGGAGAATACAAAGAGAATTGTTATATATATTTTTTTCAAGTGACTTCTCGTTATTTTCCAGATGAAGAGTTGCACTATAAGAATGGAAGCGTCTTTAATGGGATGTAGCGTTATTTGGGCAGTGATTAGAGATGAAGTGAGTGGGATTATGTGAAGAAGAAGACATGATTATTAGAGAATTTCAATAATTAATTAGTATAAAATATAGTTAACAAAGACAAAATTAATTAATAGAAAAAAATATAAAAAATTGTAATTTCTGACACGATGCTAATGTGACAGCGAGTGTAATACACCACACACTGTGAAAGTGGTATACATATCTTGAGAGTGCATTAAATTCACTTTTAGATAGTAAAGATGTGTAATAGATCATTATGCTTTAAGCGTGTAACTGACTTTTCAAAATAAGTTCAAAGAAAAATTTATGCCTTTTTCCTATTAAAAAAAAATGTTTGTACTAGTTAGTCAATTGGAGAGTAATTACATTACTCTTTCTAGTCCATATTTAAATTAGTTATTGGGATAAGACACACTTTTTAAGAAAAGCATTAAGGGAGCCAAAGATTCACTATTTTTTGGCTTTAAGGTATGATGGAATAAAGCAAAATGGTTCTTTAAACTGTCTACGCTTCTTTCAATTGTGAAGTAACAGTTAGTCAATGCAACTTTCGACGCTCAGCATGGGTCATCCGGAAACAGTCGCGCTATGTTTAAACATAGGGATCAGGCTGCGTACATCCGACCCCCCCTTACCCCGCAATGGGCGGGAGCCTTTGAGGCATTGGGGTAATGTTGTTGTTGTATTAAGGGTACGTTTTGTAGGAGGTATTAGGAGTAATAATCCATGGATTAGTTGATGGTATTAATTAGTACAATGTTTGGTAAAAGTTTTGGATCATGTATAATTAATTCATGGTATTAGCTAATACCTCCGATTTGGCGGTCTTTGTTGGTCTTAGCTAATACATTGGGTTAATATCATCGGATTAAATACATAAAGACGCAAATATCCCCCAAATTCTTTCATATATTTTTTTAATTTTATATTTTATATTTGTAGTTTTCTACTAGTAAATTTATTTAAATAAATTAGCTTATAAATTTTATTTATTTGCGGGTTCACATTTTCATAATATAAAAATAAATAAATTTATTATGTCAAATTTTTAAATTTTATTTATTTGTAGTTTCATATTTACATAATACATAAAAAAATATGTTTTTTGACATGTCAATTTTTTTTATAACTAATTTTATTTGAGTGATTTTATTGATACAATATAACTTCCAATGATGTTAGATATATTCTCAAAGTTGAATGACCTCGTAAGATATAAACATTATATTAAAATTACAACTTTCAAATTTTTGGGTATAAATATAAATTGTCTATTTTATAATTGTTTACCATCTTTTTCTATTTTAGTAATAGATGATCTATTTTTATTAAATTAAAGATTGTCATTTTATTAGTGATGAATTTATTAAAATTACAATTATTTATTCTCAAATAATTCAAGTGAGAAATAGCAAACATAATGGCAAATTATTATTTTTCTAACTAGTTAGAAGTTACAAAAAAAAATAATCTACTTTGATCTAATTACATAAAATAGAAAATCTCATAATAGTTCAAGAGCATAATTGGAAAAAACTTTTTATAGAATTTTAAACAATGCATAAAATTAAATAGAAAACAATAAACCAAACATGGGATAAAAAATAATCCTAGTATTACTAATCCTTGCATTACCAATTCATGCATTATTTATTTTTGTACCAAACGACCCCTAAAGAAGAAAAATTCAAAGAAATTTTCACAATTATCAATCTGATTATTTTTAAACTATTTTCTTATCATGTAAATAGTGAAGAACCTTCTAAAAATAATATTTTCTTTGTTCCATTTTATGTAACACTCTTTGACTTAATATAGTGTTTTAAAAAAAAAGAAAGACTTTTAAAACTTATAGTTTAAAATTATTCATAGATATTTCTATGACTGAGAATCATTTATTATAGTAAAATAATAATTTTTTAAATAGACCAAAAATAAAACTATCACATAAAATGAGACATACGGAAATAATATAACAACGATTTAAAGAAAGAAAAAATTAAAAGAGGTTTTTTGGTCTTACTGGGCAGTGGTTTTGTTGGACATTGGAGTGGATTGGCTGGCTGGCAGAATATCACAGTATTGGACAAAAATAAGAGAAATGGTAATACGCACGTGACGTTTCACTGTGCCATTTTTTAATAGATGGGATCACTCTCCCCACCTATATTGGAGCACTATTAAAAATACATTCAAATTTAAATACTTTGCTAACGATAGGAAGTAATATATATTGTAACGGTTATGCAAGATAATGATAATAATTTTGTTATAAGTATGAAATTATTATATCATATATCTATACTATTAATATTAGCTTTTTCAAAATAATAAGATTGATTAATTTCCATAGAAGGACGGAGATTTAGTTTAAGAACCGTATTTATTTGTTTTATCCTACTTCTATTATGTAGAAGTAATTAAAAAATTATGCGACTGAGCAGATATATATTGTTTAATTATTTTTTATAGATATTGTTTTAAATAATTATTGTTTGCCATTACTATTACAATAATAATATACCTAGTGAAATCTCAGGGATCTGAGAGGATAGAATATATGTAGACCTTACCACTATCTCGGATAGAGCGACTGTTTCCTAGGAACACTCCTCTAAAAAGCTCATAAGAAGAATAAATTAGATATGAAAAAAAAGGGAAGGTAAAGAAAGGGAAACAAAAAGGACGACTGACAACACAAAACACATGATAGTGTGTAAATCAACATGATATAAACAATAACATCAACATGTATAAGATAGATAATAACAACATATGATATAAAACACGATTGCTTCTACTCTCATACTATACCCCAAGGCTAGACATCCTACTATACTATTTCATCCAAATTGTCAGCACACATCCAGAATTTGTATAAGTAAGCTCACAATTGTATGACTTCAGAATTTCTATATGTTTTTCTTTAACTTACATATCATTATCATGATGATATATTTGATTTGTATAAGTTCTGAAAAATTTGTAAATGTATAAATATATTTTTTATACATTTCTTTTGTTTATATATTAACAATGAATATATGTAAATTATACAAATAAGTGCAATAAATATAATTAAAAAATATAATTACCTAAACTATAATAATTTTGACCTATTAAGTTATATTTCTCTGGCTATAGTTATTCTGACCTCTTAATAAAAATAAAGAGATAGAAGTACTTAAAATAAGAATAAGAAGGGGCTAGACTGACATAGTACTTCAACAACCAGCCTAGGGGCGTAATTTCAATAGAATTTGAAGGGCAATTTCGTATCTGGAGTTGTATAATATTGACCTGTAATTGCGCCTCCACACGCAGAAGAGGTGTTTGGTGCACAATCGGAGAGAGAAAGAGGATCCGAAGAAACTCTCTCTCTCGCGAGTGTATGTAAAAGTTCATAGATTCCCAATTTTATTTTTTATGCAGAATCTTGTGTATTTTGATTATTTTTTGTTTTAAAGTGATCTTGCCGGTGTTGCAGTAGCAGGAAAAAATGGCGTCAGATCGGAAACTTCATGTATTTGAGGAAGTCGCTAAGCACAACAAGACCAAAGATTGCTGGCTTATCATCAGCGGAAAGGTTACATCGACGTTTCTTCTCTGTATCAACTTTATTTTAGTTATAGATGATCCTTTTGGTTATCTGGCATTTTTGAATCTTTTTGTTTGTATGTTATCTAGTTAGATACGTGCTATCACATTGGAACTATCGAATTAAGAGTGCTTGAGGATTTTGGTGAGAGCTTTGATTTGATTTGATCTAGTCATTTATTTTTAATGTCTGATTGAATTCTTTGTTTGCAATTTCAGCCGTGAACTTACTCATTGCGGTTTCGAGTTCAATTTTTGCTCCTCTTTGTACTGGTGGTGTTTAGTTGAAGTGACTAACTTAGAAAATTGGATTAAGTTGAATCAGTAGCTTTTGCTTAGACTCCATATATGTGTTAAAAAACAACAGGAAAATACAAATTATGGATTTTCAATCCTGTAAATCTTATATGCCGTGGTAGAGTACCGAACTCATCCTAGAAAATTCAATTCTAGATCCACGTTAGTCTGGAAAAAGATTAGGAATTTTGACTTTCCCTAGTTAAAGTAATAGTTTAGTGGTCTGTAAACAGTAATTAACTTTTGCATGGGTTGATGAAGGTCATGGTGTTGTGGTAGCGAATATTGAAATAAACTTTTGAGATTTCAGCCTTTCATCCTGGAAAGCAATAAAACTGGGGTAGTTGTTTGTCATAGAGATTTGATGCCAAGAGGGAAGTAGAAAGAAAGAAATTAACTAAATTTATATAGTTGAGAAAAAAAGGACAGTTGATTTATATCCCCTGATCCAAGCTGACCAGTTTGCCAATTACTTTTGCTACGTTGAAAAAAGAGAGTAGTATTACAAGTGTTGAGAGTCAGCTCTTTATGATTCAAATTTTGTGGCGCAGATATGAAAACAAACATGTGACACTGAACTTGCAAATCTGAAGTTCTTCATTATTTGCAAATAATGGTTTCGTCATCATTATCTGCTAATATTGGGCTTTAGCACTTCAAATATTGATGAAATATTTTTAAAAATTGAGGAGCATTTGGAGTAATGGTTTTCTCTTACAGAACTTCTAACTTCAAGTGAAATTCATGTCTGAATTCACTTTCAACTTTCAATATTCTCTTTCAGACTTTAACTTCAAATGCTCTTTTCTTTGTCCTAATTCAATCAAACATTGTACAAAATCCTAGTAACATGAACCCATGAAGAAGATAATTGTTGAAAAATTGTAACACAACTGCAGATCATATTGCTTTTGAAAAATTTATATGACTCAACTTAAGTTAGATCTTCAATCTTAAAGTATTTAAAATATAAGAAGTATCTGCTATGTGTATTTACACCTGTACAGCTCACGAACCTGATTTTTGTTAAGAGATTGTTCTTTTGAACCTTCTAGTGTGAGTGAGTCGTCCATTTTCTTCAGCAGATATTTGTCAATCTTTTCTTCTGCAGTTGATTGTTCTTCATGAACTGTTTAATGATTTGTATCTGAAGGATAGCAAAGTCAAATATATCTCTAATGCGATGGCTTGAAGGAGATGTCTAGAAAAAGGAAATATGTTTTGGTTATGCATCTCATTTGTTTTCATGTCTCTTTAATCTTGTGTCTTGATATGTGAATTTTGTTGAATTATGCTTATGGAGAAAAACCTTAAATAAATCTAAAAGTGATATGGTACAAAAGGACGTGTTCCTCATGCGATGGTATGAGTTGCTCAATTGAGGGAACTGCCTTAATAATTCCACATAGGACCATTTGCCTAGGGATGCTTATGTGCACCTTATCTCTCTTATCTTTGCTATTAAGTGATGTCTCTCATTGTGTAATATAAACAGTGTTCAAGTCAGTATAGACCAACTTATATCATCATTGTAGATGCTTTTCCTTGAAGATATTAATAGTGTTATGTTTTTCCTTCCCTATAATGACATATTTAAAATGCTCTCAGGTGTATGATGTTACTCCATTCATGGATGATCATCCAGGTGGTGACGAAGTTTTGCTCTCAGCAACTGGTAATACTTGGTTTTCCTCACTCAACAGTTTGTTTATTTGGCTATTAACTGTTGATGGTTTTGTGTGGCTTGAATTCTGATCATTGTTCTGTTACCAAAAGGGAAAGATGCAACAAATGACTTTGAAGATGTTGGTCATAGTGATGCTGCTAGAGATATGATGGATAAGTATTGCATAGGGGAAATCGATATGTCAACAGTTCCCCTAAAACGTGCTTATATTCCATCGGAGCAAGCCGCATACAATCCAGACAAGACTCCAGAATTCATTATCAAAATTCTGCAGTTCCTTGTACCCATTTTGATCTTAGGCTTGGCCTTTGCAGTACGACACTACACCAAGGAGAATTAATTCATCTGAATTCCAGCTTCCATGGGGCCACTTTTCTTGATTTATCATTTATGTAGTTGTTGAAAGAACACTTGGTTTATCTTGTTTTAGTTCATTATGGAGCACTGGAGCTGCAACAACTGAATGTGGTCATCAATTTTGTACTGTGCTTCACAATTGCTATGTCTGATGCCCTCTTGGAGATACTAGACTTGTGTTTTATTGGATATTCGAAAATCTTTAGCCTATGATCTTTAGATTTTTGTGCTATCTTCTGGTCTGTAACCAGCATTATTGAATTTGAATTTTCCTGCCCCCCGCTTTTACCATTATACTGGATATCGAATCTTCTTTAAAAATATAAATTCTGCTATTCGTATACCTCATGCATTACCATATTATTAATGACATTATCTCATTCACGTGAATTAAATTTAGAAAAATAAACATTATTTCCTCCCTTAGGATTCATTTCATTGTTTCTCTTGATGATTCTGAAATTATGGTCTGAATTTTCTTTTATAACTAAAAAGGAAAGATGCAGGGGGAATAAGACTTCAAACTAAATTCATTTTGCTTTGGAGTGGATGATATTTTATCAAATCGAAAAATTATGTGAATCCCCAATACTTATGCGTTCTGCTTAATAGACTAGGATAAAAGTGTTGTCCTCTGCTTCTCTCCGAGCAACAGAGATTTTAGAACGAGCCAAGAGTTTTGTTATGGATATCCACTTGGTTAAGAAAGGTTCTTACTTTGGGTGAGTAATTCCAATTTTTTCATGTCAAATTTTTGTCGGGAAGTAATTTTTGACAAAATGAAAGAAGATAAACTAACAAGAAAAACAAGTTGCACGAGAAATTACTTATTTTTGTTTCACCCTTTCCCACACCTCATTTTCACTCCCACCCATAGCCCTCGTCACCACCTCTATTAGTGTTTGTCTAAATTACTTACAAATGCTTTTAGAATAAACATCTTTTGCTTGTGTACCCAATCACAAAAGAATAAGACACCCATTCATTTTTCTAAAAACGTTATTCAAGAAAACCTTTTCTGTCGAAGCATTTTCCTTTGCACGGAATACATACTTTGTTCAGCCACCTTAGGGACAATGGTTCTACCAACGTTACAGTGACCGTCTGCGGGCCACTAATCATTAGTGACTTGACTACTAATATGACACAGAACTGATACCTGATCTAAAGGTGATGTTTTTCAACAGCAGCATTAATGCTCAGAAGAGCATATATATTCTACGAGAAATGTCGTAGGAAAAACATCATTTAAGCTTGTAATAATATAGCTATTGCTTCGATGATAAAGTTACAAACCAACCAGTGCGTGGAAAGGTATGCTATTCTATCATCCACAATCCCATGTCCATATTCAAAGTGAACACTCTAAATGAAACCCCATTTACCTTGGGGAGGTTGGGGTAATAGGAGATAGATACTCCAAATAAAAGCCACCTTAGGAGGGCATAAACACGAGAACTAAGTTAAAAATTCAATATCAAGCATGGTACACCAATCAGGCTTCCAGTGATTTGCTACACTGAATTCAAGCAGTTTGCAAGTCTGTATGTAGGAGATAGTCACATAAATTATTTCCCAAGTGCAGATTCTTTTGACATTTGCATGTTCTTTAGCAAAAGGAAAGCAGCGACAGTACTTGACCATAAGTTGTCTTCAGGTAGAGCACTTCTTCGTGTGTACCGGAGATGCATGCAGCGTTTAGTAGCATCATCCCCACAAAATGACGCTCGAGCAGCAAAGAGAATAAATTAGTGTAAGATCTTGGAAAGCACCATAACAAAGGTGTCTAAATCTTGTCATGGAGAGTAACCACCAAGTCATGGGCATCATCTAGAAGCTTCCATACATCCAGTTGACCAGCCATGCTTTGACACTCCCTTAAAATTTCATCCATGCTACTATACTTCTCTATGATCTGTTTCCTCCGTTGTAATACAGATGCTGCAATTGCATAAAGCAAGAGATCATCTGTTGGTGGGGCACGCAGCCTAATCCTACTCCAGGCTGACTTGCCAATCCCAGCCCTAATAGCAGCCTGGTCTGCCCACATTACTTCCCATAGGCAGAGCGTTTGCTCAAAAGATAATTCCCTCCTGAAAAGAACTACCACCATTCTGTACACAAAAAAGCAATCCTCCGCTTGGAGCTTCTCCAAGTGTCGATAGAGATGTGAATCCTTTTGTTTGATGATCTTAGAAATAATATTCAGCTGCCTCCTGATTCCAACCTCATCAAGCCTGAAGTTATGCCGAGCCTTTGTCATGAAACCAACAAAGCACCAAAACGCTTCATGGTCCTCTGTCATTACAGAAATTATGGGCGAAAGCAAATCGCTCATCCCCTGGCAATAACCAATTTCAGGGTCATATAGTGCATACGCTTCAAGAATGGAGACTAGCCGAGCAGCATGTAGGATCCTAGGGGGCTCTAGGTGTTCATAGTCCTTCAACCCAACAGCCTCTGCAAAACGGTGAGCCCTGCTTTCTGATACTACAGCTTGAGATGGGGAGTATGCTATCCATTCGGCATTAGCACGAACCGCATCAAGCCGAATTATTCGTTGCCATGTAGCAAAATCTTCTGCACTGCAAGGCCGTGACTGGACTTCATTCTTTGAAGGAGAAGAGTCCTCCTTAGAGGTCACTTCAGCAATATTCTCATCCATGCTTTCTGCTGATGGGACAGTTTGACTGATATCAGGATCTGCCGAGGAATCTGAGTCTGATGACTCAGAGTCAGAGACATCATTTGGCTCTGTCACTCGTTTGGAACTGGAAAATTCATCTGACATTGTACCACCGGGATTATCAGAATCCTCAACATATGTGCTTTGATCTTCACTGGAGAGAGACTCCCGGGCAGTAACAACATCATCATAGTCAGGGGAATCCATCCCTTCAGTGATATTTCCTTCACCATCGTTTCCCATTCCACCAATTTCCCTCATTTTAAAGGTCCCGTTGCGTTTTAGCAGTCTGCGACATTCCCGACGATAGCTCTCATATTCCCTCCTGCAATCACAGATTAACTACACCGATAAGGAGTATGAATCATGAAGTAAAAATGTAACTGGAACAAATATTAACACAAGGATACAATGACCTGTTAACCGAATACACACGAGCCCTCTACATTTTTACAAGATAAAAACAAAGAGACTTTCTTGTATCTCAATCCTTTTGGGAGGCTAGGGAGGATCAATTATCTGGTTATAATACCTTTTCTGATTTCTTATGCAATCTCTTTCTTCTTTAGAGCTATTCAACTCGTAGC
Organism: Solanum ossicruentum; assembly: GCA_025774065.1. NCBI lineage: Eukaryota > Viridiplantae > Streptophyta > Magnoliopsida > Solanales > Solanaceae > Solanum > Solanum ossicruentum. The sequence goes on along the minus strand of JAOTQR010000069.1, from coordinate 15,081,809 downwards.
TGCAGAGAGACAAAAAGTAAGTCAATTAACCGTAACCAATGCATTCACTGCATAGAAATAAGGAAAAAAACAGCAATTGCAGTTGCAGAACTTTTTTTGACAAATAAACAGATGTCACTGGTGTTCTCATTTTCAGAGAACTTGACACATACGTGGAAAACCAAAATAAATCCCCACATAATTGGTTATTATCTGAACAACCTTGTATGAATCTTGCCGTACTCGGGATAATCTCAGCAGAAGCAACATTCATAATATGAATAATTTTATATGTGCCAAGAGTCTGAGTGTGAAGCATCTATGTCTGCATCGTACAGCAACAGCTGACATTTGGAGTATGTTTCTCTCAATTTTTTGGAATTGACTGGGTCATGCCATACAATATCAAGGAAGCTTATGAGAGCTATTGTTCATGGAGGATCGGGATATCCATCATAAAGGCTTGGGCAATGGTGCCTGGTTCTATTTTTTGGTGCATCTGGAATGAAAGGAGCCGTAGATATTTAGATGGGATTTCAACTCCTAACCATTAAAATTAAATGTTTACTTAACTTATTTAGTTGGTACAATCTGACGCCTGTAACTAGTACTGAATGTTTTCTGGACTTTGTCTGCTCCTTTGTTCCATAAGTTTTTGCATAGGAACAGACATGCTCTTTTTCATTGCAACTTTTGCTATGCATCGTCTTGATGCCTTTAAATGAAATACCCTGAGTACATAAAAATAAAAATACAAAACAAACTTGCAACAAAGTAATTATACTGATGCAGAAGCCTGGCAACTGCTCTTAAGGCTTCATTTGGGTGACGGATGCATTAATGAAAGAACAAATGACAAACCATACAAAGGAACTCATATTTTTGCCAATTGAGGTATCTCGTGTCATTAAAGACTTTAGACACAACCATTCAGGCAATGTAGCAATTTATTATGTATATTTTGTCTAAACAGTAAAGATATATTTTTTGTTTGTTGTAGTAGAGATAGATTCTTTCAACAATTTGGATTTTATATTTTTATCTTTCTTGCTTTACCATTTAGTGCCCGGAACACGTTCATGCCGAAAAAGCTCATTATAACGGCTCATTATGTGAGGTTTTAGTAATCTGTACCACAGAGGATTCCATTCCCAGTTTTGAACCCAGGTAATGTTAAAAGTGGGTTAAACTTTGACAGAAAAGCTGACTTTCGAATATCTTTTTCAATATTAGAATAGAGAAAAAGTGATGAAAAGCACAAAGAAAAAAGTAACCCTTCTAGGGAAATAGACAGGTGTCATCTAGCCAAACTGTGACATTCTTCACCAAGACGTTTCAAAAGTTTTTGCAATTAACATATTACTTTGGCTGAGCACCTTTTTAGCCAAATCTAAGGTTTGAGCCTAAAATTTTAAGTGCCATTTAAAACACTTGCTCAACCTACCGAAGCAAACTATTAAGTTCCTGTTTGACATTTACTAGGTTAACTAAATATTAAACATAATTTGAAATATAATTGCAACAAACACACACTTGATGATATTCAGATATATATTTTCAGATTATACGAAATTTTAAGGGTAGTACTTTTCCTGTGAATGCTATCCAGGAATTCTTACTAAATATTGCACTCACTTTGCTCCAGTTAATTCTTCTTTTTTTTGGCGGGGAGGCCTACTTTAAAATATATTTTCCTTGAGCCGAGGGTCTATCTGAAACAATTCTCTACCTCCCATGGTAGGAATAAGGTTTGCGTACACTCTACCCTTCCCAAACCCCCCAAAAAACAATGGTCATCTCTCACTTCAAAAGGTGAGTATATCTAATGGTAAGCGTAAAAGGATCCAGAACCTAGATTGTCATCAAATGAAGTACTCTTAGCACTTCAAGAGCAGAGGTAAACTTTGACACAATCTTCCACACAAAAAAAAAAATCCTCACGTAATTGAAACCAAGCCAGTGACCTAACATAACTGGCAGTCCAGCAAAAGGATGTGTTAAAAGAGTGAAAAAGCACGAGATTACTGGTCCCATATCTGAATGAAGTACATGGAGATAGTTACAACAACATTACCCCATTGCCTCAAAGGTTCCGCCCATTGCGGGGTAAGAGGGGGTCGGATGTACGCAGCCTGACCCCTATGTTTAAAATGTAGATCGACTGTTTCCGGATGACCCATGATGAGCGCCGAAAGTTGCATTGACTAATTGCTACTTCACAATTGAAAGAAGCACAGACAGTTTAAAGAGTCATTTTGCTTTATTCCATCATACCCCAAAGCCAAAAAATAGTAAATCATGGAGATAGTTATTATATAAAATTAAGGGGAAGTGTATGAATATAATTTTATAAGCCACTAAGAAGTAAACAATCAGATGATAAATTATTACTCAAAATATGTTAGATTTCCCATGCCACTCCTGTGGAAATTAAGCAGAGCTACAATTGTCTAATCAAAGCATAAGAGGACAAGATAAAAGAAGCAAATATGTAAAAAAAAAATTAATTATTTTTTATTTTTCACGGAGTGTCCGAGTCTCTTAGAGCCCAGACTAATCCCGGGGGTGCACACGCCCTTGGCAAGGAGTTTCTCGCAAGTGCACCATGGTTAATTCAAGTTTTATCCAGTCCGATGGCCCTCAAAAATTGTTTGCACCCAGTGGATTTTGATCTTGAGACCTTAAAGGGAGCAAACCCCAAGGCTCAAGTCTATTACCACCAGGCCAAAAAAGGAGAAGAAAACAATCAAAACTCAGATTATCAATCTTAACAAGATAATTATTACATGAGAAAGAAATACTTACACTCCCAGGAGGAATGGCCAAACCTCGGCCCTGATACTAGGATCAACACCCTACATGAAAGGGCCAATAGTTAGTCAACATACTTACTCTTGTTTGAAAAGCGAAGGAAGAGAAACTGTGATTTTTAAAATTTCCAGCTCCTCCTTCAGTTGTAAAACAGGAAGAGTTCAATGGCTTTCTCACTAGGGCACAAAAAAAAGATTGCGATCTGAAAATTTTGAAAAAAGATGGATAATTCACAACTTCCTTTCACACTCCTTTTTTGGATACCAAGCAAGACAATGATTTTTCTACATCTTCCATTATCCCTTACCACACAAGGTAAATATACTTTTTTCTTCTTTTCCCTTTGAAATAAGTCCAGATTAAAATTAATGATGGTTGGAAAATCTACTTCTCTTCACATTCTTATGTCCACCAAACCAGGGAGAATGGGTTTTATCAACTCAAACTTATGTATGTCCTTTAACCAAGCAAGGGAAATGAATTATCCCTTACCACACAAGGTAAATATACTTTTTTCTTCTTTTCCCTTTGAAAAAAGTCCAGATTAAAATTAATGATGGTTGGAAAATCTACTTCTCTTCACATTCTTATGTCCACCAAACCAGGGAGAATGGGTTTTATCAACTCAATCTTATGTATGTCCTTTAACCAAGCAAGGGAAATGAAATCATTTCTCTTTCATGTTCCTATTCCTAACTTACCAAATCAACATTCTGAGGTCTACTGGCCTGATAATCTGTGTGTACATTGAGATAAAAAAAGATTTTAAGGTGGGTCAGAAACTCACCCCACTTCGGACTTTCTTCAGAAATTTAATTCCACCATCACGAAGTTTTCCTTCTGGTGTGAAAAAGCTTCTCCACTGTTGAGGTGCAAGAGCACGTTTTCTTTTTCTACGAGACCATGGTGATTTAAGATGACCTCTGAAATAAATCATAAGCATGATTAAGCATTTTGGCAAGCATGAAGCAGGTAACAGTATATTTTTTGTTTGAGCTAAGTGTCAAGGTAACGACATCAGCAACTCTAACTAGATCTATCGAGTGTCAGACAAGAGTGATAATCAGCATGATAATTTAACATCACTTTAAAACCAACTCGCTCTAGAAATGGGAGCTTTACAAAGGTTAACCATCATGACAATAAGAAAATAGAAATAGTAGGGAAACTGCAACCGAGAATGATAAAAGAAAATAAACAACGGGCGAGACCGCAAGATCACAACCACAAAATAATGCATTGAAGGTAATGAACTTAAAACAACTAGAAAGAAGGAAGCAGTTGCAAGATATACAGTGTTCAACAAGAAATCAGTAGATCACTTAACTACTACACATAAGAACATGATCTGTCATCAGCCTATCTCTGACAGATGTGATATAGAAGCAATATAGGCAGGCCCATTCATAATTCACGTTCAATCAGAATACCCCAAAACAAAGCACTCCTAATTACCACCAAATAACACCTCACCAAGAAACGTGGGGAATCTAGGGGTGGGACTGCACTGTGAATTGTCATACCATGTGGCTACTTTAGTCTCATTCTTATAGGACTGTGGCCCCTTCAGGCTAAATCAACACACTATGCTAAGCATTTACCAACACAACTTAATTGAGAAAAACCTTCACCATTGGAAACATTAAATGTAAACAAAATATACGAAAAAACCACCTAGAAACACTGCTAAACATTCCATCCCATTGTTAACAAGCCAATCCATCCACACAATATCTAAATTACACAGGCAGTAACTTCAGTTGTCAATGAGTCAACCCATCCAAACAATATCTTAAAAAACTAAATACACAGAGAGTAACTTATGAGCGAGACTCTGACATAGAAACTTAAAAGCTGACATTAACATCTAGATACTACCTACATTAGAAATTCCCTTTCAACTAGTGAAACCTCACCCCAATCCACACCCCCAAAGCCTCCAGATAAAAATATATAACATCCCTGTCCTGGGAAAGTTGGAGGAGATTACATATCATATCAAATTGTTATTTCTTTTGTGCACTTAATTCATCAAAAACATAGTTGGAAGACTTTGTGAAACTTAAAACACCAGGTCAACCAACTTGTGTGACTGACAAAGTAGAGGAGACATCAGCAAGAGGTTGAAAAATTCGTAGCTTTCAGAATTTTGATCAAGCAAGCATGCAAATATAGAAATATAGTCCACATACATCCAACAAAAAAATGTCATCACCTAATGAGAGTCTCCACCCTTATCTCATATAAATCAAGTACATTATCATGACTTGTTCAAAGTTTAGCTCAAGGAATCAATCCACCAGATTATTAACAACAACAAATCCAATGAACTCAAACACTTCTATTTTAAAAAAATCCAACAATACTGTCATAAAAGTCAAATTTCGACTCAATTATAGCAGCAAAATGAATAATTTAACAAAACATAGTAGAGACTAAGATTGAGCAAAGGGTTGAAGTATTAAACTTTAGCACTGGGGCATATCCTAGGCAAAAAAGAGGACCTGAGATCGGATCTGAAAAAGAATAACTATGCTTATAAAAAAAGGCAGATGAATCTTATAGAAAGTGAGAAGCAGATCGAAACAGTTTTAGAGAGTGAAAGACAGGAGAGACTCACCTATTAGAGGAGGAAGAAGAAGCTGGTGAGGAGGCAACAACGAATAGGACTGATCTCAAATGAATCCACGACGATGACGATGATGATGGTGATGATGAAGACGGTGAAGAGGAATTTGAAGATGACGAAGTCTGACTTCGTCTGAGAGCTCTCATCTACTTCTACACTGACTGTTTTAACTGTGGAAAAAAAGGATAGGAGAAAAAAAGGAGAAAGATCTACTCTACAGATTTCTAGGGTTTCAATGATTGCGTTTCTTTTTTCAATAATTCCTTTTAGGTTACAACAAGTACTGGAAAATTTCAGTCCCTGAGAGTGTTTTTGTTTGTTTGTTTGTTTTACCTAGTAGTGTAGAAAACGGCGGCGGCCAAGGCGAGACCGGCCAAGGCCGTGACAGCAAAAGCTATACCGGCATTGGAAGTTTGGCGGTCCATCCAGAAAACACCACCGTTTCCACCGCCAACGCCGATGAATCCTCCACCGAGCTTACTGATTCTTGTGCCGATGGATTCAACAACATTAGAAGCGACGGAGGTGAAGAAGAGAAGGAGCATGGAGATGGAGATGGAGAGAGAAAGGAATCTAGAATGACGATTCTGCCCTTGAGCTGCACCGTGCCGATTAGCTTTTCCACCATAACCAACCCAACCTTCCCTTCTCAACTGCTTTCTTCTTTTTTATCTCTCTCTTCTTCTCATGAGTCTCTAAAATGAGTGTGCCGTTGATCACTATGGGTTTTGTTGTGCGTTCTATTTCTCTCTTTATTTTAGTAGTGGGACGAGAGAGAGAGAGAGAAAATAAGGCACGCTTTTGCTTTTGTTACCTGGGGTTCTCTTTCGCCTTTTTACACTTTTTTATTCATTCTAAACCTATTGTTATGTATAATAGGAGAAATAATAATAAATTGGAAATCATATCAAACTCCAAATTGAAGAAAAAATTGACTTATTTTGATATTGAACAAAAAAAAAATCTGATATTTATTGAATTGATTTGATTTTAAATTTAAAAAGTCAATTTGAAATCAAATAAATTGGACATTTGTATGGTTATTTACCTTTTGTTATATTATGACTTTTGTTTAGGCTTATTTCTTTCATATTGCTTTTATCTTTTTGCTCAGTCGGCCTATGATGCCTATTGAGCACTTATTGTCTTGATATTTATATTACACTTTGTATCTATTTCTATGATGCAAGTCCGAGTGCCAATTATCAGTGTTGTCCTATCAAACATGTAACAATTTACATCAAAAACAAGGGTGAGCACTTGATGTTTTGAGATCATTTCTTTCTCCTTCAACATGGTGGCCCGTTTGCTTTTCAACACTAACCAGTGTTGCATTTTGTTGTTGGTCCACTTTTGAAACTTATATTTATCTTTTATCTGTAATAGTTTTGTACTCGTGACTTCCAGGTTCTGGGAAGGAATCTTTGTATACATATTTAGCTTTCAACTTTTGTTGTCATTATAATCTCTTTTCTAATAATTTTTTGTCTAGTTTCCCCTTTATATTCATTACTTGCAGTTTTGAGTTGCGAATTGACTTACTTGCCAGTAGGTTATAGTAGGTGTCATCATGACTCGAGAAATCAGGTCATGACATTATTATACTTATTTTCGCATAATTTAGTACTAAAAAATTTAAAATCATAAATAATTTATTTTGACTTATATATTTTGCAATATTTGTTTTATCATATTATGTTATTATTTTGTTGAATATATTGTCAATATCACTCATATCATATTTGTGTTATTTTCTTAAGAAACACCTTATACAATTGTTTTGGATAAGATTAAAGAAATATTTGAAACAAAAATTAAGTATATGTTTGTATGAATACTTTACTGAAAAAAAATCTGAAAACCTAAGAAATCTGAAAATTCAAATTTCATTAGTTTGATTTGATTTGTAAATTTGAACACCGACACAAATGGTATGATTTTTAAAAAATCATAACCAGTTCGATCTATATACACCCCTAATGTATTGTATAGATTATATTATTTTAATGATAAATATAATAAATTATATCTTTTTTTATTGTTATATAATGTCACACGTAAATCATTTGAAATGATAAACTTATTTTTAAAAAATGTAGTGTACTAGTAAAGTTAAAAAGAAAAATTTAGGATAAAATATAAAACAGAATTACCCCCACTAAAGAAAAAAAGGATAAAATGAGAAGAAAATATTTTAAATAACGATTCAATCACACAAAATTAATCGCTAAACGAAAAGAAATTTCATATTGTTACCTAATGACGGATTCAAACAATAAATTAAAATAAAAATCAAAGTAAACACTATACCTAAACTAACACACATTGTATTACAATAAATGAATACCATCCAAACAAGGTGTTAAAGGCTTACTACATGATTTAACTTCTTAACCTTGTAAAATATATTTCAATGTCATATTGTACCCGATTAAATATATAGATTGTATATTCATTTTATACGTGCCTATCATATAATAGTGATGTATATTCATTTAAACTTTCAAATATTAGAATTAAATTGATTATCAGCTTCAATCCTAATAAGTTGGGAAATATTACATCAATTTCACGTATTATATTTCTTCATTAAGTTTAATTCACGTCATCAATTTATTAAAGCCATGTGTTTGTAGCATAAATGGTATTTTGAACTTGCACGTTGGCATGGGCATGTGATTATGGAGATCTAAACGCTTTAATTATTCCTTGAACAAATTAATGTTTATTTTGTGTTATTTCAGGTAATGTATTGAGTTTATAAAAACATTTCCTGCATACACACAGTTTATATGAAAATATATAATATTTAAACAAAGACCAACCTTGTGAAAACTTAGACGTTATATTAAACTTGTAAAGTGCATTACACAACAAAAAGATGATGAAATAAAATGTATTTAATTTCCTCCTAATCTTGCAGGCCATCTACTCAAACAGGCCAAACTTATATGTACATGCTGATTTCATATTGTAGTTGTTAGTTGCTGCACATTAATTACTCCCTCTATTCCACGTAAATTTAATTTGTGAAACAATACACACATATTAAAAGAACATAATTTAAATCATATTTTTTACTATTATTCTTTGTGAAATCATAGATATAATTTTGTAAGTAGTGTATAGTTTATCTTTTAGAAAATACAAAATTTCAATTAATGAAATGACAAATATAAAAAAGGATTCAAACATTTGTCATCTTAAACTTTGAAAATTCAATTATTTTGAATAATAAAAATTAAGTTAATATGAGATAAAAGGAGTACACACACTACTCACCATATACTTCTTCCGTCTCATTTTAATTGAATTTGCAAGGTGATGCACGCTTATTGATAAAAATATTTAAAAAATAAAATTTATACCAAATTTTTCATTATTAACTTTTGTAAAATCATAAATGTGTAATGTAATTTATCTCCTAGTGAATATAGAAATTCAATAAATAAAAAGGCAAGTATAAAAAAAAGTTTCAAACATTCCCCTTAAACTTTGAACAATTCATATATTTTAAACATTGAAAAAAACATTAAAAAATTCAATTAATTTGGATTGGAGGAGTACTAATTTAAATATATTATCTCTATTTATTGTTACTTATCTATATTTGTCTCAATAATTCAAATATGAATCTCAAAAATTAAGCTAATTTAAAAATATTTTTAAAGGTTAACTTTTTATTACCGTCTTCTCTCTATTTCTCTCCTGTACTCGAATCATTCTAATTTTTCTATATACACGGATACTCAAATTCCATATATATATATACGTGTGTGTACATGAGTATCACTATCATTTATATACCTCTACGTGTGTATTTCAAGAAAACAAGTTGACTGGGTGAGATTAAAAAAGAGGTGCATCAGAAAAATTAAGCTTAATATATTGGTGATTTTAGAAAATATAAAATATGATGAATGTAAAATTGTAGTAGAATGATATATATATATATATATATTTTAAATAAGATATCATGAATTTGAATTTTAAGCATAAAATTACTTTAATTCAAGTTAATTGATTTAAGATGAAAAACAAACTCTTACATTCTTGATTCACTTTTACTTATTATATTTAGACTTACGCATCATCTTGAATATGCAAGAGTGAACATGACAAATTATACTATTACATTCTTGATTCACTTTTACTTATTATATTTAGACTTACGAATCATCTTGGATATGCAAGAGTGAACACGATAAATTATACATTACATGAGAATAACAATTATTACTAAGTTCGGCCTTGGGTTGAAAATCTTTTGTCACTAATCACCAATTGCAATCTTTCTACGCACGCAAGCAAAGAACATGTCAATTCTAATTATATCACTTTGGGGATGAGTGACTTCTCCCTCCATTATCTTTTCACAAAACAAAAACACATTTTTGAACGTTAGTATTTTCGTCAGAAGTATTCATATTTTTATAATATGAGTGAATAATTTTTGCATCAAGGACATTTAATAATTTTTAACTTATATATTCGGAAAAAAATTCGATGAAGGGTGTTCATCTAACCACCCTTGAATAAATATAACTCTGTCCCTATAGTGATAGAATGATTGAGACTTCTGCATTCTTAATTCAAAGTTTTGAATTTAAACTCTTGAAAAAAGGAGAAAAAATCCTATTAAAAATAAATTTTACAATACACAATTTATATGAATAAAATCTTAATTCGTAGTAAAATATAAAGTTGTAAGCATAAAGAGGGTAATGTGCATTTTGTAGTACTAGTTAGTATCAAATAATATTTTTATGCTTCAAAGTCTAACTAATTTTTATTTATTTATTTATTTATTTTTTGTAGATAAGGGACACGAAACAAAAAAATTCTGCTCCATCCACCGATTTTGTAGTTTATTATATTTGGTCTAACTTCTTCAGAAGTCAAAAAGCGGTTAGTAAAAAATAAATAAATACTTACTTTAAAAAATTAAAGTATGAAATAGAGATTCAGCTGGCAGTTTTCACTTTTTCTGGATTATTTTTTTTCACTTTATTTAAAAATGAGTGTTTAATGAGAAAAATTTAATTACTACTTAAAATTATATTTTAATTTGAACATACCCAAAGAAAGAAAAACACTTTTATTTTACTATATTTTTTGTTCAAATTCTATCTCTTTTTTCTTTTTATAAAAGTGACTCCATTTAAATTATGTTTCATAATTATAAAAGTAACTGAAACAACCAAATAATATTTGCACAAGATATAATTAAACACAACTCCATCCTCAAAAAGTTTGAATGATGTGAAAAAATATTTGTTATAGGATGTAGCAGTTCTTGTAGATCTAATCTATAATATTATATTACTATTATTTTGAGAAATTACTCCTTTGGAACAATTTTGATTATACATTTTTTATTCGTAGTTTATTTTGGAAATTAAGGATATGAAACGTATTTAAAAAATACAGTCAAGTTCTAAATATTTTGTGCAAGATATGGCTAAATACAACTCTAACTCTAAAACTTTTAAATAAATTTTAAAAAATATGATTTTCTTGACTAAATCCCCTAGAGTCTTAGGAAATAAGTTATTTTTTTAAACGTATGCAAATTAATTTTCGTGGACCAATGAATAAAACAAATCAAACATTTTTGAGAGTTGATAACAACAACAACATTACCCCAATGCGTCAAAGGCTCTCGCCCGTTGTGGGGTAAGGGAGGTCTGATGTACGCAACTCAATCCCTATGTTTAAAAACATAGCGCAATTGTTTCCAAATTTTTGAGAGTTGATAAATATAAATAATCTGTAAATATTTAAAGTAGTAATATAAACACGAAATGTAAGTAAACTTCTTTGTTAATCCTAATTAGTAGGAAAATATCCTATCCAATTTTGTATGCTCTTTAATTTTTATTTGTCTAAATAAATTAAATGGGCCACTTTTTGTGTTGGTAGGAATAGTGTGGCGGATTATTTTGACTCATATTTGTGTGTTTTTATTTGTCCAAAAATCGAGATGAGTCTAAAGAGTACCTTTTGTAATTTTTCTTACTCATTTTTTATTTTTTGGTCTTCACTTTTGCTGTTGATAAGATATGATGGTGTTCCCCTTTGCTTTTTCGAACCATTCCTACTTTATTTTATTGAGAGACGATTCTTGAAATCAACGCCCATTGCTCCACGGAAAAAGAAATTTTGGGTCTCGACCAACAAAAAAAATATTATTTTTTTAAAAAATTTAAATAAAAAAATCAAATCAGTGATACATGTAAAAAAAAAAATAGAAGTATTAAATAATTTTATTTATGATATATGGAGAAGTAGAGATTGTATATATTAATAATTATTATAGTTTTATATTATTTAAGGGATTTTTACATTTTTTTAAGAGAATCAACATTATATAAAATTATATAAATATAAGTTGTGCATTTCTGTAATTTTTCAAAATAATAATTCATACACGTTACTATATTTTTTCAATTTTTTGAATATAAAACAAGGTTTTTCTTTTTTTTTTTTTGATAAATTATGTAATTAGATAAATATATG
>JAOTQR010000069.1:15045005-15058986 GCA_025774065.1 Solanum ossicruentum | reverse complement strand
AAATGTGATTAAAAAAATATAAGTTTATAATTCTATTCAATAATGAATTCAACTTTATTTTAAAAATTATAATACTAATAAGATCATACCAATAAAAAAATAATGTGAAAACTACATGGAATCACATGAAATAAAGATTGAGAATGAAAATAAAAAATGAAAACTAAATATTATAAAATAAAATATATTTTTAAAATAGCAAAATAATAATAAATTAAACAACTTAAAATAATAATAATAAAAAAAGGAATTAAAAGGGAAAAACAAAAATTTTAAAATAAATTGGTGTAATTACATGTAATTCACGGCTTCCAAATTGGAGAGCGTAATAATCTCCTATCACTTACACCCAATTACTTGCTGACTATGTAATCACCTGTTCACGGCTTCTGAATTAGAGAGCATAATGATATCCTACCACTTACGCTCTCTCAATTATTTGCTGACTATGTAATTACCCATCCAATCAAACAAGTATAGTTACACCAAATCCAATTATGGTTTTCTAAACGGCCCTTAAACAAGCACAGCTCTACGACATCGTTCTGATCAAGGGGAAATCCTAAACCCTAAAAATCCACCAATATAAGCTTCCTGAAGAAAAAAACCCGGAACCTCATCATCAGAGAGACAAGATGCAGATCTTCGTAAAAACCCTAACAGGGAAGACCATAACCCTTGAAGTTGAATCTAGTGATACCATCGATAATGTCAAGGCTAAGATTCAGGACAAGGAAGGTATTCATCTGTTAAAAAATGGATCCATTTTTGGTTTAGTTTCGTCTCGTATTTGATGTTTGGAACTGAAGTGTTCAAATGGAAATAATTAACCGATCTCAACAAATGAATTTATGGTTTCTCTATCTAGGTATACCACCGGACCAGCAGCGACTGATCTTTGCTGGTAAGCAGCTTGAAGATGGGCGTACACTGGCGGATTATAATATCCAAAAAGGTTTGTTGGATTAAACTTCCGCAATATTAGGGATTGTTTTATTGTTAGCTTGCTTTTTTAATGGATTTATTTTGTGCAAAACAGAATCGACTCTGCATCTTGTCTTGAGGCTCCGAGGTGGGATTATTGAGCCGTCTCTTATGGCCCTGGCCAGGAAATACAATCAAGAGAAGATGATTTGCCGCAAGTAAGTTCTCCACTTAGCACGCTATCCTTAACTGATTATCTCTATCATTTGATGAACTCTACATGTCTTTTGTTCCTTTAGAGCATGGGAAACTTTTAACTTACTGCGGAAGATGTTACTAAACATCAAATCTTTAAGATGAACTGTCCAATAAAGTAGTATTTTTGTGGTAAAAAATCTGAGTCTTATATGAATGCAAGATTAGATGGCATTTGGTGACTAAAAAACTTCCAACACTGGGATAAAATGGAGATGAAGCTTAAAAAAATGGTGTACAGGAAGCCACAGGTGGGGTTTAGTCCAATAAATAACCTCGGTGTAGCTATACCTTGAATGCAATACCAACAATACAGTAGCTGTTTTTGCTCTGATTCTAGCTTGCAAATTTTTGAGCTCTGTCTTGGCTAAAGGAAAAGTTATGGATCTTAGAGAGCATCTGGTGTGGAAAAATCTATCAAATGTCATCTTGCTACAACCTATGAATCCTCTACTACAGCTGTTCTGTTACACAGATTTGCATTTAAATAATTTTTAACCATTTCCATAGATATGATACCGAGTTAGCATGAGAAGTGGTTTGAGCATGGTGTGCTATTTGTTTTGTTCATTTATTTATTTTGAAATTGTAATTTGGTGTATTGAAAATTTGTTATTTGCTCAAACAGCTGTGGAACAGGTTAGTTTTGCACTTTTATTATTGTTCTATTATTTGAGGACTATTGCACCAAGTGATAAATTTTGAGTGCTTTTCCAGGTCTTTCCTACGCTCTTTGCTTTTATTTATGCAATGGTTATGTGCATGCATGGTTGTGTTGTTTTTTATTCCATCCATTTATCAAAAACTTCAGTGTATAATCACGTTTTCGCTGCAGGTGCTATGCGCGTTTGCATCCTCGTGCAGTGAACTGCAGGAAGAAGAAATGTGGTCACAGCAACCAGGTAACCTCTTATTTTCTGCAAGATTTTCTATTATGTTGTTCAAGTCGACTCCATACACTGAATTGTTTCTTTTGTTACTTGCTTTGCAGTTGAGGCCAAAGAAGAAGATCAAGTAGACAGACATACAATTGCATTCCCTGTCAGAGATGTTATGCCAGTTGCATAATTTTGTAGTTTTTTTACTTAGCTCACAGTTTGGTGGATCTATTGTTGTCTCTGTTTAAATGCGACACACATTTGTTTCAATTCCAGTTCCATTATAAGAAGAATTTAGTGCTTGCTTTGTGTTTGGTAATATGATTTTGTTCTTTATCTTCTCAACAAAGTCTGCAGTTGGTTCATTGATGGGCATGTGTTCTCTTCTTACCAGCATTAGATGACTAGTTGAGGGAATGTTGATGTGCGCTGATAAGTAATTATCTAAAGATTTACCCCACTTATAGGAGATTCATTATACCTATCTTGCAGATATTTTAGAAAATGCCTTTTGAAAGATCAAATGATCCAATGTATGTGTTTGTATCATTTCCTTGTCCAATTATATCTTACTAAGCGTATTTGTTATTATATCATGTCATCACTTTGTCTGAAATACATTTTGGATCATCTTTTGTGGAGAATCAAGAGCAGCATATTCTAGTTGGAGCAATTCTTCAGAAGTGAGTTGCCAACCAAGGGCTCCTAGATTCTCTTCAGCTTGCTTTACAGACTTGACTCCAGGGATAGGAATTGTACCCTTGCATATACACCAGTTGATAGCTACCTGCATTGAGACTTATTATGAATAAGGGAATAACTATGTCAGTTGATAGCTACCTGCAGATCTAGTGTCGAGCTTAAGATTCAAAAAATAGAGGCTACATAGATGTAAAACAAAAGCCTATAAGATGAGAATACTAAACCAGCAATGAGATGCAATGGCCAGCTTGTTGGTAGGGAAAGAGCATTCCTCTAAAATTTCAAGAAGCGTTTACCTGTGGTATTGTTTTCCGGCGTCGTTGAGCTATTTCTCTCAGTGAGGTAAGTAGAGGCTCCAATCCAGGAAGAATTTGTCTAAAGAGTAGTCCCCTACAAGTGGTTATTTACGTTGAGACGAGTATCAAATAATTTGCTTGAGCTATACTTGCTCGTTGGTACTTAGAAAAATTCAAACTTGAGAAGAAATTGAGAGCACGTACCTTGGCCCAGGTGGGAGATTAGAGGGCGTATATTTCCCAGTGAGCATGCCAAGACCCAGAGGACTGTAAGCTATGACCCGTATGCCTAGAGAATCACATATATTTTTTATCTCCATCTGGTCACTTCCCATACTCAGCAATGAAAATTGTACCTGAATTTGAAGAGCTCCCTGGCTTAAGATTGCGACACCAAAGCAAGCAGCAGCAGCAACAACAAAAACAATATACCTAGTGAATCCCACATCGTCGGTCTGACGAGGGTAGAGTGTACGCAAACCTTACCACTATTTTATGCAGATAAAGAGGTTGTTTCTGAAAGAAACTCGGCTCAAATATATTCGCCCCAAAGCAAGCAATGATTCCAATTAATTTAAAAACAATTTGGTCATATGGTGATTCTCTCTCTCTCTGTGGATAACATGTTATATCTAGACTAGTCTCCATGACCTTGATGAATCTATGAGATATCTGCTACCTCCTACTAGCACAAGCACAGATACCAGGTAAGTCAGTCCCATTAGAGGTTTGGACTTCCCAGAAGTAATACATAATTGTTTATGACACTTTTAAACGACAGAGCATTCCACACTGTGTGTAAATCTAACTTGAGCATTCTACATGTAATAAATTGTATTTGCTTAGGTAACTGCATACTTCAGAGTAAAATAGGAAGAAGATTTTAGCACCTGGGCTGAGCGCAAAGGAACTCCTCGGTCATCAAGATATTTGTGTATTTTTAGCAGCTGCTTGGGTCCATAGTTGCTTACCCCAACTGCACGAACTAAACCCTGCACGTGAGAAACATCGTGATTCGACTCTATATACAATGTGAAAAGATCAAGTATTGTATCCATAGGTGATATAGCGGAAAGTACATTCAGAATTTCTTTTAAGAGAGACAGAAAAACACCAAAAACATAAATCTCAAAAACAAAAAATGCACGTTATTCCAAATAAATTATTCAGAGTTATCAGTAACCTTCTCGTACATGGCAACTAAACCATCCCAAAGAGCTCGTTCCTGTAGAGGTGCATAATTTGCAGTTGACCAGTGCAATTGTCCGATTCCAATTTGCTCAATTTGCATCCTGTCCAGAGAAGACCTGACACAAACTTCTATTTAACATAACCATCTTGTTGCTTCACAAGAAACAGCTTCATTTTTTTCTTAAAAGTTTGTTTTGGTGCACTTCGGACAAACATGTGACTTAATCAAATGAAAATCCTATGATACGTATTTCCCCCATAGAACTGGAGTTTTGATATGCTGATTATAATGAGGATGAGCAATACTTGCAAGCATTCACAAATTGTCCAGGTGTTAGGCGCCATGGGTATGCTGCAAATTTCGTTGCAATCACAATGTCATTCTTTACTTGCTTGTCTCCTGAAAACGTGGCAAGTTAAAAACTTTAGAAAATAAAAGAGGATGTCGGCAGTCTTGACAAACTTACTGAGCACCAAATGCTCAGGCAGCAGTCCAACCCTGACAATTAAGCTGATAGCTACTATCCCTTTTCTGTTTCTCTTCCTATTTCACAATGAATGGAAGGTATTATGTAACTCCAGGTTAAGAAAGTCACAATTCACATATCTAATTGCGGGGAGTAGCAAACAACAACACAACAATATAGCAGGTATAATCTCATAATTTGAGTTTGAAGTGGATAAGATGTATGCAGACCTTACTCTCGGCTCAAAATAAGTTTAATCAAAGCAGGATTGAAAGAAAAAATATGGACAACTAAATAGCAAGATGAACAAAGTAAACAAGTAACAGGCACTAGTAAAAATTGGAGAATTAGATACGCTGAGAATAGCAAACAATCCTTCAAAACAGTAGACAACATTAAACATGAAAAATTAAGATTGACATTGAGTGTCAATCTGACCAACAGCATAGCCCAATCCGCTGTGAAAATTACATTATTTAGATGGGTAATCTTTTATTTTATGTATAAACACTGTATGTAGAATCCCCTTCAATTCTTCCTGTGATATATATTTTCTTTTGTTATATTTTCGATCACTTTAATGAAAATTCCTGCTCCGGCACTTCCTGTGACTAGATCATGGGAATTGCTGTGCAGTTCTACTCCTCGTTCTTGAGATGAGGATTTCTCAAAAACAACTTCTTTATCTTTGAGTTAGTAATAAGGTTTTCGTACATTTTATCCTGTCCACGCCCACTTATATAACTCCACTGGGTATATTATTGTTCTTAAAAGAATGATAAAAGTATCGAATTGGCTATTCGAAACCTGATAGCTAATGACAGTTTCGATACATGAATATGCTGCTTTTAATGAGAAAAAAGATTTAAGCAATCAGCAATGTCACCTGGAAACTCGCGAATGAATTTTCCAAGAAGTTTCTCACTTTGTCCATTTAACTTTCCAGTTCCATAAGAATCAGCTGTATCAAATAGGTTAATCCCATTCTCCACAGCAAGATTGAAAGTCCGCTGAAGTTCAGAGTCCATGGAATCTTGATAACCCCAGAGAAGCTGATTCCCCCATGCCCAAGTACCAAAACCCATTGGAGATACAGTTAAAGGTCCCATCTTTACCTGTAAATTCAACTCAATTAGACTTTATTTTCTTGAAATTGCAAAAGGAGATGAAGTACATTCAGGAAATTACCTTTTGCCATGGCCAGAAACGCGGAATTTTGAGTGATTTGAAACCAGAGGAAGATGGAATAGGATCACCAGTCGAATTGCTGCATCTTGTGTAAGCAATGGATTTGGAAGCTGAGAGACAGAGAGCCATTGGTTTTGCACTGAGGAAAGGCAACTTTTGGATAAAAAGCATATTTCCAGCAGAAAAATTAGAGGAAAAAAAAATAAAAGAGACTTGACGGCTGTGGGATTTGAACCCACGCCCTTTCGGACCAGAGCCTAAATCTGGCGCCTTAGACCACTCGGCCAAACCGTCGTACGATGTTATATGGGCTCGTTTAACTATAGTTAGTGTATCCTGATCAAAGCACCGACATAGTACTCCATTACATTTTAATTAATTATTAATTGAAAGTTTAATCTAGTAAAACAACATCATTAGGAACAAAGATAGATTTATCTTTCTTTTTCTCAAGAGAGTTTACTCAATTGTCTTCTCAGTAGATTGAAGTTAACTAATGATGGATCAAAAAAAGAATTAAATGGAAGAACGCCAGCAAATTTCTAGAGGTATCTACATGTATCTCCACTCCAGCGGTGTTATTGTTAATCTGGTTAATTAGCAGCTGTATTAAACTTGATAAGTAACTCTAATTTCATCCGCATAAAATTAGCTTAAAAAATCCTATGTAATACGCAATTTGATTATGGCCACATAAAAATTTTCTTCTGCTAGGAGTTTGCAGCAACTACCGAGTTGTTTTGGCGCGTTGTTCAAAGTTAGGAATCACTATTAGGACTAGAGATTTTTTTCACCGTGAATATATCAATGAGAAATTTGTATTATAAACATTAGTTTTCCACCCTATTTCCATTGAATCAGCTTAATGGAAAACGGACGATGAAAAATAGATTCATGATGAAATGTTGAGAATAGTCACTATGTTAAATTTCAATTGAAAAATAGTGATTTCTATGTGAATCAATTGTTAATGCTCGTGTTAAGTGTATATCTCGTATATCTGACTTGTTAGAGTGAGATCCTTCCTAAATCCTACGTCAATGCGGGATGCTTGGGGCAATGGACTCTTTTTTCCTCTTTCATTCATTCCATGTACTTTTTTTCCCTAGCTGCTACATTTTTGCTAAGCTTTTCTGAACAATAAGAAGGGTTGGGAGAAAACTAGATGAAGCATCCTGCTCCAGGATTCACAAGCAAAGCCTCTGTTATTTGTGCTACCAGAATCATTTTTAAAATAAAGCTACATTCTGATTCTTGAGCACAATGGTAAAGAAGAAAAACAGATAACTGAGATATATATAATATAATATAATATAATATAGTATATTCCTTCTTTCTTTTCTCCTACTACTTAAAATAAAATTCTGTACAATTGTGAGTCTCAAAAGTCCCACAACTTGGAATTGGAGGTACTGCCTAAGCCAACACACCAATGTTCTAAGGAATTATTATCTCCTAATTCCTCCAGGTTCCAAAACTCTGCTTCTTCTTTAGGAGTGAAGAATTTATCTGTTCCTTCTATTGTGTCCTCCTCCTCCTCATTTACACTCTTGTGACCAAATCTTGAATTGGAGCAACCTGAACAATCTTTCAACTCTAAGTCTGTAAATCCATTTTCTGGACTTGTGTGCAATTCACTATCTCTTGAATCTTGGCTTATGCTGTTTTCTAGCTGATCATTTAATGTCTCCAACTGTTTGGAAACAACAAAAATTTCCATAAGTTGTGTAGTGATGCAAGAACTTATAGTCAACACGATTCAAAATATTTCAATGAAAAGAAAAGATATACCTCAATGAGTAGTCTCTCTTTTTCTGCTTTCAAGGATTCATATTGCATGTTTAAATTGTCAAATTTTGATTGAAGTATGCGATATTCGTGTTCTAATTGCTTCGATTTCCATCTAGCCCTTTTGTTCTGAAACCAAATAGCTACTTGTCGTGGTTGCAACCCGAGATCTCTTGCCAATTTCAGCTTCTCTCTTGGCTCTATCTTTGTTCCTACTTTAAACATGGACTCGAGTAACTTCACTTGCTCATCAGTAAACCTTTTAACATTTTCGCACTTGCTCTTTAAGGGCTTTTTGAAGTTGCAAGTTTCAACTTCTGGTTCCATTTTACTCTGTTGAGTTCTAAGCAGATTAAGTGTTGTGTTTGAAAGGAAAATTATGTTTTAAAAATTGCTGAAATAAGTGTCTTTTAACTATTATATAGTCACAAGGTTGCTTTCATTTGATGGTGACTTGTGGTTTGCTGGTTTATTCAAGCCAATTGTCCAAGGTGTCGTGTATTTTTTTCCAACCTGTTTCTTTTGGATATTTGTGATACCTTCCATCTGTGCACTCCTTTTTAATTTGTTGCTTTACTCTCCTATTATCTTCTGAGATTCAGGACTTCTCCTGTACATAATTTTTATGGATAGAAAGTAATAGTATAGTTTGCCAAATTCAAATAGTATACTAAGACTCTCGCTCTGTCCAGGGGAGGAAGGGTCTAATTGTAGTCCAACTCTTATTAATTTAAGAGTTATATTTGCACAAGATCTGAGGGAGGACCCAACCACAAAGGTCTAATTGTACTCTAACTTTTATTGATTTAAGAGTTATATTTCCTCTGTAGGCTTTGGCAATTTCTTAAGACTATAATTGGGTGTATGAATAATTATGTCAGAATTAGCTTCTCATACAGTCACTTAACTAATAATTTATATCTCATAAAGTCACTGAACTAAAAGGATTTCTAGATGTAACTCCATTGCAATTATAAAACTAATTCAGTGACCTTGCAGGTGAAATGACAATAGTAGAGTAACTTTTTGAGACAATTATCATTTATTTATTTATTATTATTATTTTTAAATTGGGGTAGGTGAAGGGAAAATGGGAAAGGAGTTACCATGTGGGAATTCAACCCTCACAAACAAGATGAGAGCTGAGGTAACCAATTAATTGAGTTACTAAGATTTCCAATTATCATTATTTGAGTGATTCTTTAACATAAATATTTGAAATATCAGTTAGATTAGGAACCTGTAGGTAGGGTGTATGATACGGCAATTCTGAATTTTAAATGTAAACTTTGTACATAAAAATGGAAAATTTTAACCTGTTTTATTTCCATATAAACGTTTTGGAAGTGAAATAGTTTAGATGTATTGTACTATGTACAAATAATGTATATATATGGTCGCCTAATAGCAACAAAATAATATAGCTTTTTGGTTCTTGTATTTTATCTACTATCAATAATAATCATAAGGAGGAATAAAGAGCCAATTTTAGGACATCAGCTTTGACACAGAGATTCCTAATTCTTCTGATTATAAGCATACCAAGTATGCTATTGATTTCTTAGATTTGTACTTTTTTTAAAAATTGTGGTATCAATAACTTTTATTGGCATAAATATTAAATAATTTTTATCAAATCTTAAATAAATTTTTATTTTTACTAAAATTTAGATTTGAAATCTGGAATTTTAGTTGCTTGAATTGTTTGTCTGATGTGGTTACTTGTTCTTGTTAGATTTGAAGTGTCTCCTATACTATATACAGGTGTCATATGTTTTATGGTGTCTTTTCTTTATTGTGTCTTCTTTTAGCCGTGAATGTTGAAAATTTGTCCTTCTCTCATAATTGTGATAAGCTTGACAAAAATTAATTTTGTAAGGAAGAAGCTACGGTTTGTGGTAGGTGAAGTTGCTATTCATTGCTATTTATAAACGAGCTTGATGGATTTTTATTTAGTTTTTGGGTTAAGTGTTAGGTAGGTGCGAAAAATAACGATATATTCAAAATTTAGATATAATGTGTTTTGAGTTAAAGATTTAGAGAATAAATTTTGAAAGCTATATTCAACTAGTAGATGTATTCTCGTGATGCATAGATTATATAAATTTATTTATAGTTTATATCTCGTCTAAGAGAATAATATGTAAGTCAATTTTAATGATTATCTTTATAGTTTAAAAATAAATAAATATTTTAAAAATAATATTATTAGTTGAATTAATTCTAAAAAAAATGTGATAGCAGAAAATATTCTATCACATGCAATATTTGAATAATCATAAAATTTTATTTCAAACAATTTGTGAACTTATAGCACCTTGATCATAGTGTGTTCTATGATAACAACTACATTGAAGCTCCCTTCCTGTATTAAAATAATACAAAATTTAAAAAATAAATTATAATTTAATAATGAAATAAGTAAAATAGTGTACACAAATCCATATACTCAACTAATTCCTTGATAGCTTTAACTTTAACTGTTCTGGAAGTCAACTCATCTGAAATAGAATAGTTATGTGGAGAGGATATCTGACTAATCCTTTTAGATTTATCTCTGGACACACATTCGTTTCTACATTAATTGAAGTTTGTTGAAAATTTCATTATATAATAAAATTAATTAGTTACTCAAAAATATTCGTTACATAAAGAGTATATGATAAACCGTGATACAAAATCAGCAACTTCAGGCAATTCAGGATTAATCCATAATTTTAAAGTAGTCCAAGAATTACATACCGAATATTTATCTATATTTGTGAATGTATTATTAATCACATATCAATAAAACAAAAAATAGAATAATTAAATATCAAAACACCTTTAAACTTGTGAATTTGTATAAGTTATATAACCACAATGACAAGCTTAGCGGTAGATTCGTCTAAGTGAGCACGAATATGATCGTGCAGTTCCACATTCACAAAAGCATTGGATTTATCACCTTATTTGTATTCTCGTATAGATTCATAAGCAACTATTTTTTCTATAACATCTATCATAATGATGAAAAGGTAGTATGAGATAAAGTTGGTAAAACATTCAAATTAAATGAAATATGAAAGTAATAATTACCGAATAGTTTACTCTCACCAATATCAACTTGATTTATCAGGTGTTCAAATAGTCAAAATTTGAAAATAGTCATATCAAAACCTGAAACATTTGTTTTTTGTACGATAGTTTAATGAGTAAATATTAATTTCAGTTTATGATCGTTGGTTTTGAACTTAGATTTATTTGGTCGAACAACAAAAATTTTCATGTAATATAATCCCAACTCGTGAAGTTTCGGTTTGAACTTGGTGATAATGTTCCTTCCAACAAATGCTTGAATACGATATCCCTAAAAACAAACAATTTATAGTTGAGATTATAACAGAATTATCGATATAAATAATATAGCAAAACATACATGTATGTATATATATAATTCTCATATGTTTCTCGTTTTCTATATATAATTTATTTTTTCTTGTTTTATTTTTAAAAATTTTAATATATTTGTTAATTCAATTATTTTTAATCTCTTAATTAAAATATTTTATTACTATATTTATTAATTTTGTTATCTTAAAATTATCAAATAACTTTTCAATAGCTTGTCGCTTGATTTAACCTTATACAAGACTATTCTCCTTTATAATATATATAAATTTTATCTATCTGTCTATTTATATATATAATAATAGATTTCGTTCAACTCAACCATCTTTTGATTAGGAGAGAACTTGTATTTGTTAGTTCCGGTTTACATTGATGATGCATTTAAAGAGATGTTGATTGTTACTAAAGTAGGAAAATGAACTTAATAGGGTCATGATTCATGAGTTTATAGTTATCTTAAACTATTATTCATTGTACCATACTTGAAATGAAGTTTTTTGAGGCTCAATAGATAAAAAACAAAATAAATACAAATAAAGAAGTTAGAAAGAGAGAAAAAGATGCCTCATAAGTGTGGGGACTTCAAAAGTCTTTCTTTCTAGACTTATTTGAGTGACTTTTGAATTATTTGTATATTAATAAACCCATAAAGAGCATAATATTGCTCCTAGTTTCTTGCTCACCATATGTGGTTTTTTGAGTCCACTGATGAATGTAATGTGTGGCTTTAATCAATAAAACATAAATTTTCTAGGAATCTTTATGATTAGACAGAGAATTTTTTAGAGCAAATAAAAGAGTGATTGCTTTTAGTAATTTTATTTCAAACTTGTCATTCTTTTATCTTATGTTTGATATTTTACTTTATGAGCTAATTAATTTGAATTTGTGTTATGCAAGGCCTACTAAGAAGAGAAGTTGTATGGATTAAAATAGTTGGATGTATGGGATGGTGATACTTGGATACAAAAAACAACATTATCCCAATGCCTCAAAGGCTCCCGCCCATTGCGGATAAGAGGGGGTTCGAATGTACGCAGCCTGACCCCTACGTTTAAAAACATAGCGCGACTGTTTCCATATGACCCATGATGAGCGTCAAAAATTGCATTGACTAACTGATATTTCATAATTGAAAGAAGCGTAGACAGTTTAAAGAACCATTTTGCTTTATTCTATCATACCCCAAAGTCAAAAAATAGTAAATCAGACATGACACACAAAGATGATACCAGCCTCATGTACGAGCTTGTTTGACATCATTACACATCTTCTCTCAAGGTCCAAGCTTGTTATTCTTGTTAGTCTAGTTACGAAGTCACGAGATCGAGACATAGTTCAATGATAAGTAAAAAAGAAAACTCAAGAGTGCAATCGTTTTTGAATAGTTAGGATCATCTGCATCAATTACATAGTTTGACATGTACCAAGAGATGCAGGTATATATATATATATATATAGATAGATTATTATAGGGGCGAAATTCACATAAAGCGTTATCGAAAATTTAGCATTGAATATACCCTTTTTTCCCCCTCATTTGTACCTTATCACAATTTTCGTTACTCACTAGCCATTACATTTAACCTCTCAAACTCCCTAACAGCTTTCCCCGTGACATAGCTCAACAATTATGCCAAAAATCAGGCTAAGTATCTTGTAATTGTGTCAATATTTATATATTGCTTTCATCAATCAAGTTTAAGAATCAATTAACTAGTCCCTCGGTTTATTTTTATTTTTCATTGTATCACTTTTTTTAGGTCAACTTAATTAAATTTTAATGCTAAATTGAAGTAGATAAATTAAATATTTAAAATATAAAATTTAAATGATTGAAAATTATACGAAAAATGCCATAATTTGCAATCATCTCATATTAATGTGATGAAAAAATATATCTTTAACATGTTGGTCAAACTTCATATAGTTTGAGCTCGATAAATGACATAGTAACAAGTAAAATAATCTTGTTAGTATTTATTTGTCTCAATCTGCGTGTTTTTGACTACATAAATAAATATATTAAAATTTTACTCTAAACACCAATTAAGGGATAAACGTAAATACTTTCTATCAAGATTTTTTTTTATTCTCAAAACTCAAATTCAAAATTTCTCAATAATAATCGGTAGGGGTGTCAATAGGATGATTTGATCGGTTATTTTTTAAAAATTACACCATCCCAACTTTTTGGGTATTTTATAATGTATAACTAAAATTAAATTTTTTAAACCATCCAATCATATTGGTTTCTCTTCGGTATCGATTCAGTTCGGTTAATTTTCGGATTTTTTTTAAAATTTTAAAGTATCACTTTAAAATAAATTATTATTAAAATATTCTTTTGCAAATATGTTTTTGAAGAAACACTTTAATTCACCAAAAAGTCAAAAATGTAAAATCTTTTTGGCATATTATTTGATCTAAAACTTTAATATAGGAATATTTGCATAGATTTTGTGATATTTGTTGATAGAGTTTCTATTTATAGCATCTTTTAATTTTAAATCTACTTAATTAAAGGCAAGTAAAGAGCAAACACTCAAAATCGTCTAATCACTAGAGACCAAAAAATTAGGTTATATTTATATTTGAAAAAAATTATAAATATATTTATATATAAATTTAACATGCCAATATATACAATATATTTTTATGCATGTAAAGTTCTTCGGTTCGGTTCAGGAATATTTCGAGTTTTTGTTTAATAAACTAAAAAGGTTATCCCAATTATTTAGGACGGTTATAGACTTAAATAAAAATTCACGATTTTATTGAGAAAATGATAAAAATCAATTCGATATGATTAGATTCGATTGTCTCGGTCAATTTTTCATATTCTTTTGACACCCGTGATAATCAGGAGAGAAACTATTCATCCTAAGGGTAACCCTAAATT
>JAOTQR010000069.1:15013316-15028374 GCA_025774065.1 Solanum ossicruentum | reverse complement strand
GTACAAGTTGTGCTTACGTGGACAAACGTGGCATCTCATTATTGGCTGAAAAAGACACGTCAGCGCAACTCCACTCATGCGCCACGTCAGCGACTGGTCTGTGCCTACTTATTCAGGAATTGCCAAGTTGAGGGTCCTATTTGTCCACTATGAAAGTTTAAGTTCCAACTTACAAAATGGTGCCAAGTTTAGGGTCCAATTTGGGGGTTTACTCATTGTTATATTATGTATAACTAATGCTTATATTTGTTATATACTTTATTGTACATTAAGGTGTGCATTATTAATACAATTGATTTATGGATATTAGTAATGTAATGACATTTAGTGCATGCATTAACAAGGTTAAAAACTCAATTGTCCCAAAAAACTTTGCTTGCATCTCTTTTACCATGGAGGGTATCTTCGTAAATGAATATTCTTTCCATATATTTTTGCATGTCCCCTATTAACTTGGTAAAGAGATTAAGAAATAGTATATGATAGTGGTAACTTTATCAAATCACCCTTTAAATATAATAAGTATAATGTTTTGAAAAACTATAATAGGAAAATGACTATAATTAATGATAAGAGTAAATTAAGAATTAAGTGTAAAATTATCTCTTGATTTCAAAAATGGGACAAACGTTATAGAACATTCTAAAATAGTATAGGATATAAGCAAAGATAAACGGAGTGAGTATTTTTTAAAAGAACTATGCAATGCACGATAATCCCCCTGTTACTTTTTATATGTCGTCCTTACTATAAATGTATGGTCCTTAATATATGTCATTTCAGAATATTAATGCATAAATTAGAACCTTCTTCCTATTTTGTCCTTGACGAACTAAAAAATCTAAAAG
Source organism: Solanum ossicruentum (assembly GCA_025774065.1). Lineage (NCBI taxonomy): Eukaryota > Viridiplantae > Streptophyta > Magnoliopsida > Solanales > Solanaceae > Solanum > Solanum ossicruentum. The sequence continues at coordinate 15,027,526 of JAOTQR010000069.1, read as the reverse complement.
GACAATTATCATTAAATAAAGGCAAAATGGTAAACTTACTTTTTTTCTTAATGTAAGTGTCATCACAAAAGGTCTCATGTAAAAGAGAACGGAGGGAGTATTTATTTGTAAGAAATATCTCTTCAAAATTAATGCAAGTATATTTAGTACTACCTCCAATCCATATTATAAGGACACTTTTCATTTTAGACGATTATTAAGAAATCATTAATATATTAGTATAGTTTACCATTTTACCCTTCATTTATATCAATGTATATTAAATTAAGTTAAAAAATTAACAATACACTAATTAATGGTGGTGTAAAATGAAAAAAAAATTAATTCTATCATAATTTAATAAGTGTTCTTATAATTTGAGACAAACATTTATAGAAAAATATCCTTATAATATGGAACGTAGGTAGTACAAACATTACTAACTCAATTTATTAATATACTCTACTTTTTTTTGTTTCCCAAGGTATACCCCAACCCGATAGGCGAAGGACTAATCTTTCGCAAATTTGAGCTCCATTTAAGGGTTTACCACTGACTAATTAGTTGTTGCATGCACAAGGCGGAGATTAGGACTGTCAAAATGGGTCAACCCAACCCAATCCAACCCTAATGGGTTAAAGAGTTAAATAGGCTAGGACGAGCTAAACCTTTTAATTAAAGGGCCTAGAAAATAGCAGCCCAACCTAGCCCTACGCGGGTAGCGAGTTGGGTCGGGCCGGCCCTTCAACCATAATATGGATAATATTAATTTCTTAGAAAGACTCATCGATCATTTTTTGTCATGAACAAGATAAATAACAAAAGGAGAAACAACAAATTAGACATAAAACACAATAGTAAAAGATTGTAACTAGTACGTTTAAAAGTTTTCAACAACACAACTACAAAACTCAGTCCAAAAACTTTAAAAAATGCTAATAATGGGCTAATATTAAAAAAATAAATTGCAAAAGATTTCCATAATATTAATAAATAAAATACTACTTAAAATAGCTAAATATATAATAAATATTTTACAAATGTGTGGGCCACGGGCCGGCCTCTGAGGCTCGCGGATTGAGCCTATGAGGTCGGCGGGCCAAATTAGGATGGGCTAAAAAGTCTCTTTCATAAATTGGTTGAAAAAATTTAGCCTAGCCTCATTTGATTCAAGGATCAGGTTGGGCCAACCTCACAGACCAAGCCCATTTTGGTTGCTCTAGTGGGGATCGAACCCGACACTTGTTTAAATAATTTAGTGAGCTAATCATTACACCAACAAAGCTTGATTATTAATATATTCTATTTAACATTATAACTTACCGAATTGACTCTAGAATAATTTCTAGATTTACCAATAAATGATACTCCCCTCCCCCCCCCCCAAACCCCCCTAATAGTATAGGGTAGTATCATTTATTGGTAAATCTAGAAATATATCCCATATAAACAATTAAATTTTTATTTATATATGTGTGTATTTAATTTTTGAAAAATTATTCTAAGAATAAAATTAAAAAAAATAAAAATTATATTTGAAAAATTGACAACTATTATACCGAGTGGATATTTGCTTGTACTTTGTATTTTTGGAATACAAATGGCAACCGCAGAACAACAGGCTATTAGGAGAAATTCCTCAAAATTCATTAACCAAAAATATCCGACTTGTCTTCTTTCTTTCTTACAAAAAAACTCGCTCTGCAATTTGCGTGTTTTTCCCAAAACTCAAACCGCCATTTCTGACCTCCCAAAACAATTATGCAATTCCAACAATTAATTACAAACAATAAATCACCGTCATATCACCACCGTCACCGGCACGGTGGCCGGCGAATCATCCACCACCAACTACCACAACTTTCTCTATGAGAAAATCACCGTTCTTTGTTGCAAATGGCTCCGAAGCATCTCTATCATCTTTTCCGTTAATATCAGGTTCTACAATATTATCATCGCCGTCCCTTATCCCTACCGATTTCAATTCCAGTTTTGCGTTAACAGATCCGGTATCGAATACTACTTTCCTTATCCCTTCTGCTCCCGTTGCAGACGGAACCTTTGATTTCGTCACGATTTGTTTCATTTCCGGTCTTCTCCTTCTTTCTCTCCTTTCCTTCGTCTTCATCTTCCATCTCCGTCTTAGATCTCGTCAATATACGCATCTTCAAAATTTCAATTCTCTCTGGACGGTCCGTCTACTCCTTGTTTTCTTCGCTCTCCTCTGGGATTTAAACGAAGTTTTCCGGCTACGTTTCATTCGCCGGAGGTACATTCTCCCTTTTTTACCATCTCTAACCCTAAATCAACAAGCCTGTCTGTGTAAAGCTCATGTAGTTCTCTCCCTGGGCTTATTCGAACCCGGGTTCTTAATCACCCTTCTTTTCTTAGTGAACGCGTCCATTAAGAAACAAAGCCCAAGTGGAATTTGGGCCGTTATCGTCGTCTGGCCCATTTGCTTACCCCTTTTGGTACTTCAAATCCTTTCTGTGTTCTTCTTGCCATTGCAGGAGCATATACCGAATTACATGCACTCCAGCTCCTTCCTATCCACAGATATCTTGGGGAACAAGACGGTGCTCTGTACTTACCCTCTGTACAGTTCCATTTTGTTTGGGGGATTTACTATTGCTTACTTGTTAGCCTTCGTATTTTCGTGCTGGAGAGTTATATCCTTTGTTATTAACAGGAGAATTCAGGTACGAGTGAATTTGCTGGCGATCTCTTTTATGATTGCGTTGCCTTTGCAGATTCTGTGCTTAGTATTGTTGCCAATTTGGCCGGCGGAAGATCCTATCCACGGTGTTACCGTGCTGGTGATGTTTTCAGCTGCTGCGTGGTGTGTAGCAGTTGGAGAGGTTACTTTGGTAATTAAGCCGATTGCAGATGCATTTGCCGCCGGTAGAGCAAGCAGCTGCCGTTGGAATCCTGGAGCTACTTTAGGACATCCGAACGGCGATGGAGGATGGGTGGAAGGACGGAGTTAGTAGCAACGACAACTGGCCAGGATCGCTGGCGGAGGACATGATGGTCATTTTACATTTATCAACAGAGGGTGTTAGAGTTAACAGTTTTTTCAGTGTAATATGAGTTTGAATATTACTTAGTATAGGTTCATATGCCCTCTTTATCTATTTTTTTAGAAATTATTGTATCATATAATTAGCAGTTAGTTGTTCATTAGTTTCAGGATTATCAAAAAAGAAAAATCAGCGGCTATAGATCTACTGTTACAGAGAATGTTTCCATACTAATATCTAATTTATCTTTGACTAAAGTTTTAGATATACATTTTTTAATTTGATATTTGAAATATTGCTGATTTATAGTAAGAGAATCAAATAGAAGCATTATAAAAAATATGGGTACCTCGAGCGCTAATTATCAAACACTAATAATTTATTCAAAAAACTTGTGAAACTATATGGATTGTCCTGTATCAGTGTATCGAGTTGCGTAATATCAGAGAAAACAAATACAAAGTGAATGGAAACAAGAGTTATAGAGCAAAATAGTATCATTGTACCGAACTGTCGATTAATTTTCCCTTCATTCAAGTGACAGGCTATGGTTTCTATGATAGGCTTTGTATTATTTGAAGGCCGAACTATCTGAATAAACATGTATCTAAGTATTTAATTTGTTGGATACATCATGCATTATACATCAAATAAACTAATTCAATATTTTAAGAGTAACAAAACAAAATTAATCAAATTAAATAATCAAATATACTTGTTATTGACTTTTATTTGATTTTCACATTATATTAAAGGATTTAATAAATTTAATTTTTTAGAATTAATTGTCTATGTGTCTGATAAAAGCTTTCCTATATAACATCCCATTATTTATGAGATCTTTTGTAATATAGAGAAGTTGTGGAAAAAAAATTAACTTTGATGAAATTTACGCAAGTTACCCTTATTTGATTCATCAAGTTATGCATATTTTTCAGGCCCGAATGCATGTCCTCTTCAAAGGCAGGAAAAAAAATTAAAAAAAGTTACATAGTAAGGTAAATATGCATAGAATTTTACCTAATATAATTATAATTTTTATTTTTGATTCATAGATACGCATAGAATTTTATAACAAAATATTGGCTCTTCTCTCCTTTCCCTCATCCCAATTTTTTCATTCTCTACACTCTAGTTGCCTCTTGCCATCTCTCTATCTTCTCTCGCTCGCCTCCTCTTTCTCTCTCTATAGTACAAATATAAATGGTATAATCATTGATATACATATAAATACAAATGTAAACGGACATAGTAACACATAAATATAATACAAAATAAATTCCTTAGTAAGTCATTCATATGTGAAAATTTTACTATATTATCACTTTTGTTTCTTCTACTATCATAATATCATCCAACTATTCCTATTTTCCTTAAAATATACTCTCTCTCGATTGCCTTTCTCTGAAAACTAATCTTGGCCAGAGACTTAGAGCCTACAAATGAGAAAATTACGCGAATAAGCAAACATATTTTAGTTAATTATTTAATAATTATAGTTTAAATTAATTATGACTCGTAACTAACATATAACATTAATTACAATTTGAATTTGTATAACGAAATATACAAACACTATGAATTATATATCGAATAATACAAATTTTGTGCGTAAATTGCATAACAAATTATACAAACGCTCCAAATTGTATAGTGAATTATACACATACTGTGAATTGTATATCGAATTATACAAATATTACGAATTATATATCGAGTATGCAAATATTACAAATTGTATAATAAATTATATAAACACTACTCAAACCTGTTAACTTGTTTGGCTTAGCTTAAAAGATGGTTTGACCTATAAACTTGTTTGGCTTTTTAGCCACTCAAATATGGTCAAACCTACTTTTAAGCTCTTTTTATCTTATAAAAGTGTTTGATAATTTTCAAAACTTAAAAAAAGTTAAAATTTGCTTAAAATAAGTTATAAGTTAAAAGTAGCACTCTCAACTTTTATTTTTTAGGTTAAAAGTTGTCATAGTTTGACCAAGACAATTACTTTTTTACCCTAAATATTTTTTATATTCCCAAAATTATCCTTAACTAAAATAACCCAAACTATTCTCTCTCTTCTCATTATTTCAATTCAAATCACAACCTAACACTCACCTTGCCGCGCTCTCTCTTGACAAAACTTGAGTTCTCTTCTCCAGCACCATTAATGTAAGTTTTCTTCTTTTTTTTTTTTCATTAGTTTTTATTGCAAAATTATTACCAATCCAACTTTTATTCTTGTTTAAGAAATTGGGTACTGCAAAAATTTCATCTTTAACTTGTGTATATAAAATTTACTTAAATAATAACTTTATATTTATATTGAATTAAAATATAAATTATTTTACTTTATTTTATTTTTTTGACAGAAAAATTTTAAAGTAATTAATTTTTATAATGTTAGCAGCTTGAAGGATATTCCAGATATTTTTAATTAAAAATGTGTTTAACAACACTTATGTGCCAAATACATCAATAATTTTTCTTTAGCTATAACATTTTTATCCAAACACATAATTACTTATTTTTCAAATAAATTTCAATACTTTAAAAAGTGTTTATAAAATACTTTTCAAAAATTATTTTTTTTACCTAAGCTAAACGGGCTATAAGTTATTTATGAAAATTTATTTTTTACGAATCTTGTACAGCTAGCTAACAACCCATATCTGCAAACTAATCACGTGGATTTCAGTATTAACGTATTGGGCCATGATATTTTGTGGTGCTCAAAGTCTTCATGAAATAGGGATGTATTTAGTTAGTCAACCAAATTCTTATTGTGAGGCCATAAAATCAATATGCCAAATTTCCCTCGACTGAAAACATAAAAGGGAAACCCATAATAATGTCATGTTTGCTGATTGAACTAGTTAAAGTCCTATAAGTAGCTAATTGACAAATTTTTATTTGAAGAGTCTGGTTAGATTGATTTATTCTAATTATTGTTAAGTTAAAATATTTTTAAATTTTTTTTGAAGTGTTAGAATAAGTTTTAAAAAGTATTTATAAACATTAAGCTTTACGTTAAAATATTAAAAATAAGCAAAAATCATAAGTTAATTTGGGACGAAATCATCAACAAAAAAATTAACTATTTTGAATATTAAAAAATATAAATAATTCAATTAATTTGGAATGATATATTATTTTTTTGTAAAAAAGTTCTTCCGGCTAATAATAATAGATAATGTTTGTTGAATATAATTCGCTATAAACTCGCCCCCAAAGTCGGTCTTAGTTTTTAACACGCAATGTGTAACTCATAGAGGGCAATTTCCCAAAAATTTAGGAGTACAATTTAACACGTGACATAAATAATCACGTTAATACATTGAATTATAGTTTAAAATTAAAATTATATCAAATATAATAAAATATTTTTTAATCATGTGATCTATTTAGAAAGTTAAAATTAAAAATATTGAAAAAAAGATATCATTTTCTTTTCTAAATAAGTTAAAAGAAAAAAAAATCATTATTTTCTAAATGAATAAAACATACTCAATTAAATAAATAACTTTTACGCATTCAATTCTAATGCATGTTAATCTCAGTAAAAAATTAAGAGAACTGTTTAAAATATCTCTTAATTAACGAAAATATAAGACTTATTTGCAAGATTAGAGTTTATATAAATTAAATTAATCAAATAGCAAAAATAATTTAAAATAAATCAAATTTGAATTCTCAAAATGGATAATATTCCAAAGTTTGAAACTTTTAAATGTCGTCCTTATCTGTAGCATAGTCGGCAATATTTTCTAACACCACTTTAGTTATTCCGCGTCAGCAACACGCCGTAATTCTTCCGTGTGAAGCATTCTATGCACACAGTTGACATTCTCCCCCGACCTTTTGCTTATATAAATACTCATTAAATACACAATTCAACAATTCTCTCATCTCAAATTTATCCATCTCTTGTTTCAAAAAAGAGGAAAAGGAAAAAACCGGCCAAAGCTCAATTCTTTCATTTGGAGAGATATGGGACAGAAACACCAGTTGAAATTTCATCTGCCTAGTTTTCATCATCATCATCAACATCATGAGAATGATGTTGAGGAATTGAGGGACATCCCGAGAGGATGCGTGGCGGTGATGGTGGGTGAAGGGGAGCATCAGCAGAGATTCGTGATACCAGTGATGCACATCAACCATCCCCTGTTCATCCAGTTGCTCAAAGGAACAGAGGATGAACTCGAATTTCATCATAATGGTCCCATCAATATTCCTTGTCATGTAGACAAGTTCAGACACGTTGAGGATATCATACAACATCATAACAACAATCACCACTTGTGGTGCTTCACGGCCTAATTTTTATCTTAAGTAGGGGCGGAGAGGGTCATCACATGAAAATGCTGACTTCATCACTGATTTTAAGTGAGATTGATGTTGTTTTTTTTTTTTAAAAAAAAATTGTATTTATGTTAATAATTTTATTAAATGTGTATAAAATTATGTAATGAGAATCTGTAATATCAATAACATTCCAATTTGTGTAAAATTCAAGTACAATTTACAGCATTATATTTTCAGCGATATAAGAATAGGAATTACTGAATTAGGCATCCTCATCTTTAGCGATATTTACGTACGCTGTCAATCTCTTCTGCTCAGTTCATAATTAAAAAAATATAAATTATATTTAATAGTGAAATATATGGAAGTCTCAATTAAAAGAATTTTAGCTCACATCAATTTCCATATTAAATTTACATATTTTCAGCTCAATTAATTCATATTCTTATGGGATATTAAAATCAACCTCAATTTAATCTATCTTTTAAGACTTTCTAAAAACATTGGTTTCGGTTTGAAATTTATCACACGGGTACGTTAAACTTATAGGATATAGCCTAATGAAGACAAATGACACCTTTTGAAAAATTGCTCTTCCAAAAGGTTCGCACTTCCTTTTCTTCACAATCTTAATTATATTTTTTCTTATTATTTTTTTTTATAATTTAACCCCAATATTTTATTTTAATTTTCAACGATGACGTCGTTATTATATACGTTCCCGGAACGACATATTTCGATCGAAAGTCAAAAATACACGTGCAAAATACTTATGGAGATTAGAATAAGTTTTAGATATTCAATTCAAACCCAACATTTTCCATAAATACAACTTAGCCCTGTTCAATGACCAGCCGTCAGCATGAGAAGAGCTTTGGATATGCCAAATTTGACCTTTAGTTTTGCTAAATAATCTATATCTTATATCTATATTTTATACTATTTAGAATTCACTCTTGGTTTAAAATTTCAATTATCAAATACTTTAATAATAGAAATATATAATATAATAAATTTACAAATAAAAAATTTGATAAAATTATATTTGAAAAATTCAACTACTTTCTTTCTATATTTAAGAATCTTTTGTTACATTAAATTTCAATCAATTAATTATTTAACTTCTAATTATTTGACTATAAATTATTACGTTATGTATTAAAAACTATTAACATATATTTACATAAGTGATTGACTTGATTTTCTCATTGTTTCGCAATAAATTAAACTATTATATCACACTAATAATATTTATTTAATTTTATTTATAATAATATTATATTTATTTAATAATAAATATCTTTTATATATAATTTTTAAATTGTTATAACACGTAGGCTTGAACTAGTACTCCTCTAATTTGAAACCTACTCTTCGTCCTTATCTGCTGGAGTACGTCGTGGAAAAATAGTGGATAGTTTTAGAATTAGCAATTAAGTCTGAATTGTTAATTATAGCGATATTTGTATTACAACTGTAATAGTATATTAGTTTTGTATCTCAACTTACTCCGTATTAAATACTAATATATCAATTCATTGAGAGGCATTTGTTAGCTGGTTAAGGCCAAACTTAGTACATGAATAATTTTTATTATTTGTGTTTTAACTTTATACAATGTTTGATTTGTAAGAAAGTAAAAATTATTTCTGTATTAATTTTATATAGTATTTGGTTGATAGGCTTCAAATGATGTGTAAAATTTATTAATGTATTAATTTTATATGATGTTTAATTATGTTTTAATAATTCTATATGATTAAAACTCACTTAACTTATGAGAAAATTTATGTATAATTTTATGGGGATAGATGGTGAAATAAATTATATGAGTATTAGCAATACATAAATTAAATTAATAAAATTACATATTTACCTTATCAATTTACTTTCAAAATCTTTCTTTTGTTTTTATTTGATTTAAATATATGTCTAGCAAAAACATATTTATATTAGGTATAGATCAAAATTTAACAATGTTAACCGGAAATTCTTAAGAAACCGGCGGTCTACGAACAAATGTTAGCTTTCTTATTTTTTCAAGCCATCTTTTATTATGTGTTTTTTTCCAAAAAAAAATACGATTTATTTACTTTTTTTCCTTTTTCCTGTTTTAAAGAGTTGGAAGACATCTTTAATTAATCAAATCACTTATAAATTTAAATTATATAATATATGTGTTTATTTATGTATTTTGCTAATAACATATATTAATTTATAATATGTTAAAAATTCAATTAGCAATTGTATATGTACTGTAATTTCTACATGACTCTAACCTTTTTAATTGGTCTCTTTCTTATCAAAAAATTATTTTTTAACCAAAATTATTTGAAGTTTGGTATCTGAAGTTAAATTAAAATTATTTTTTGGTAACTGAAGGTAAAACTAAAATTATTTTTAAACTAAAATAAAATACCATTTCGGATATAGCATAATGAATCTTTGTATATCAAAAATATTTTTTAATTAAAGTGGAACATTTAACATTTTTTATTTTTTTTAAAATAAGTAACTTTTGAAAAGAAATTAACAAATGAAAATATATGATATATTTAAGAATTGAGGATAAGTTATTTTAAAATAATAAATTTCTAATTGTGGACGTATTAGACTTTTGTTATTTCTAATAATAAAAAAATAAATGACATATGGGTTTTGAAGGCATATTTTGTTCTTCTGAATTCTGGCCTCTTCCTTGTAGGCGGCAATTAGTGATAATTTACCCCCCAGTTGTTCCGCGTCTGGAATCCACCTTCTCTGGTTCCCTAAGTAAATCAATTGCTATATAAATAGTCCCAAAATCTAACCGACTCTTCTCTCACCCTCTTCAATCTAGCAATCTCTTCTTCTGATCCTTGGCCTTTCTCTGCTAAAACTTTCACAAACTCGGGACTATCAATGGGGAGCGGAATTAAACACCATCACCATCTGAATTTCCATGTTCTAATGCATTTGCTGTTTCATCTTCATCATAATCATCACTCGAAAGAGGAATTTAGGGATACAGTACCGAGAGGATGCGTTACGGTGTTGGTGGGTCAAGGAGAGGAGCAGCAGCAGAAATTCGTGATTCCAATCATGCATATTAATCATCCTCTGTTCTCACAATTGTTGAAAGAAGCAGAGCAAGTATACGGATTTCATCACAATGGTCCATTAAGTATCCCTTGTCATCTCGAGGAGTTTCGTCACGTTGAGGGTATGATTGACAAGGAGGTTCATCACAATCATTACCACCACCATCATTTGTGCTGCTTCAAAGCCTGATCTTACATCTTGCTTGTAAATAAACTAATTGCAATTGATGATGACGATAATTGATATGTAATAATAAGTTGTCTAGTACTTGAACTTGTAGTATTCGATTTCTTACATGGTTACTCAACTGTTTATACGATAGTTAGTGAAATGCTAGATTTAACTTCCTATTTGTTCCTTCCTTTTGAAATTGAAGACTTGAGTATCGTAACGCGTGTTCATGAAATTAAATACTTCAGTGGCGGATTAATATCTTTTCGGTTTGCGAATAGAGCTACCTGTTTGGGCAACTTAAAACAGGATTAACAAACTTTCAGTTCAAATCCTTTCAAATTAGCTTATGAAGTAGTTGCATGTGGTGACCTAATACAAATTTATTATTTAGCTGATGCAAATATTTTGCAACTATTATGTCCCCCTAAATCAATAGATCGTCCAAAATCTATTCGATTTTATCCTGAAAATTGGTTCAAAGCCTATTAGTCAAACTTCAAGATGTTTATCAAACACATTTGATGAAAAAAAATATATTAGATTTGACTTATGAGAGTTGTGAATAAGTCAAAGGAAGATGTTACAGAGGAAAGATCAGGAAATTTTGGTCATTCAAGTAGACATACAACAGAAAAGCTGCTATCCGTTGTTTTTCTTTTTGCCCTTTTTCAAATAGACTTTTTTTGTTTTTTTCATTTTAATGTTGTTTGTCCTAAATTTTCTTTTTAGTTCATTTAAAAAGGATATCTTTTTTTGGCAACTCTTAAGTTTCAATTTTTCATGTAACAAGTTTAATACCACAAGATCAATGACCAATTGGTAAGATTCAAAAGTTCTACAAATAAAAATTTGATATCAAGTCAAAATAAGACAATTAAATTAAAATAAAAAGAGTTTCTAAGTTATCATTTGAATACGATAAACAACCCCCCCCCACCACCACCACCAAACTTGGTAAATGATCATTGAGATGAGACTCTTAAACTAGTACTCACCAAAAAATGAGGGACGACAACACTGTCAAAGAAAGTTCAGTGAGGGTTATATGTAATATTATTAGGTTTCACCTTTGTTATAGAACGTTTTATTTTTCAGTGTGAAATTTTCTAACGTGAATTTAGATTTAGTCGGTTTTTAATGTGGATATCAAACACCAGGCGGGAATTAAAAAAAATGTTGTGAGGTTTAGTTGACTTTAGACCTGAAAGAGGTAAGATCACATTTGTCCATCTTAACCAGCCTGCTTACATGATTAGGAAGGTCCGATAAAAGTGGAAGACTTTGATTATCTGTCAATTCTCTGTCTTAATGTAATATGATGGACTTAATAAGAAGCATGAAAGTTACTTCCCCTAGAACCATATTTAATTCTCTATTAATTGACACATCATTCAAGACCATACTATAACATAAGTAGTTCTTTGGCGTACTGTGATAGAGTTGAAAAAAAATATCTCCCACAATATATTTTTTTAGTGAGTTGGTCCTATGAAAAAGGAATGCGTTGAATGTAGCACAAATTTCTCACTGATTTGTGATGAAAAACGCCTTTATTTCTAGTAATGCTTGTTTCGTCCATGAAATTATAACTAATACTTGTATCGCAATCGTGCCTCTAAGAGTACTTCTATCTAGGCCTAGTACGTGTTCCACGTGAATTGTGATATAAGGAGTCCTGTTTATAGCTGGTCGTCTTCTAACATTACCGATATTTATGAAGGCCTTTTGCATATATAGTTATTTCTTTATCATAATTCCTAAACCTTAGACAAAGGATTCAGAGAACCCCACCACAATGTCTTATGTTTTGGAGTCCTTATATAAATTCACCGCGACAACTTACCATCCCGCAATTTGTATTTGTCGACCCTTATTATATAGTACCTAAAAAATAACCAAATTTTTTGGTCCCATATTTATTTTTCTGGTTTATATGTCTTGAATTTGCTGGTCCCACAAAAATCTCCTGTTCTAAACGAACGATTCAATTTATGGTTTGTGGAAATTTTAGAACAAGAATCATATACGTACAATGTGATGGAAAGTGACTATTTTTGTCGGCTATCTTGATTTGAATATTTTTACGAATTGTTTATATCATATAGTACCACGTTGTCCTCCCTCCTAGCACATCTCTTAGTCATGGATGGGCTCATGGCACCTCAAATTAAAAGATGAATGTGACCCAACAAGTGGTTAATGAATTAGTAGTGATAAGGATAGTTATATTATAAAGTTATAATCATATATTGTTTAATTAATCAATGGTGCAAGGATGGTAGTCAAATTATAGAAATTACGAGAAAATCTTATGAAGTCCATCGATTGAACTATTCAAATTTTTTCTTTTTAAACTAGTTTATTAGAGAACTAAAGAAATAGTAGTTTGTATCTTAGTTTTTTTTTTTTTACACCACACATAAATCCAATATCATGATTAAGTTAGTCAGTTCAATCAAAGTATAATCTGAGTAAAAAAAAAAGTGACTATATTGTATACTCCCTTTGTTCCTAAGTACTTACTAGTTACTTTTGTTTTGTACGCTCTTTAAAAAAATATTTAACTAAATTATTATTTTTTATTTATTACCCCTATCAATTTAATAGTACTTCTTTCTTTTGGACTTCGATATTAGAATCTCTCCATATTTATGATTAAGGTATACGTCAAAATAAATAACGAATTATGTTTAGTTTTGCAAATTACTCTTAATAAATATTTAGAAATGGAGGGAATATTATCATATACTTCATAAGAATTTAGAGCATGAATACCGGCTGGGTGATTAAAAATGTTGAATTAAATTTGTTGGTACCAAATAATTAGTGACGGATTTAGGATTTTAATTCAGGGGTTCGAAACATAATAAAAGTATAAATGTGTGAATAAATCAACAAAATGCAATTTTCAAAGAAATAATTAAGAAAAGCTAAAAAAATACTCTGAGCTTGAGGGTTCATATAAAAAAAAACTTATCATTATACTAGACTTTGTTTATTATTTAAGAGGTTCAAATTTAATATATATATATGAAAATATAAAAAATTTATCTTTTATATATCTTATAATTTTTTACCATCCGATGAACCCCTCACCCATCTTCCTAGGTCTAGGTCCAATATGCATTTATTCTCATTGAATTGGGTGATTTAAAGGCTAAATATCATTAATCATTCTTGGCCCAATACCAAGTAGTCTACCAAATGCCAATAGGACAAAAAGGCTTTTGCATTTTTTTCTTTTTCGTGTTTTTTGTACTTTGAGAAATTTAAATCATCATAATAAACTAAAATCATTCTGCTTAATGTAAATTCTTGAGTAGTACTCAACAAGGAAGAAATTTTAGTTGAAATTTCATTTTGCAATGGCTGATGTTGCATAATAAGCAAGGAATTTAGTCAGTGGTTCTTGCGCTAGAAAACACCTCTTTGAAAGAAAAACAATTGATAGAAAATAATAGAAGAACAAACAGGGAGAAAATTATAAAGTGAAGAAAATAGTCAATTAATCAAACTAAAGTACGTATAAAATTTCCCCTTATTATGCTAGCGGTATTACTATTTTTTATAAAAAATATTATATATATATATATATATATATATATATATATATATATATATATGTGTGTGTGTGTGTGTGTGTGTGTG
>JAOTQR010000069.1:14977908-14999270 GCA_025774065.1 Solanum ossicruentum | reverse complement strand
GGAAGAGAGTTATTAGAATTACATTGAAATATTAAACTACTCTTTTTTTAAAAAAAATTAAACTTCAATCAATTAATTATTAAATCCTAACTATTCAACTCCAAAAATTATTACTTTATGTATTCATAAACGATTAACATATTTTTATATTATAAGTCATTAAATTAATTTTTTCATCTTTGCACATTCACAATAGATTAAACTATTGTATAAAATTAATAATATTTATTTAATTTTTATTTATTATAAATATTATATTTATTTTAATATATAATTTTTTAAATTGACAAGAGCATAACACGTACACTCTGATGTCACAAATCTACTCCTACTTGTTTTGTGGTGTAATTTTTTTGCCTTTTCCAACAAAACTGTGATGGGACAAGTGAGATGTTTCTCCTTAATTGTTAATCCTTATCCTAATATTTTTGTATTAACTAAAACCAAAAACGCATTGAAAGCAATGCTAAAATCTCGAGTGTTTGTTTTTAATAAGCAACTAACTAGGAGAAATTTTAATTTAATTTAAAATCTTAAACTGGTAATTATTAAAAACTTTAAGCAAATCAATCCAGTTAAAAGACTGATCAGGAGCAGCTCAAGCACATTAGTCATCTAAGGCAAAAATTGAATGGAGGCTTTAAATTTAAAAAGATAAATTAATATATTCTTTTACGAATTTTATTAGATGCAGAATTGTTTAAAAAAAAGTCATATTTCATTCGATAATTCTTTTCAATTGATCATATAATCATACTTCAAATGTGTCAAACTTATTTTAATAATTCTTCTTTTTGTATGAAATAAATAATCTTAACTGCAAATAATACTTATTTAATATTTTTTCTAAAAAAATCTACAACATATTATTACTAAAATAAAAATTAAGACCCCTAAAATTTAGAAATCTAACAGACTTGTCTTTTTTCTAACACTATCAAACTAGCTCGAGACCGGCCTTCCATTTACGTACATTATTCAGAGATTATTTAAATAATTGTTAAATATGTGAAATGGACCAAAAGAATAATTTTTAATGCACTTATGAATTGATAAAACTAATTTTAATATACTCAATCAAGTAGGAGAGGGATTTATTTTAAAATAAAAGCACTAGTACAGTAATACTTAATATTTTAAAGATTAATTAAAAGGTCAAATTTCCTTTTCATTTAATTATATTATTTTCCACGTCTTTTCCTCTCCTAAAGAGTCTTCTTTTAGAAGATTATTCTGCAGTAATGGTGACAACAATTTTTGACCTGCAGATAGCAGCTTCCCTTTTACGTATTTATCCCTTCGTAAAACCGAAACGTCTTATTTAACCTCTTTAACTAATAATTACGATTCCTAATTGGATAAGGCTTTGGCCATTTTTAACAAATTAATAATTTTTTACATATCTTATGCTTAATATTAATTACTAGTGTACATGTTAATATAAAAATAATATATAAATAGTACTTAGTATTAAAATAAATACAATATGTATATAAATCAAATCAAAAAAATGTTATTAATTTGATTCGATAGTTTAATCTATTAAGAATGAACGAAGATGAGAAAATTAGTTCAATTATAATATAGAGATATGTTAATAGTTTATTAATACATAAAGTAATAATTTGAAATTGAATAACTAATTAATTAATTAATATTTAATTTTAAAAAAAGACTCTTAAATATACAAGGAGTAATTTAATGTTTCGTCGTAATTTTCATTATTCTTTTTCTGTTTAAATTTGTTACATTAAATCTTTTATTAACAAAATGTTTTAATCAAAATTTTAGTTAATTTTAAAAGTCTTAAATATTAGAAAAATAATAATATTTTTTTGTTTTTCTTCATAGCTTAGACAATTATTTATATAGAATAGTTCTAAATTAATAGTGAATTATAAATGTAAAGAAATTCTAATTCAAAAGTGAATGTTAAAATTAAATAAATTAAGAAAAATAATAAAAAAATAATTTTGTCCAAAACAAAGAATTTTAACGAAGAATAAAAAATTTAAACAACATTTCTAAAGGCCTTTAATATATAAAATAAATATAGATACAAAATAGACATATAAATATATAGATTTATTAAGTCGGAACATTAAACATTAATTAATATAAATATCATGTTAAAATCTTCTATTAATTATTTTTTTTAAAGGAGGTGCACTATATTTACCCACCTTATATATGACTGTTTCCTTCTCGAACTTTGTGTAGATTATTGTACTCCTAATAATAAACCTAAACGGATTAGTAGCCGCTAAACCCCTATATAAACAACCCCCTCTCTATCTCTCTCAAAATATTATTCATCATCACAAATTTTATTTCTGATAGAGCTATATGCGTTACAATATTGAAAACCAGGCAGATAGATCATGAGCAACGTTCCAAGATCTTTAACAGATTCATCTCTTACTCTTTTCCAATTAGCCATCTCTGCTTCTGATCCCTGGCCTTATTCTCTTACAAGTTTTTCCTTCTAACCTCTCATCAATTGTGTACAATCGTTTTTCTCAATTTCTTGTTTAATTTGTTCAAAATCTTGAAAAAAACAGAGATGGGTACTGGAGATAAGCACCATCATCATCTGAATTTCCATTTTCATGTGCCGCACATTAACTTCCATCATCACGGGAAGAAGGAATTGAAGAATATACCAAAAGGGTGTCTTGCAGTTATGGTGGGTCAAGGAGAAGAACAACAGAGGTTTGTCATCCCTGTTGATTATATAAATCATCCCCTGTTTTTGCAGTTACTTAAAGAAGCAGAGAAAGAATTCGGATTCGACCATAAAGGACCAATTAATATCCCTTGTCATGTTGAACAATTTCGCTATGTTCAGGGATTGATTGCTAAGGAAAATCTCCATAGCCATCATCATCATCATCATCATTCATGGTGCTTCAAGGCCTGATGCTTCTTTCTATAGTTCCATATCTTGGTAGTTACAGTTTCTTTTTTCTTTTTTGGACTCGGAATTGTCAATGCTTACAATGATGTAAATTTCTTGTTTTGGATCGAGTCTTTTTTTCGATGCTCTGTTCTTAGATGTTCATGTACACAAAAGTGTGGTGATAGAAGATGAACAAGTTGGAAGTTAATACTCATAATACAGATTTTCTTTTTCATGTTTCTGAATTTCTATTTTTAATCTATTACTATTAAAAAGAAAAAGAGATATTATGGTTCTAGAAAGTTCAGTTATTTGCTTGAAAAGAAATTCTGTTATGGAATTTGGCCTTTAGTACTCAATAAGCTTCTTGTTCGATGATTCTTGATAGATATGCATAATAAGATGAACGCAAATTTTATTTTATTTGAATCGAGTGTCTATTGAAAATCATACAACATGTTATTGTTGCCTTGTCTGCGCGGTGTTTTAAGATTATTGAGTGGTCGATGTTTTTGGTGTGAAGGGATGGACGGGACGGGAAGAAAGGTCCCCCCCTACCCCACCTTATTGCAAATTTAGTTTTGTACCTTTCTTTAGTGTCAATTTGACATCACTAAAAATCTTTGAAATATGGCCTTGGTTTGTTCATACTTAGTTTTCAAAATTTCTGTAGTTTTCCACTTTTGATTTCATGTCAGCTTTTGTTTGGGTATGTTATCCACATTCTAGGCCTCCGTTATTTGGGAGATACTGCTTAGGTCGTAGATGATGTAATTCAGTTGTTCCCTTGTTTTTTTTAGTTTGACATAACTATTTGATATTAGGAATTTCACCTAGTGAAGGTTTTGTTCCAAACAGAGATCAACATGTAGTCATTGTGATTTAATAATTGGGGTACCAGAAGAGTAAAGTGTATATCAGTCTTATTCTTTTATATTGTATTTATGATCTCTTTAACAAAAATTTGTAGCTCATATAAATTGGATGTTGGAGTTACATGAAAATCACTCTTAATAGATTTTCCTCTTGTTTAAATGTTTTGTGCTAGATAAGAAAAATAATACAAGGTTGTAATATGTTAAGATGGGAGTTTTGTTTTTCTTCGATGGTTATATATAATGACAAAGTCAGAATTTTGATTTAGGAATTCAAGGTTTAAAATAGACACATAAATAGGTACGACATGTACTATATATATATATATATAAAAAGAATTATTTAATCAGATACAATAGGTGATTCTGCCCCAAGTTATATATAGTTCAAATCTGATATCATTAAGTACTCTTTAAGTAAAACTTGACGCTTTACAAGGCAAAGGTTTAATTCATAGGACATAATGGTCTTTATTCAACATGCCCACACTTTTAATTAAGAACAGAGTGACCCTATCTCAAACTCTCAATAATTTCCTGATACAAAGATAATTAGTATTTATGGATGGTAAAATTTCAAATTCAATTTATCCAACTTATTTAAGCTTGAGTGGGGTTAATGTGACCCATTTACTTATTGAAAATAATTTGTTTATCTATGATCAGCTCAACTATTTAACATTAGGTTGATATATAATTCAAATTGACTTTAGCGAAATCTTGCCACATATTTTTAAGATTTTTTTTTAATTTGATATGTTATATATATCCATGATAAAGAAAAAATATATTTTATTACATACTAAAATATTATCAATGAACAAATAAAACAATTAAAATTGGATTAAATTGAGTCTTGATTAATTTTATAATTCATTATCCAATTCATTTTGACCCACGTAATTTGAATTGAGTAGAGCTTTAATCCATTATGATGCGTTCAAATTTGATCCAATCGTCACCTACTATATTAGTATACTTTCAACATTTGTTTGAAAACATGATTTACTTTACAACAATAACATACCTAGTAAAATCTCACAAGTGGGGTCTGGGGAGGATAAAGTGTACGCAGACCTTACCATACCTCATAGAAGTAAAGAGACTATTTCCTATGGACTTTCATCTCAAAACCCAAAAGCCGATAGAACTAGATATGCCAAATGAAAGGGAAGGAAACAAAAAACATGATTTATTTTGCATCAATTAATTCATTTGAAAACAATATTCTTGAAGACGAAAGAGAAACCTAGCCTTTTCTTTCACTTCCATTGGATGTTACCATATATAGAGATAGATTTAGTGCATCAATCAAGACCAATGATTACTTCTTTGCTTAATGCTCCACTATTAAATAGTGCTTAATTGATCATAATGTGAATGACAAGACTAAATCACAGCAGAGATTTCTCAATAACCATGTAGGGGCCATGTGTTAAGAATTTTTTCTTCAACAAAGTTTGACAATCTTGTCTTGAAAGAAGAAGCTAGATTTTCTCAAGTTGCCACAATGGCAAAAGATGAACTGTAAGGAACTTACTTATTGGATTCTCTTCTCTCCTTCACACATGGCAAATTTTGGATGTCAAAAGAACATTTGACTTGGGAAATTTTTAAAATGCATTTTTCATTATCAATTTGTGCCTTCCTTTTAATACTACTACGAAAACTTTGCATCCATTTTACACAAACTATTGGTCTTTTTTTAATGTACAATAATTGTGATGTGTTTGAATTAGTTTAATATGCACTTCCATTTATTTCATGGGGTATTTACTTTTCTCAGTAGCACATTTAGTATTTTTTATTTACCTACTATCATGTGTTGTTTGTTATTAATCGTTCTTCCTTTTTTAAAAGATAATAATATTTTTTTCATTCTGCTTATAAATTTTTTAAACGAGGATTTCCAGAAGACAGTCTTTCTATATCTGTGAGGTAGTGATAAGATCTGCGTATATTTTTCCTTCTCCAAATCCCACTTGTGAGATTTTCATTGGACATATTATTGTCACTAGCACATATACATAGCGTAGTAACTTTGTCTACTAAAATTTGAACAAAATGAAAAGAAATCACTAGCTATATTTTTGTCTTGACTAAACAGAAACTTTGATCACCTGCGAAAACTATATTTTTCCATCATATTTTTTTGAGAAAAAATGTAGAAATTTGTAGTACTATCTTTAATTTCAGCCTTTAAAGGCATGGTACTGTGACAATATAAATTTGAATTAATGCAAGTAAGCAAAATTGGATGAAACAGTGGAACCATTAATTCCTGTCTCTACAACAGGTTGCAATTGTTATTTTGATATTATTTTCTCCAAACAAAGTGTAATTCCCCTAATTAAAGGGAAAAAGTAGTCTCATCCAATTATATTCAGTGCCCTTTGGACACCATTCTTTGAGTGTGTAATGTGTGGTTCACTTTTTCTTAGGTGTGTTGTGAAATTAAAACAAGTAAATTTATTTATTTTAGTATTTGATAAATTATTTTTGGAGACGTGAAATGTTTCGATTTGTATTTTATTGGTAATTTACATTTTAATATTATAAATTTAATATTAATTGATACTATATTACAATCCTTTCATAATTTGTTGCATTTGGTATGTATGTTGATGGCATATAATTTCTTTATTCTCATTATTTAGCGGTAGAGTGTGCCATTAACGTTTTAGTAATTCGTATAATTTCTATATTATTCATTTATTTACAGTATTATTTATTTTATTTCTATTTAATATAAGAAATAATTTCTCATCTACAAATAATGGTGTTTTTTTCTTTACAAATGAGTTGCAAAGAAGTATAAAAAAAATAGCATCTAGTATGGTTAGTGTAGTGAAAAAAAGAATTGAGACAAGAAAATTATTCTAAATCTTCAACTAATTCACCATACTAAAGATAGTAATCATATGTTGAAGAAAAGGTGTTCTTTTTGTGAGAAGCTTTGAACTCTTCAACAAATTCAGAATTATTTAAATCATGCAATGCTATTAGGCATTTGTATTCTGGAGGGGACAAGATTTACAAACTAAATCAAAAGATATATTGTTGAATCAGTGTATATGTCGCAATTGACTTGAATCTTCTTAAAAAGAATAAAATATCTGTGACTCAGTCTGAATATACTTTTATTCGTCTTTGTTTATTTTACTTTCATCAACAACATATTGTAACTATGATATATACACCAATATATTTTGTTTTCTGGATTATTTTTCTGAAACAAAAGATGCTATAATAGTACGTGTTTTTTTTTTCCATTTCCGAAGATTTCATTTCTTCAGTAATTTTTCACATTCTCAGATCTTAAAATCTATAGCTAATAATCGCCTTCACCGCACGATCGAGAAATATAATTGATGAGATGTTTGAAATCTCTCCATCCTTAAAGATCTTGATTTCGAACCATAATATAAAAAACTTTCAGTAGAAAGCAATTTAACCACCTTAATAGGCTTATTAATATATATTCGAACAATTAATACGTGAAAAATAATATTATTTTTATCCAACAAATTAAACGATCAATACAAAAATAAGCCAGGACACAGTTTGTGTTCAAATCAAACAACTGCTTTGTATCCTTAAATAAGAACACAATTAACACTATTCAATAAATGCTGCTTGAGGAATCAAAGTCTTATACGAAGACCTTGTAATAAGATTCCATACGTAGATTATTTCTCAAAAAAGAACAATAGTTGGGAGTTCGTACGTTAGCATTCAACTAAAGTTATATGTCTTTGTTAGTTTGGCAGTAGTTGTTTTAGTTGAGAGAGGAAATTCAAATGTTGTTTTCCCTATCCACCTGCCCCCTACGACAATAAACTCATGTAACTTGTGATACAATAAATCAAACAGTCGATGTATAAAATAAACAATATTTTATATTTATCATGTTGTTGACAAATATTTTTATCAAGGTTCTAATACAAAGAATCTCAATCTTTATTTTTATTTTTCAAGATAAGAATAAAGTTTGCGTATACGTTATTCGTCTAAACTGGTTACACAATTATTATACAAATATTAGGATAGTGACTCACATTGAGCGTTGTAGCTGTGATTGAAATCTCAAAATATCATGTCATTCTTCGACCTCATCCACTCAATGGGTGATCCCTTTAGACCGTGGCGGATCAAGGATTTTATTTAAGGAAATTCAGAATATTAAGAAGTAGATATACGAACTAATCATAGAGGGTTCAACATATTTTAAATAAATAAAAAATATTTTTATCATATAAAAATATATAATTTTCATCAGATGAACCTCGCTGCTCCGCCATTGCCTTGGGGACTTCTTTTGTAGTGGATTATTGAGGCACAAATGGACTAATTATTGCGTTGATGATAAACGTAATGATAATGTTTGAAGATTAATTTGGTCAATGACTTGTTGAGAATCAAGCTAGCACCTAGAGATAATGGACCATTTGCCAGTTTTCTTTGTTGCTTTAACAGATATTGGCGTGGTCTACTTGAGAAAAACATGAAGAATATGGCAATTCCCACCTAGACCTCCCTTGATCTTTTCAATTTTTTTAATCAACGGACAATATTACATCATGTTAAATGTATTTTTATTAGTTTAGCCCAATAATTAATATCAGAATCAATGATGGTCATGGCACGAGAGTTGGAAACAAATTGTGCAGACTTAGCCCAAAAAAAATAGTATCACATCATGTTAATAGTATTTCGAATTGATTTTAGCGAAAATCACTGATACGAGAGTTAATGGTTTGCGATAACTAGTATAGAATTGACAAAATGATAGTGTGAGCCATGACTTACTACCTTTGCCCTTTTACGGGTCAATTAATTTATTAAAAGAGTTTAAAAGCCAAAAGCACTTAAAGATAAGACTATTCAAACACCCTCTTAGTACATTTACACTAAGTGGTGTTTGGATTGGCTTATTTTTTTTACTTTTAAGCACTTTTAAATTTTGAAGTGTTTGAATAACACAAAAATAGGGGATTCCCAACTTATAACTTTTAACTCTTCACTTAAAAGTTTTTTTTCCCTGAGTTTAAAGACGCATACACATAAAAAGAAGCCTATCAGCTTTAGTGGCCGTAGATGCTCAATCAGTCAATTGACATCAATGGCACCAATGGATCTCCAAAAGAGCCCATAATCGTTGCGATGACTGATGATTTGTGCGTAATTTAACTCGAGGGAGAGATCGGTAGGTGTGCAAAGAAAGTCTCTGGAAACCAAAAAAGTGAAGCTATAATCCACATAATAGGTGCAAAGATACTCTTGATAGTGTGAGACCTTTTATACTTGATTACACCAAACGAATATCTTTGAACTAGTTTAGCCCAACACAATCAAACAGTAGTTGACTACTAGCACTAGCAGAATGTGTGAGCCAGAATAATAGGATTACCACCTAGCTAGTAAATTGTAGAACAAAAGAACTTTTTAAGCTTCAGATTGACAAACAACAATTCAGCACGCTCCCTGAAGTTTTCTTCCCCAGAAAAAATCAATTTCACAGATCCAAAATCCAAATTGCTAGTCATTAAAGAATAAAATCGAATCCTCACAACATAAACTGAATATCTTTGGCACTAGATAAGTTTAACAATTTCTATTACTGCACAAATGATAAAAGAACCAAAAGAATAGAAATTATAATCTCTTGTTCTCTCTTTAGAACAACTTGTGTGCTTCTCGCAGCCATGTTATCGATGATGTCTTGTGCTTGAACCACGAATTGTCACACCATGTAAAAATTTGGTATACCCAAGGAAACTCAATTTCCTATCAGATGGTCTGATGCAATCCTTGAGAAAACTGCAAGCTGAAGGACCCAAATTCATTTCCTGCAAACACAGATATCACATCAAAAATAGCGAGATGAATCAAAATACAGGCACTGCTTCGCCTACCTGTGCTAATTCCTGAACAGAAATGGAACGGTTTCCTTCTTGCTCAAAATAATTGAAAGCGGCACTAGCAATTTGTTCCCAGTTTTCAAGAGCCTCAAGCTGATATGGACTAATTGCAGCAGCACAGAACTCTTCAAAGTCCATTTGCTTATAAGATAATGGTTCCAGCTTCAATTTAACAAACAAAAACATGAGTTTAAAATTGTAGAAACAATAAAATGTTGGGTTCAAACACACTTATACAAGGTGCAAGTTAGCAGGTCTATGATCTAGAACGAAGAAATTCCACATGCTTTTTCAAGAAGCAACAAACTATTGGGAGTTATCTTTTCATTTGGCAACTATCTATTCCTCCATTCCATAGGAAAATGACACTTCTTGACTCAAATGCTTCTCTTTTTACTCGGAGCAGAGCTTTCAGAAAATGAAGCTTATATTATTTCTTGTTTGCCAAAGGGAAAAAAATGAGTTAAAACAATATACAAGAGGAATAGTAGCAGAAATAGAAGGATAACCATCTCATTGTATTTAAATTTAGAAACACAGAGGGGTGGCATCTTGGTCAAAGAGTACCTCTTAACTAGTAAGGACACAGAAAGCAGAGAAAACTTGCAAGAACAACGTTATTTTTCTATGCCCTCTCCAAGGTTGTCATTGACAAGTGCATCAATCAAAATAAGCATGTGCCTTCACTCATGATTATCACGTAAAAGGATGAGTGGATATCTAGGACGTTAATATTGTGATGCATGTACCAATACATAAATGATAGAAGTCGAAGAGAAAACGAACACAATCAGAACAAGTTACTATAATAAAATAGGTGTCTCACCAAATTTATGACGTCAAGAACTCTGGCCTCCCTCATGGCATCAGTCGTTTGTTTCATAAGTGCCTGCACAATCAATTCATGATGATGCAATTAGGAGTTGTAAGATACATGAAAGATGGTTTGAACACACTAAGCGAACAACTGTAGTTTTTTGTGAAATAAGAAGTATACAGTAAGACCACCAACCATCCTAAAATTATCAAGCGACACTAAACCAGCTCTCGGTTCCAATAAATTGAATTGAGCCCTGAGGTATATTAACTCTTCTTCTGTCAATGCTTTTGAAAGAGCCTGCATTATAAGAATGATTGAAATGGTTTACACTCTCAAGATAGCAGACTTCAAAAGAATGCTCCAAAATAGCAATTGAGAACCACCATTATAGGAATTACCTTCAGTGCTGCACGTTTCAAGGGTGATGTTCGAATATAAGACTTGACTAATTTAAAGATCAATATGTCTAAGGGTACAGAAGGATTTTCAGTCCTTAACCACGGATGAGCTGCAAATGTAAAAGGAAGCCATTAGACCCACAGGGTGAAATATGTGAATAGTAAAACGAATGGAAAGATACATGCCAAAGAGAAATCCCGACACTAAGCAGTGAGTGTCTCCCTGTCACAAAATCAATGATAAATGGCCAACTACACAGATAATCAGTTAAACTTGGAATGAAATGTCAGTTAAGACACCTTAACTCGAACTACGACCAGTTAGACGCCTATACTTGACAGAATTGTGTCTTGTGAACCCTTCACAAAACAAAACATATGACTTTTACACACTGATAATATATCAAATGATCCATAAAATAAAGACACACGTCATCCTAACGAATCCCATAAAAACACAAACAGAAAAATATGAATGTTTAATCCCCATCTCCTCCCCTCATGTCTTTCTTCTTTACAATAACAATACTTTTCTCTTCATAATCCTTTTAATCCCTTCAGAAAATAGCAGAGCTTGGTGGCACAAGTTTGGGTCATTACCAACGGTACTATCAAGAGAATTTCAAGGCAACAACTGTAGATGCATTTCATCTTGCTTCTCCACCATGGTACAATTCTTTAGAAACAACAATTCTTTGGGGTCGCTGATTTTAACCCTTCTATGCTCTTTCCAACTATTAATTACTCAATGGGATGAGATTTATTAGTAGAACAAGCGGAAAAAATGAAGTGGCTAAAATCAGAAACAAGAGATAAGAATAATTGGAAAAATCAATGGTGAAGGCTCAAGAAATTGTTAAGGCAACCACCAACATTTGAACTGATAAAAAGAGGACTGCTCATTGATGGGCAAGCTTCAGAGTTGGATGCTGTTGTTGACAAACTAAGAGAGTCAATGATGGTGGTGATAGAACATCTTCGAGATCGTTGGTGAGGAAGTTTCTAGAGATTCTGCAGCCAAGGCTGTAAAGTCATTGACGGCAGTGGCTCAGTTTCACCTTTGGGTGGACTACAGAATAATTAACATCTCTCAGCCTTTTAGAAGCTTCGAGTTAACTCCTTTAATTCGTATATTGAGACCTGAATTTTCTTTTTAAAAAAAATGAACTGAACCCCTGCTCTGTGGTTCTTGCAAGGAAGAAGAAAGATATTTTCAGGGGGTGGATGGTTCTGGGGAAGCATGAGAAAATTGGAGAGGGTGAAAAGGAGATTGCTATGGTGATCTCTGATCAATTGGGCTTTTCATAGAAGAGAACGAGAAAGTTAGCAGAAAAGAGGCATGTTTACGCACTCAAAAACTGACTGTGACATGCATGGTTTGCCACATAAATGTTCTGTATTTACAAGACACATTTTAGTCAATTAACAGTGCTCATCTGGTCATGACTGAAGACAAGGTGTCTAAATGACATTTAGTACCAAGTTTGAGGGGCTATGTATATGGCCTTGATAAATGATTACATGGAACATTTTTCTTATAAAGCTGATAAATTAAACATAAACAACTTACTCAGTGCTTGAGAAGCAGTCATTCTCTTCCTATGGTCTTTATTCAAAAGCCTTTTCACAAAATCTCTGGCCTCTGCCGACACTGCAGGCCAAGGTGAGTCCTCAAAATTAGGATCAGCTCGTAACACTGAACGGAAAATACCAGACTCTGTTCGTGCCCAGAAAGGTCTGCTTCCACATAACAAGATATACGTTATCACACCAATACTCCACATATCTGCTTCAACACTATAGGACCTATGAAGTACTTCAGGTGCAACATAATATGCACTGCCAACAATATCGTTTAGACGTTGATCTGCCAAAGCAGAAGAAATGATTGTTTACATCTCAAAGGCAGTGTTGAACACCAAATTAATAAGGATAGAAGTCTCACACATAACACAGCAAGTAAATGAACACACACTGCAGAGCAAATTTCATAAGTAAAAACCACCATAAATCAGGAGTACCATTTAAAATGAATCGACAAAATAGAGCATTCAGATCCTTATCACAGAGATGCAACTTAATTAAAATGACGTATCAGACTTGGCTTAGCAGAGAATAATTTGTGACTGAATGATTACGGTATGTTACTTTTGAAAAAACTGTCCGACTGTAATATGTAAAAATAATAATGAAAAACTGCATGCCCTATGGTGGAACTTCTCAAATCACACCTAATCAACTTATCTTGACATTTCCTAAAATTTGATTTGTGTGATAAAAATCATCATAAAAGAAAGAGAATCATGCTGATATTCAATTTACATATAGCAATTAAAAATCTTCCAAAAAGAGAGGCATCAACTCCGCTGCTTTTGATTTCTAGACAGGCGTGGAGCCACCTTATTGCTAGCCCACCATGTTGTGAAAGGCGATCGATCGCCTTGTTGCCAATGGCGAGAGGCAAAGCGACTCTTCATCCCCTTTTAACTTTATGGTGAGGCGATCTTCAAAAGGAGACGTCAAAGCGACAATGGCGAGAAAGACGAGAGGCGAGAAAGGCGTTGCCTTTTGTATTTTTTTTAAAAAAAATGCGACCAATTTAGGGTTTTAAAAGTTAAAATATGATTCTTTCTAAATTTGCACAATTACACTTTTACACTTAGACTTCAACTCCAACCAAATGACCAGAGTTACTTTTACTGTATTTTCATCACTGTTTTGACTTTTGTTTTGTTTTTTTCTCATTCAAATTCTAAACTTTTAGTATCTATTATCTATTTTTAGATTTTGAAGTGAACTATTTGCTAATATGTTATTGAGATTGAGATTTTAATTATTAATATATGCAATTAAATATTTTAAATTTTTGGTATTAATTGACGCCGTACTTCAAAAAGGTGAATGCCTCGCCGCTTGCTTCGCCGCATGGCAAGGCAGACCCTTGTCGCCTTTTGTCACCAGTCCAAAACACTGGGTAGGGTGTTCATCCGAACCCTTGGATGAAAAATTATATTAGTGTTAATAATATTTTTTGGGTATATATAGTAGACGTCGAACCCCTTCGACTAGTTCGTGTTTGCTCTTTCATATTTCGAACCCGCTTAATTGAAATTCTCGTGCCAAAACTGTTTCTAGACATCCAATATTTATACAACTAGTGTTTTAAGTGATAGTTTGGGGACTCATTTTGGGTAAGAGAAAACAAAGTTCACACCTGGACTTTCTACCTGAAAGTCTTACTTCCCAATAAGCTATCACCTTACACTGAAAGCTTGGAGCTATACCATGCAATTTGACTCACCTGTTGTGCCAAATGTTTTTTGATAGGGACCTCTTATGACAAACATGTAAGTAAAGGTTACATCTAAGTTGGGTGTTATCTTAATGATCTATGTCCGTTATGTAAAATGTCAAACAATGAAAGCAGGGGCGGAGCTACCCTTGCCCGAGGGGTGTCGCGCTTGAGACCCCCCTTCATTGTAAAATTACATTGCATATATAGGTCGAATATTGGTTTGATAAATATATATACAAGTGTTGACACTTGTTGATACAAGTTGAAGGTTTAGTATAGGGGTTAAGGGATTGACAAAATTCCTTGAGGTTATGCGTTCTGCCCTTGTTAGCACCACAAAGTACTCTTTGACAGCAACCATTTTTTTCCTTTTTTTGAACAACTAAAATGATATGCACTTCACTTATTATTATTATTATGTATTTCATCAAACTAAATTTATTTTGTTGGCTTTCTCATGTTGTTCACTTCTTTATATTTTGACACCCGTTAATGAAAATCCTAACTCCGGCATGGATGGCAAGAACTCCACAAACAACACTACAACCTAAAACTACACAAAAGTGAATCTTTGCCTCTTAAGATTAAGAAGCTTAAATTGCTTCACTTGAGATCTCTTATTGAGATTGCGACTATGGAAATTTGTTAACATTTAGATAAAGATTGCTAACCTAATTATGGTTAGGTTTCCACTGATTACTTTCTAAGTGTGGAAACCTAATTATGGTTAGGTTTCCACTGATTACTTTCTAAGTGTGTTCCACAGTTCAACTACTCCCTCTTTTTCAATTTGTTACTTTCTTTTAGTCCATTTGAAAAAGAATGTCTCTTTCCATTTTTAGCAACTCTATAATTCTGACTTTCCACCTGGCATGTTTAAGACCATAAGATTAAAAGGCATTTTAGTATGTTTAACATCATAAGATTAAAAGGCATTTTAGTATGTTTAACATATCTTTAATTTAAGACTACAACATTGAAAAGTCTTATTTACTTTCTTAAACTCCGTGTCAAGTCAAAATAGGACAAACAACTTGAAACGGAGGAAGTACCATAGTATAATATTTACCTACAATTACAAAACTCATCCAAGTAATTACACCTGCATCTTCTAAATTTGTCACAAGACGAAAGAGAGATTATTTTCAAATATGCGAAGCATCCTAACAAAGACCTTTCAAAATATGGTAGGCCCCACCTCATCATAAAATTTGATAACAGAAGTGGGACAGGAAGTCAGATGTTAAAACTCAAAGGGATTATTTGTATACATGCAGTTTTAAGAAGCCACAGCATCTGTGGTCATTAAATAATAGCTGATAAATCAACCAAAACGAAAATAAAATCAAACTTGTCTGTCTTAACCAAATGCAATCATTACCTGGTCTAATGAAATCTGATAGACCAAAATCAATAACCTTCATTAGTGAATCCTCATCTTTCTTTGCAAAAAGAAAGTTCTACAAGTAGATCAAGTTACAGAAGCAGTT
Organism: Solanum ossicruentum; assembly: GCA_025774065.1. NCBI lineage: Eukaryota > Viridiplantae > Streptophyta > Magnoliopsida > Solanales > Solanaceae > Solanum > Solanum ossicruentum. Next base: position 14,983,572 of record JAOTQR010000069.1, on the reverse strand, counting down.
AGATCAGTGAAATAAGCAAAGAAAATCTCCCCAAAATGCTATTCACATTCGTGAACATTTTTAGTGAGGTTCATTTATGTAGTACCTCAGGCTTCAGATCGCGGTGCACTACACCTTGAAGATGACAAAAAGCGACAACGTTTAGTATTTGAACCACAATACTTTTGGCATCCTCCTCTGTGTATCTCCCACCCCTGGGAAGGAAAGAGAGGCGTTTTAAAATCAACTTTTTTTATTATCATTAACATGCAAATAACAAAAATTACCTTGATAGAATCCTGTCCAATAGTTCCCCACCTTCACATAACCTATTATAAAAGAAAGCATTGGAAGAAAAATAAGTAGACAACTCACTTCAGAATTAAGTTAAAGAAACAGCAACAGCCACATCCTAACCAACAGATACTCAACATCCATTCTGCACCATTAGTTCCCGTTTCATTCTAATATGAAAGTTTCTCTTTAAGACAATTTAAGGCTTTCTAACATTAGAGATCATCTAAGTCTAAAACTTACTCTTACACTGACGTACAAATCTTTGACAGACTAAAAAGACTTTTGTCAAGGGTGACCTAATTGAAAGTGTTCCAACATAATATAATAATGTTAAAGCAGTTCAAACAATCATACCAACAAACTGGAGGCTATCAAAGGGAAAAGGTTTGGAAATGAAGATTCTTGATAAAATAGGGAGTACCTTATCAAAGCATAAAATTTGTGTAAAAAAATGGTTTCTGACATTAACTGAAAGCATCTATAGCAAAAGCAGCATAGGGGAAGTAAGACAAAATTGAAGAGAAGGAAAGACTTACTCCATTACTATGTAGACATTGTTGGCATCCTCAAATGCATCATAAAACTTGACAAGATTCTGATGTCCAGATAAGGCTTTCAATATCTTCACCTCCCTGCGAACGTCTTCAATAGATATAGCGGTTGTCATCTGCCAAACAACATTCATCCCGTCAACAGCCTACTCCCAAGTCAACCTTAACACTTACGTACCATGTCATTTCCAGAAAAGGTAGTATCCACACAATATAAAGGTAATCCCACTTTAGAGAGAAGGGGGTGGCATAGATCTGAATTGCAATTTCTCCTACCATAACAAATGTCCACCTTTATATATGTGTGTGTGTGTGTTACAAAGCACAACCTTAAAGTGTTAAGGATCACCAGAATAAAACAAAATGCTTATGGATGTATCCGAAATGTCTCCAATTACAGGATTTCATATATAAGTCTGACTAAATGGAAAATCAATATTGACACAGACAAATGAGGCACTGGTAGTTGTCTTAGTATGCCATCAAGTCTTGCGCACTTGTTATAACACCAAAGGAGAATTCAAATATATGTATGCATATACACAACGAATCATCTATCACCTTGTAGAATAGCTATAGCTTATAAGTTTCTATTAATTGCCTTACACCATTACTATCTAGTCTTATAGGGGACACTAGCTCGAAAACATTTCATTTCTCTTAGAATTCTATTAGCATGTATTCTAAAAGGTGCAATTTTTTTTGCACAACAAAGGGCATATCATCCCGTGGACATAGCCACTGTTTTACATTGGACAAGACAAAATTCCCATATTCCGGAAAGAGGAAACTCCGAAACTACAGAAGACTTCCCATCTACATTATAGTTAGCTATGATCTTAGCAGAGATCTTATGGATTTAATCTGAATTATACAGCTTCTCTAGGAAAATTGGGTGATGGTGCACCCTCATAAGATCAGAAATCAGTGAAAATTTAGCAGCAAATGCATACATATACCACACACCTTAGCTTTGGAAATGATCTTCACAGCCACTGGCTGATTTTTGAGTTCGCCTTTTTTACCTTTAGCCCAACAAGTATGGCCAAAATGCCCTCGGCCCACCTCCTTTCCCAACTCATACTTTGATGCCAAATTCTTTGGATAGCCAAAGCTTTTATCAAGCTGTCTCTCACCTTCACCACCTTCATCTTCCGGTATTGGCCCCTCTTTCGGCTTCGCTGACGTCGTCCCCTGTCGTTTAAGGATCGCTGCTAATATAGGCTTCGCTGGCGACGGCGGTGGAAATGGCCACTTGAATTTCCTTCTCGGCGTTCCGGCTGGAGATGGCGATGGAGCTATCCCCGCAGGATAAGGGCTCTGAAACGGACTGGTGGTAAATGAGTGAGCTGGCGTACTGTTGTTGGTGTAATTCGTCCCATTCCCGACTGATTGAGAAACCGGTGAAGGTGGTGGTTTGGGCCGATTGTTGGTAGAGACCGCAGAGTTCCCGTCACCGACGGCGACGACGGTACCGCCATTGTCACCGGAAACACCCTTACTGCAACACTGTCCCATCGACGGCAAGAAAAGTTCCGATCACGGCCAGTCAAAGTCACTCATGTGACGGTCAACAAAATCAAAAATTAGAAACCAAACACCGGCCAAGGAGAATCAGAAACGCGTCTTCAATAGAAAATAAAAAATCTGTGCCCGGAAAACAAAGTAAAAAATAATAATTTATGATTTTGTAAATTTTCAAAGTATTAAGAATAAATCAAATCAAAAATAAATAGGGTAAAGACTGTAGTTATTGTTGACATTAAAGACATTTTTGGATCAGAAAATCTCACGTCAACACGTCAGAAATCTCAAAACCTTAGTTAGCTCTTAATCACTTGCAATTACAGTGTTAAACACAACAAAATCTGATTAAAATGAACACAAAAAAATTGCAAATGAAGGACAAAAAGTAACAGCTTAGGTGTTGAACGGCCCGAGAAGTTTCTTTCTTTGATAAAATCGCTTCTTTGAAACTTTCTTGTTTCGTGTACTAGTCCTCACAGTGTGTATCTTTACGCCGTATAAAGCAAGTTAAAAAAAAAAGTCAGTTAAAACCTGTGATCTTGCCTCTTTGTTGGACCTTTCAAATTGTCATAATTGTTTAAAGCCTTAATTAACCTAAATTAAGCATAGGTTTTCACATTATCCATATTTATTATGTAGGAATATCCTCTTTTATACTTGTAGAGTTGTTCCAAATTAATTTTGACCAATAAATACGTTTGGAGTGTTCCGTTTTATCTAACATTTAAGTAAGAAATAATGGATTTTTATTTCAAAATATTATATTTTAACTAATTTTTAGATTCCGCAGTATATTAACTTAAAGCTTCGTTAGCCACGAGGAATAAGAAATGATTAATTGTAGGATGAGCTCGTTCATGTTTATTTGGGATAAAATCGCAAGATAACTTATCTCGAAATTAGTTATCTAGGGATTATGGCATTATTTTCATCCGATAATAAGGATCTCATTTAGAATAAATTGTTCTCCCACCAAATATACTAAATTAAGCTAATAAAGCAAATGTGGTAGAAAATTATTTTTAACTAACATAAATAATTCAAACTAAACATCTTCGTTATTTCTAAGAGATTTTTGAAAAAAGAGTAATTTTTAAAATTCTCTAATATCTCAAAATAATTACAAAATTAACTAATTCCAAAATAAATATGAGATAAATTTGTTCCTGAAATTTATCTCAAAATTATTATCTTATCTCGATTCCTAAATACTTATGGATCTACGACACCCTAAATTAACAAGCATATATCAAGTAATTTAGACAAAATACTTTAAAGAAAATATGGTGGAAATTTAATAAAAGCAAAGTTTATAATAATAAATACTAGTCAACTACCAAAAAATTATGTGCGTGAGTCAAAGCTATTTGGTGTGTTCTTTTTCAATCTTCGGTGCCAAACTAAATGAGGTAATTACTCGTTCCGTATTAACTTAATTTTTTATTATTTAAAATAATTAAATATATTTAAATTTTGAATATTTAAATTCTTTTATATATATTATTTTTGTTTTGTAAAATTTTATATATTTTATAAGATAAATCACATTACTTATAAAGTTAATTTATAATTTCATAAAGAATAATGGTGAAAATGTGATTTAAATTATACTTTTAAATATTTTTTAATATGTATATATTACGTTACAAATTAAATTAATATGGAACGAAGAGGAAGTACAATTATAGGGATTAAGTGTAACTGTTCGGGTAGTTGCACGTTCAACTACCAAATATTGAATCTTCTTTAATTTTCCATGTTAAGGAAAAAAACAGAGAACAAAAAAGAAAGCATTTTTCTGAGATTTTCGAATAAGGCTTCTAATTTTATTTTACTTTTTGAAGGTGTTAGATCTGAAGTTTCTATTTTCATCTTTAATCAAGAACCTTGAATTTGGATTATGAATTTCTTTTTATTTTCTTGTTTTTTTGAAACTAGCATAAAATTAATTAATGCTGCAATTAATTAGTTGTTGCACATTTCTACTTCTAGGTCATTGTCTTAACCCATTACGTTGTGGTGCATGACACAATATTAAAAAGTCAAATTAAAAAATTTAATTTGAAAATGAGAGCAACTAATCTAAGGCTTAGAATTTTGACTACTTTTGATCGAATTTTCTGAAAATATATGTGTAGATCTATCTGCATACGTTTCTCATCATTCTAAGTGGCGCAATCGAATATTTATTCACAAATTATGTAGTGAAAGTGAGATTACTCGCTTCATCATAATTCTCTTGGATATTGAAATACTTATTAAAGTCGGGATGTGAAATTGCATCTTCTGAATAAGGAAGAAAAATGCTTAATTGCAATGGGCAATAATGAAAATGTAAAGTAATATTTCTAGTCCCTATATTTTAAATTTGTTGCAGTTTCAATTCTTGTATTATTTATCTAATTATGCTTAACCTCAAAATTAAGTGAAATTTGTGGGTTCATTCCAATCGACAATATGACATAGAGGTAGATAGGAATTTAGAACTTTAGATCCTGCTTTTTTTTTATTTATGTATTAAGAGAATCTATTTGAATTTCTCTTATTTGTTAATTACAGCATCATGCTTTAATTATTTTTATTGTTTTACAACATTGAAAGATTGGAAACTTATTATTATTATTATTATACAACTGAGAGTTATTATCTCAAAGAAAGTCTATTTGGCAACTACTCTTCTACTTTGTGTACCAACTCTAATAATTAATATTTATTGTTTTTATATTTACTGGGTGATCAATCAATGTTTGTTAGTTTCATAAATTAAATCTCACATTTTATTTAGGTAATAATTAATTACTTTGAACAGAATGATGTGTAATCGTATAGGATAAATTGCTATTTTTACATATTCATAGTCACTTTAATAAAATTAAATTGCCTGAATAAGAGGATGTATACTCATGACATTATTAACTTTATCACATTTTGAACCATCAAAGGATACTCAATGTCATTGATTGTTAAACTTATTGATGAAAACTTAAAGCAAATTGAAGTACAATAGTAAATAAAGTGGAACAAATTAAAAAAAGGAAAAAATATTTTATCTAGATCGAGATATTTTAATCCTTTCATACGGTTTTTCTCTAATAAAATGAATTCATTGCGCTATCTCTTTGTTATTTGGAGATGTAATTCTTGTATCTATATTTATAAAAAAAAATATTTCTCGCAATATTAAAATTTATCTTTATGAAATAATTAGTACATGTAGCATATGTTTAATGATGACATTTTTTAAAGGGAAATGTTAAAAATTTACATTGTATATGTACTTGTTGCAGTTTTTTTTTTTTTTTCTTTCCTG
>JAOTQR010000069.1:14964927-14977808 GCA_025774065.1 Solanum ossicruentum | reverse complement strand
TCCTGATTAGTTTATAGTGTATTTATCCGTTAGATAAATTGCAAATACAGAAAGTCTTTAATAGAGTGATTTTTCTCCTTGAAAAGTTTAACTCCCACTATATTGTAGCGGTACAGAAGAATTCCTTTGTAACTTTAAATATATATACAACAATAATATATTCAGTGATATTTTACAAGTGGAACTTTAATTTTAAATATATATATTTTTTAAAAAAAAGTTTGGTAAAAAATTGGAGTCTAATAAGAAAAAAGTAAAAATTGAAAGAGATGATGATGATAAAATTATGATGATCTTTTGTTTAAGGAAAAAAAATTGATATGCTTGAACTTAGAGATTTAGAATCGATATACTCTTTACCATAAAGGTGAATATATATCGTTTATTATAATAATATAAATTGTTCAAATATACTCTTTCTATTCAATGAGGGTGAAAAACTAATTTAAAAATTTTTATTTGTTGAATAAACATTTTTTAAATCTATTATTTTGATGGACAAATTTGTTTTCTTTTCATGCATATTTTTGTGAAATATATCAAAGATGTCCCTTTTTTCTACAAAAATAAAAAATAAATTATAATATAGTCATTCAAAAATATGAGAAAGAAATTAAAAAATAATATATATATGAATGGAAAAGGAGAAAAAAATATAAAATTAACTTTTTGTTAATTATATTGTATTTTATTTTTGACTCCATAAAAAGAAATTGGAGATGGCTTTTCATTAATCCAGGGTGATCTGTGTTATAAGAAAATAAGTGAAAGTAAATTTGATAATCAAAATAATAAACTCAATAAATAAATTTTGTTAAAAAATAAATCAGAAATAAATCTAAGTTAAATTTTTTTCAATTCCGTCAGACCAAAAGGATGTATATGATTCACTTTGTAACGATAAAAACATATGTGTGCTGCGTTTGTGACGAAAGATACATCTAAATCGTAAAGTTAAAAAATATATCAAGTTCTTTTTTCTTTGTTTATGGGTGTAAGCGAATATTTAGCTATCTAGAAAATCTTAAACTTGCTAGGTCCATCTCTTAGAAATGAGAATAACCTTTTTAAAATCAAATTAAACTATTAGTGTGTATATATATGAAGAGTTGTAGAAGATAATTGATTTTTTTACTATTTAATAAATGTAAATAAGGAAGCAGCACTCTGTCAATATAATTGCTCGCTTAATCACACCTATTATATAGTAAAAAATTTTGGAATCCACTTGAACTACCCATTTTACCTGTAATTGTGGCTTCGTCTATATTTTATACTTTATTTATTTTTATTTGTGGATTCTAACGTTCACGAGCTTTTTAATTAGAATTAATATGAATATTTTACCATAATATTCATACTAAGTATACAAAATTTTAGGGTTCGAAAATAATTTAAAGTAAATAATTAATATTAAGGATAAACTATGAAGAAGAAAAAAAGTTTTTTTTTTGATGTGCTAAAAGAGAAGTAAAATAATAATAATAATAATATAAACAAATAAAAATAGGTGAAAGGAGTATTTGACAGCTTCTATTATTTATATCAATTGTAAGATTTATCCAACAATTCAAAGAAAAAAAAATGGTGTGTTCTTTTTGTTTAAATAGAAAATAATAAGAAAAAAGTCTGTGTGATGGCTCATTTCCTTTCACTCTAAAGTAATTTGTTCGAATGAAAATTATAATCCACATTTTCTTTAAAGTGATAAATATAATAAGCACTTTGTCAGATGCTTGCGTGCTTACCCATATTCGTTATATAGTAAAAGGAGATAATTACACTCAGGGGTCATTCACAATATTTATTTACAAATAATAAATTAATTTTTTTTATTTTACTAAAAATGGTCGTTAAATCAATATATCTACACTAAATACAGTCATTCAGCTAATTTGGTTTCCTGGACAGTAGATTTGGCTTTTTGTCCTCCCCTTTTTTTAAATTGAAATTTTTTTTGCTAGGTAAAAGTAAAATTAAAAAAGAAAATCTTTTTCTAATGTTTATTTTTTGTTAATTGTTTTAGTTCTTCTGTGGAAAAAATATTTATGTTATTTTATTATTTTTTAGTTATTCTTTTATTTATTAAGATGAGAATATATGATAGTCAAATAAATATCGATATCGATGCATTACATAATTATTTATACAATATCGATACACAAGTATCCACCATGTACATAATATTGATACACTATATACCTATGTATATACGTATATCAACACACATTTATATATAATTTATACAATATCAATATATGTTTATAACTATTTATATAATATTGGTGCATACTGATACAAAGTTTATACAATATTGATATATTACATAACTATTTATATAATATTGATACAAGTTTATACATATTTATACAATATTGATATAGTGCATATACATCACATAAATATTTGTACAATACCAATATATTACATATACCCAATAATGATCATTGTAAAAAAAATCTTTTTAATTTTAAAAATGCAGTAAAAAGTTTTTAAAAAAAGTTTATTTTAAAAAATTAATACTGAGGGACAAATAAAAAAGGAAAGGAAAAAAAGAGAAAAAAACCCTAATGCATTGGGTTGATTTTGAATTCAGCAGCTGGGCTGATTTTGAGTTCAGTATGTGCGCCGATTTGGGCTTAATAATTGGACCAAATTTTGGTAATTTTCTCTTTGTAAAAAAGAAAAAATGGGCTATTTTTCTTAACTTTTTTTTTTATATTAATGAACTTTGCCCTAGTAAAAATTAGAGTTTTTTTTTTTGAAATAACAAATATTAGATTAGTAATTTCAAATCCTAACATGATTACTTAACTTTCAAGTTATAGCATTGGAATTGTAACAATCTATAACAATTTGATATTAAAAAAAATAAAATAATCATTCAAAAATAAGAAAAAAAAGGGAACAAAAATATTATTTAAAAATTTAAAGTCTGTTGAATAAATTTTGTTTCCCATTAATTTAGGAGACTCTAACTTACCTTATATTTGAAATCTTTAATTTACTCTCTCAATGTAACAATTTGAAAATTCGTAACGTATGAGATCATACCAAGTGACTCTAACCATGAATATAGGTGTTAAGTCTATTCCACAAGATAATAACAAATTTGAGATGAATAAAGGTTACAAGAATTCCTTAACACAAAGTTGAGATCAAACCTTTTATAAAGATTGAGTTTTGATATGAGATTATATGAAGTTAGCTGATTCAATAACTTCAAAATTGTGAATGTATGTTAAGGTCTTTTCCTAAGTAATCAAAGTGTGTTAGGTATGGTTTAAGATCATAAGGGATATACAAGGTTAAGTCAAGTTCAAAACATTTCTACCAGTTAAGTTTTAGTTTGAGTTCATAGAAGGATCAACTTCAAATGGTTATATCTCTCAGCACGTCATGAGCTAGGTGACTCATAACTAGGCAACTCATAAACCTATCAAATTAAAGGTCATTGAATTATCTTTCCGACGAATCCAATTTCTCCTTATTTGAAGTTCGAAGTAAAAAATTATAATCTCTTTACTGAAATATGTTTGAGCTATAAACTTCAGCGATCCACCAAATGCATTCAGTGATCCGGCGAATGTGACCGGCGAATGCTCCGAGAAACCTTAAAAACTGTAAAAAAAAAAAACTTAATGGTTCGGCAATAGGACGCTTAGACCTTCGATTTTGCCGACGAAACTCATTAAAAGGTTGAAGTTTTTTTTTAAATTTTGATAATTATTTGACTTTCAAAAAATGATATTTTTGACCTTTTACCCTTAATTAATTTTCCTAAGCTCATCCTATAACCTAATAACCTCCCATTAACATATAAAACTTTGAAAAATACTACCAAAATTTTTACTTTCAAAGAAAAAGCTAAGGTTCTTCATTCTTCAAGTTCAACCAAAGGTTTCTTCGAGGAGTTTTTCTCCGCCGGGTATGTAAGGCTAACTAAAGCATGAATTTTGTTCTTTCATGTACACCATGTATAGGATTGATTGAATTGAGCCTTCTGTATGTTTCTCAAGAGTTTTACTTAAGTCCTATTGTATTCCTATATAGTTTTGCATGAATGATAGTTTTTATGAATTAAACACTTGCAATAGATGAATTTATTTTTCCACGTGACCCCTAGACCAAATTCTCGTATTTCTTATACATTGCACTGAATAGGTATACATGAGTGTGATTTGAGCCTGAGAAGTCTACAAAAATTATAAATGTTTTAATTCTATTTTTGTACCTGAATATCTTGAATTTTAATGATGGATGATAGAGAGTCTTGATGAGTCATGAATCGATTCTAAACGAATATTCCTAATAAAATAGTTGATAGTTAATGTGATGAATTGAGTTTGACAATTTTCAATGAGACTAATTGAATGAGATAATCGAAAGGGTTGAGGTGTTATGAGCATGTTGAGTCTTGGTAGTAATATTGATCACTGAATTAAGTGAAAGTAAATATCAACTCAAACTCAATAACTATGTAGTCAACGTAGGAAAGAATTATATCATAAATCGGAGGTTTTCCTATTGTCCCCAAAAAGGAATTGATGTTATTGATTGTAGATCCACTAATGAGATGTCCTTTACCTTGACAAGGTATTGAATAGATGCAATGGCAATATCGTTTCATTGTATCATCACCAACTTATAGATGATGGTTATCGGTCAGAAAACTCTCGTATAAGCCCTAATAGTACTCTAATGATTAGATTGGATTGAATTGCATATGATTAGTCATTGTATAAACCTTGTTCTTACGCTAAACTTATGACACTTGATTGAGTTCTTGTCTTCCCGATTGAGGTTATCTAAGTTGATGTTGTTCTTCTCTGATGCGTGTTTCCTTGTGCCATATTACATACTCGTATATTCTACGTACTGATGTCTATTTGAGCCTGCATCTTTTCATGATGTAGAGACAGGGACTAGAGGCTAACAACATGCACAACGGTAAGGACTTATTCGTATTCACTGATTGGTGAGTTCTCCTTTGCTTTCACAGGATCCCACATTTCTCTTCTACCTTTGAGTTTAGCCCTTTTTATTTTGATTTGATATAGTTATGGACATGCCATTGACACCACCTATACAGATGGATAGAAGCTTCATAGATTAGATTGTGTCGAGTTGTGATTGAATATTGTTTTCGGTTAGTTTCTTTCGTGTTAGTCTTATTCAATTGTTTTGATTGTTGATTGAGTTATTTATTCCTATTGAGTTATTCTTGATTGTTGGTGTCTTCCATTGTTAGATTGCAATTGAATGAATGTGATGAGGTCAAGTAGTTCCCTTGGGGATCAAAAATAATTTTTCGAGTTCGGACCATGCCAAGGGTACCTTTCTTAGGCGCAACATGTTCGAACTCTTCTTAACAATCAAATACTTTTAAAAGTCCCACAAATGCTTCTTACATGAACATCAAGTAAATTGTAAAATGATTCAAATCATCCTTTGTTTGAGAAATAAATTACTATTTGTCCTTTGAATCACGAAAAATAAAAAAAAAAACAACAAACAAAAAGATAAATAAATTTGTAATCACATCACTAACTTTATTTTAATATTTTTTTTTGTGATCACACAAATAAAATAGATATCGAGTGGATAATTTAACTACTTAATGCGATTTTTAGAATAATGGTTGAAATGCATAAAAAAGGGATGTATTATTTTTCAGAATCAATTTGATTTCAGATGGTCAACTATGAAAGTCATTCACTTTATAAAAAGTTTATTGGAGCAGTATAGAAATAAGAAAAGACACTTGCATATATTCATAGAGCTAATTATTTTTCATCTTTATTATTTTTTAAAATACAAAAGATTCTTAATTTTGATTGAATTCGGATATATTAATTACGTTTTGATATATCACATAAAGTGATGCATTATGTAAAATAATGTATCCGACTTTTGGATACATCATGTAAAGTGATATATACGATTGATACATCACATATAGTGATGTATCTAAAATATGAGAGGGTAAAAATATTTATAATTTTTTAAATAATAAAGAATTTTAAATAATATGATAAGATATAATTTTTTCTGATTAAAAATATATACAGTGGAGTCAAATTCGAGTGAAAAGAGATTTGGAACACTTTTAAATTAAGACGAGATTGCACCAAGAATGAGCTCTAATACTGATTTTATTTGAATGAATTGATCCCCTAAATGAAAAATATTAAAAAGTTCTGTTAAGCAAAATGAGTCCTTGTATCCCCTCTCCATTGATAATAAAGACAAAAAATTTCTCTCTCCCCACTCACTAGAGTACAGTATTTCAGTCATCAAGACTTTTCTCTTTTTACTTTTTAGTCCTCTTCAAAACCCCTTTCTTTCCCAAAAACCCCTCCGCTGCTCCAAGGTACAACATTTTATTCTCACTGTACTCCATCTCTCCCCCCATTCTCATTTCTATCATACAATATCCCTTCTTGATTCAAACTTTCTTTGACCTCCATTTTTGCTCTTTCTTACTCTAGGGTTTCGTTCGCACTTCCATTTTGCATCGTCTCCTTCTTCCTTGGTCGATTTTACCTTTGTTTTTCCGTTTTAGGGTTTTGAGTGAAGCGGTAGGAGTTGGAGAACCGAATCGTACCGACATGGAGGCTTCGGCAGCGGCTGGTGCCGCCGCTGCACGCGGTGCTTCTCTACCTGTATCATCGTCTCAGGCTGCTCGCAAAGAGTGGCGTGCTGTCTCTGAGCAATCGGTTCGGAATTCCAGCAGTGAGGTAACTTATCGATGATGAAAATCCTTTTCGCATTGCCTTTGTTTCTGATCTAGACCTTGTGTTTTCGTTGTCGGTTTCATTTTACACCTTTTGTCGATGTATCAAATGTAGGAATCGGAACGGTCCGGATTAGGTCAATCAGATGAGAGATTGATATATGAGGTAACGAATTTAAATCAAGAGAAAACGTTATGATAAGCTTAGAAAAATTAGAAGAAGTAGTTGCCTTATGATTTGTAACCTGAACGTGAGTATAATGAAGGTGATTTGGTTTTGACAAAGTTGCAGCAAGGGAGAGAGCCGGTTGATGTGGACTTCTGTTCAATCACTATTGATGGAAGTTCAAACAATGATATTCTGCAACAGAGACTACTTAGTGTGGTAAAACAAAAAGAAGAGTTGCACCAGATGGAGGTTGAACTACGAGCTCAGCTCATTGCAAGATCAGAGATTATGGAAATGCGGAATAGTTTTGATGCTCAGATAAAAGAACATGCTACTGCCAATGTTAAGCTTCAGGTTCTACAGTCTTTGATAAACTTTTTGACTGTTTTTTTTTTATTTGCACTGGGTGTCCGAGTCTCTTAGAGCCCCGACTAATCCCGGGGATGCACAGTCTTTGATAATTTTTTTGACTGTTGCTCAGGACATTAGTGGGTTTACTGATCAAGTTATTGGTTTAATGCTTTTTAAGGACCAAATACATGAAAGGGACCAGAGGAATTATGAGTTGGAGAGGAGAATGGAAGAGAAAGAAAGGGAACTCAATGCAATTAGATTGGACCATGAAGCGGTTGGTTGATCATTCTAACTCATATATTTTATTTTTTGATTCTTTTGGAGTGTAGCTGATGTTCTATTTAATCTACTTTATCATTCATTTACCAGGCATGGGCAAAAGAGGATCTGCTTAGAGAACAGAGTAAAGAACTACAAACTTACAGGTTGCTTTTTATTTTGGTGCAAATAGGAACAACTTCTACTTTTTTCGTACTGTGTTTGTATTATAATTTTTGGTACTCAAGTTATCTGCTCTTGTTCTGTAGCTCAATAATTGAAGTTTAAAAATGATTTTTACATATCCCCTTTGAATTTGGCATAACATTGTAATATCGATCTCATAATCAGAATAAAACCTATCATTTTTTAGGAGAGAGAGGGACAACTCTGAAGCAGAAAGAGCTCAGCATATTAAACAAATTCATGACCTCCAAGAGCATATTCAAGAAAAGGAGCGTCAGTACATCGAACTGCAGGAACAGGTACATTTTTCTCTTTTAGACTCAGGGATGATGATGATTTTTTTCCCTTTTGATTCCTTACTTTTTAAATTTGTAACGAAGACTTATGTTTTTCTTTTGATGATATTAATAGTGTTTCATCTTTGCCCCTCATTGTGTGCATGGCTCTATTGTTGTTTTTGTGAATATTATCCATGGTTTGTGTCCCCGTACCCTCCTTGTGGGATTCTAATGGGTATGTTGTTGTTTGTATCCATGGATGGTTTGTGTAATTTAGCATAAACTCTGGTTGTCATTATGTTCAGTTGACCAAACATGGTGGTTTAACTGGGATTAAAATAATCAAACTTGTTTGGGCAAGTGAAGTGTAGTATTAAGTTGAAGTTCATACATTGAATCATATAGTATGCATCATATTGGTGCTGTTTCTCAATGCGAGCCTCACCTAAAAAAACAATAAATCATAGAATATACATTAACTCAACTCAACTAGCTAAGGTCTTCAGGAGATTTGTGTGGTCAGAAAATACAGTTCCATAAACATTAATTCAACTTCAAAATACTGTTTTCTTCAAGTTCTTCTTCAGCTTTGATTGAAGTGTTCTTTTTTCATGTTCAATATTTTTCCAAGCATATTTTCATTTTCATAAACAAAGAAAGGTTTTTTTTTTTGATATGAAATTTCTTGTCACAGTTCGCAAACTTGACTGAATATTATTTTGGCTGTGCCAGTGAAGATTCCATTCAAAAGGGACATTAAAAATAAGGAATTTCAAGGTAGTTAATATTGCACGAAATTGACCATGACTCTATGAAAGAATGATTTTTTGGGAGAATAGGCATCCTGAAATTCTTGTTATTCTAAAACCATCATCAATAAACATGAAGCTCAGTCGACCTTTTAAACTTCATCTCATGGGGTTTTAACTTAAGTTCAAAGTTGCAGCTTCTTTGATTTGTGCTGGGCTGGGGGATCTACAACCTTTCTTCACCTCTATATTACTTGAATGTTCAGGCCACTTGTTATGGTAGACTATGTGTAGAACTTTGTTAATGGTTTGTAAACATTTTTCATGTGTTCCTTTTGTTTTCTTTTACTCAAAAATGCTGGAGTTCTGTTGTGTTCCCTTTTAAATTTAAAATTTTTTATTTTCGGTTGGAGCCTTCTCAGTTGTTGCAGCATAAGAAAGTCATGGTTATAATGTCATTTTTGACCTCTTTAAATTGTATGTCATCTTCTGACTAGCTGTCACCACTGTGATTTTTCAGAATAGGATAGCTCAGGAAACAATCCTGTTCAAAGATGAACAAATAAGGGAGGCCCAGGCTTGGATAACTCGTGTTCAGGAATTCGATGCTGTGCAGCAAGGTGAATTACGGGAGCGCACAGAACAATACAACCAACTTTGGCTTGCCTACCAAAGACAGGTGCTTCAGCGATGGATGATTCATCGACCTTAGTTAATTCACCTGTTCTAACTAGGAGTAACCTTGACTGTATTATATGGTCCTAATATGAATTTATGATCCTAATTGGAGTGATTTAGGTGCTGAATATATTACAGTTCCTTCTGCTGACAAGATTTCTTTTCTTTTTTCCCATTAGTTCGGTGAGATGGAGCGCTTGCATATGCACATGCAACAGCTCCAACTTGAATTGGCTGAGGCAAGAGGGGGAGCTTACTCTGACGGTTCACAAGTCTCCAATCTGAATTCTAAAGATTCTAGTCATCTTGGGCAGAGCAATGGAAGCCAACTTAATGCTAGTGGAAGCAGTACACCTGGTGAAAGTTCCATAGGTCTACAAAATGGAACTGTTGAAAATGCTCCTCCTTTTGCTTCAACTGGGAATGTGACAGCTCAGGTACAAATTACCGTCCCGTTCACATTGTTCTTTGGATGAGAGCTGCATTTTCTATAGACTAGTACCATGTTGATTATATCAATGTTATAGGCACTGTAAATAAGAGATTGGTAAGTGCCTGATGATTTGCTGTAGAAGTATTTTGCAAGGGCCTTGTGTATTTTTCTTTGTCATTTATGGTCTGAAGTTGGACTTTGGTCTATTGCTTTTGATTCCGTCATTTCTTTTGCTGTATGAACACATAGGATTTTTGCATCTTCTGTGTAAAATTCCACCCAAGGCTGCAAAAGAGCTAAAAAATTTGATTAGATGAATAGAATGTCAAAGTCCTCATTCTCATAAAACTTGCAACTTATCAATAGCTAAGTTTGATGCATTTTTATATAATTGAACCATGAATTATGCCTAGTATGTAGGTACCTTTGCTTCTAAATTGGTCAATGGATACTCATGACAGGTGTAACCCTGTATGTCGAGGCTTGCTTGATTAGCTTCAGAAAAGAGAGCAAATCTTTATCAATGTTTCTCGTTAGCTAGCTTAATATAGCTTTTCTCGAATTTTGCGATGGGTTTGTGTTTAAACAAAAGCTATGTAACACAATATTTGGATGTTATCTGGAGCTGCTGCTCACTATGAATGTGGTGACACTAAATGGCTAAGAATTAACCTAATCCCACCTGCACTTTCATAAAGAAACAAAAAAGAGAAGGAAATTGCTGCTCTAAAACATTTAATATTCTTATTTCTTTTGTTTGTCCTTGCTTCTATGCTCCTCATTCTCATTTAAAACATTTAACATTTAAATTGCTGCTCTAAAACCTAATCTCTTTTGTTTGTCCTTGCTTCTATGCTCACAACATTTAATATTCTTATTTCTTGGAGTCCACCAGTCAGATCATGTACATGGTATGCCAGTTGCTCCTTCGTCCTTGCTTGGAATGACAACCTACCTTCCACCGGGACAAATTGCTGCTCTGCATCCATATGTAATGCATCAACAGGGAATTCCGCCTCCTTTACCCTCACATGTTCCTCAATCTCATGTTGGACATTTTCACTCAGTAACAGCAGTATCGTCTTTTCAGCATTGGCCAAACCAACAGGTAAAATAGAGAACTTGGTCTGTTTCTCCTTGTTACTCTTGCTTACGCTGTAAAGATAAATTGTTAATCTTATGGTTTTCAAGGCTGCGCCAGAGGGTTCACAGATCTCTAGTCACAGCCAGTACTCTATGCAACCTCAGTCAACCTTGCCAAGATCAGATTCTCAGTATGATCATGAAACAACTGTCGATGGACAAACTCTTCTCAACGTGAACCAAGGAATTGAAACTCAGGATCCAGTGGTTCAAGCTTCAAGTGAAGATGGACAGGTTGAGCACCCGACATCTATTGCTTGCAGTTACCTGAATTTTTCTCCTGTTTTGTATGCGTAGTTTCTTGATCTACCATGCTTTTGTAGGAACTTCAATCTGTGGATAAGAATTACATCACAGGTGTACAGACACATCAGACTTTGCATCAGATCTCTTCGCAATTCAATGGTGCTTTAAGATTGGATTCTCATGAACATAACAATGAGACAGAGGTACTACTATGAAAGGGAAGCCATCCCAAATATTTTTTGTTGCTACTTGTGTTTGTATTGTTTATGTTTGGCTCAAGGGTTGTGGGTGCTGGTGCTGGTATTTAAATGGTGTGAATAAGCAAAGTCATCTTTCACTCATTGCCAATGCTGCAGGTGAACAATGTCAACTCTTCAGCTAATTACATTCTAGAGACTCAAGGGTTGAGAATGGGAGAATTTAGTTCGAATGCTGATAAATCATCAGCCGAAGTTCCAAATAATGTGCATAATTCAACCGAGTCAGTAACGGATACTGTGTCAGGTGCTGTTTTGGCAGAACCATATATTGCTGGAGGACAGAAGAATGCATATGCAGTTGGTAAATCAGCAGAGGTTAATCTCCTGGACGAAAAGGCATTGCTGGCTTGCATAGTCCGTACAATTCCTCCTGGTTCTGGTGGTAGAATCAGGATTAGTTCTACGGTTAGTACTACTTAAATAGTGTAAAAGCTGTTTTTGGATTCTGTCACTTCTTCAGTAACTAATGCATAGCCTGATTTGCAGCTTCCTAATAGACTTGGTAAAATGCTTGCCCCCTTGCATTGGCATGACTATAAAAAGAAGTATGGAAAACTTGATGAGTTTGTGGCAAACCATCCAGAAGTATGTATACCTTCATGTTTTGTTTAGTGGATTGTAATGAGCTGGTGCTTTGTCAATAACTAATTTAATCTTTCTACCATTTAGTTATTTGTAATTGACGGAGACTTCATTCAACTTCGCGGAGGTGCTCAAGAAATTATAGCAGCCACAGCTGCAGCTGCTAAAGTGGCTGCTGCTGCTGCAGCTGCAGTGCCTTCGTCATACTCCTCTCTTTTGCCTCCTATTGCTGTCACCCCTATGCCACAAAATCACCGTTTGAAGAGGGTGCCATCAGTTGAACCAACATCTGAGAATGCTGTTTTCAAAGACTATGCTGTTGCCAGACCTGCAAATTCTAGTGACAACCTTCAAAGCCAGATTTCTAATGGTACCTCTTTCAACATTACTGGGGGCATCTCAAATGTAAAAATTTTGACAAAGCCGAGAGACCAGTTGGAGCTAAATGCATCTGAATCTAGAGCTGCCTCATCTGTACAATTGAGCCTCGGAAATGGAGCTAGTGCCGACAAAAATGACATGGGTAGTTCACAAAACAAGGTTTCATCTCATGGGAGATCTGGCACAAATTTAGTGGGTAGACAGGGCAGGTATCTATCATCATCATGTTTTGAAATTCAAAGAGCTGTGGTTTTGTTTTCCAGTGCCAACATTAGGAGAACCTCATACCAATTTTTTTTTATGTTTTCAGGAATGCTGGGATTTCATTGGGTTCTAGAAGATAGTAAGTGTTTTTATCATGTGTGGTCGCATTGCCTATGTGTTAGTTTTATCTTATTTACATGATGTCATTATTAGTCACTCTTTCT
>JAOTQR010000069.1:14940280-14954977 GCA_025774065.1 Solanum ossicruentum | reverse complement strand
GGGGGCTACGAGTGAAAGGAGAGTTTGTCTGATTTGAAGTAAAACACAGAAGAAAGACAAAGCCGAGACTTCTTTCGGCTTGAGTGGCTTGTGGGCAAAATCAAAATACCCTGCGGTGAATGACCAACAATAATATATTCCTTAAAATTTTAGTAGTGTAATGAACGATGAATATATAGGGATATTATTTTTATTTATATGATAAATAATTATATATTTATTAAAACTTTATGAATATAATTGAGAGTAGATAAACACAGATATTATTCTTATTTTTGTCGTGAGAGCTTTTGACAAATATTTGCATGAAATTAACTTTGAATATGATTGAGAATTGTATGCTGATATTTGTCTTATCTATGCAATGTGTGTAAGTGAGATAAATACTCAGATTGAAATATCCTATGATTCATAATAAATCAATAATATACTCAATGAAATTTTAGAGTGCAATTAAAGATAAGTCTCTGTGAGAAAAAAATTTCTATACTCATGAAAACATAACTACGATGCAATCCAGGATGAATGTACATAAATATTACCTTTGTCTAGAGAAAGTTCTTAATAGATATTTAGGTAAAAATAAAAATACCATTGATTTTTCAGGAAAAAGGTGATGATAGCAGAGCCATTGAGGGAGTCGAGTGAATGACCTTAACAATTGTTTTAGAAGTGACGCTTTACTAGCCTGATGACTCAAAGTAAGGTCAGAATTCATTCCTTTTTTTTAAAACTAATTAATTAACAACTCACCAAGTAAGAGCACTTTATGCGATAGTAGTCAGTAAGGAAATTCCTTTCATGCTGAAATAGAAAAGTCTTTATTTAACCATACAAAGAGATTTGAATCTTTAGATATCTATCAAATCCCCCCCAAACTTGTCCGACAGGCTACTTGATCCATCAATACATAATTTTTAAATTAACCCAATTATTAGTTTAATTTGGTAATTAATTTATATGAATGAGGTACTTTTGTGATAATTTTTTTATTTCAAGAGATTTTTTTCGCATTTTGTACAAATCAATTGCATTAATACAAAAATTGAATTTTTTATTCTTTTTCTAGAATTCTCCCTTTCATGTTCTGTTTGAAAATAAGAAAGTTCTTTCAATTTTAACTTGATTTTTTATTTTCATTTATCTTAATTAAATTTTTATTTTCATTTGTCTTATTTGTATGACTTTTTTTTTAATTTTTTTTTTGAGAATAATTCTCTTTTCCATTTTTACAGGTCTTTAATTCAACTTTCCTAGTTAATGATCATGTGATTCAAAATATTATTTTTCTTTAAAAAAAATACATTAAGTCCAAATCAATCAAACAAATTAAAAGTGAATGAATAATTACTTTACATAATAGTTATAAAGAAAAAAACAATTACGTAATTAAATAAATTATGATAAAAAAGAAATTGGCAACAAAATTTGTAAAGATATCAAAATAAAAGTAAATAATATTCATACTAAAATAGAATAAAGTGAAAAAGATTTTTAAATCTTATGATCTTAAGTGAAAGATGTATCAGGTGTACTAAATATCCTTTAATAGTGTTATCTTAAATTTGTAAATGTGAAAAAGTTGTTAGAAAAAAGAAAAAAAAAAGAGACAATTTTGTTTAAATATCCCAAAAAGAAGTAGGACAAACAAATTGAAACTCGATGAAGTAGATATATTTTTGCCACTTACCTTAATATATAGTTGAGCTTTTTAGTAATTTCTTGATTATCTAAGAAGAATGGGATTAGTTTCAAATATATACAATAAAGTAATTAATTTACAATAAATATAGCTACATTTTATTCACGTAAAAAATAGTAAAAAATATATATTGACCATACAATATAGCTTACCAAAAATCAAAGAAAGTATATACTGACTATACAATATAAATTACATATACATAAATTATATACATATAGGGTTCCACAGCCAGATGGAGCCAAAGATTTATTATTTTTTGGCTTTGGGATATGATGGAATAAAGCAAAATGACTCTTTAAGCTGTATGCGCTTCGCTCAATCATGAAGTAGCAGTTAGTCAATGCAACTTTCGGTGCTCATCATGGGTCATCCGGAAACAGTCGCTCTATGTTTTAAACATTGGGGGTCAGGCTGCGTACATCCGATCCTCCCTTATCCCACAATGGCGGGAGCCTTTGAGGCAATGGGGTAATATTGTTGTTGTTGTTGTATACATAAATTATACATTAAATATATTATGATACATTTAAAAACTAAATATAACTTAACCATATATGAAATATACACGAGTATATATATATATATATATGTATATGATAAGGAAGAAAATGAGCGGTCCAGCCGAAAACCGTGTTTGTTTAAGGAATAAACCACCTCAATTATTTGGGACAAAATTGTAAGAGCAAGGCGACAATTACGGGCGAAAACGCCAAAATGTAAAATTAGTACAACCAGAGTCACAAGAGGGCAAGTTGTTCCGAAATGAAGATACAATATTCTTGGAAGGTACATTATAATAAAGACAATTGATAAACGGTTAATCATCGTATGTTTTTTTTTCTTTGGTTTTGTACTCATAATTGGGGTTAGAATACTCGATTTGAGCACCTTACTGTCACCGCCACCAACAAATTTCAATATGATTGTGAAAGTTACGGAGGATAAAATGTACGCAAATTTTATAGTCTTAATAAAAATAACGAGAAGATAATAAGATACCAAAGTGAAAGTACTACATATAGTGATGGAAATTAAAAGAGAAGGTGAAGAAAAGAAGAATATTGAACCTTGGAAAGGAAATGACACTTTACTTATCGACCTCCACACTCAAGGATCATGTTCTTGGTGAGCTGACTGCGTTATATCATGTCTAGTCACCTTACCTGACACTTCTCATGACTGTCTCTACTCATCCTTAAGCCTCACACAACCAACATCTTACACCTTTTAAATCGGGTATCTGCATCTCTCTTTTTCATATATCTGAACTATCTCAACTTCACTCTCCGTATCTTATCTTCCATGAAAGTCAACTCTTACCCTATCTCGAATATCTTCATTCCTAATCTTATCACTTTTAGAATATACATGCATCTATATCAACATCCTTATCTTCGTCGTCGCATTGTCTGGATATGAGAAATTCTAATTCGCTAACATTTCGCTGCATATAACATAGTCAGTCTGACCATAACTCGATAGAACTTATCTTTAAGTTCAGGTGGCACATCTTTGTCACATATAAAACATCAAATGCCAAGTTCCATTTCATCCATCCCCATTCTAATATGATGAATGACATCCTCGTCAATCTCTTTATTTCCTTAGATTATTGCCCCAAGTACTTGAATTTCTTCTCTTAATGACGACTTGCGTGTCAAGCCTCACGTCTACATCCGCTTCCTAAGATAATTCATTGAACTTACATTCCAAGTATTCAATTTTAGTCATGCTCACTTAAAAACTTTTTGACTTTAAGATTTCTCCAAACCTCCAGCCTCGTGTTAACACCCTTCCCCCCTTTCACATCTCGACTCTCGTCAATGAAAACTATGTCATCCACAAATAATATACATCAAGTCACCTTTCCTTGAATGTTTGTACGCTAGTA
Organism: Solanum ossicruentum; assembly: GCA_025774065.1. Taxonomy (NCBI): domain Eukaryota; kingdom Viridiplantae; phylum Streptophyta; class Magnoliopsida; order Solanales; family Solanaceae; genus Solanum; species Solanum ossicruentum. The sequence continues at coordinate 14,951,381 of JAOTQR010000069.1, read as the reverse complement.
TATCCATAACCAACACAATTAGAAAATGGGCTAAAAGCGGATCCCTAGTGCAACCTCATCGTGATTGAAAAATATTATGAGTCGCCTCCCACAATTTTGACAGGATCTTAACACCATTATACATTCTTTTAACTACCACAGTGTAAGCTATATAAACAACCAATAGTCAGCAACAAATTTAAAATTTTCGCTAAGAATATTTAAAAAATAAAAATATAATACTTGAAATATGAATTTGGAACCTATCAGGTAAACTTTGAGTCCTCTAAACCAACCTTTTAGGAAATTTAAAATCTGTATATACTTAAATAATTTTAAAAATATCTTATATTTACAGTGAGTTCACAGCCCCTTACATCTCCTAAAAACCTGCCGCCGTGAGACTTTTTCATTTGCTTTTTTAGTTGTATGAACTTCAGGCAAATCTCTGTCATATTCAAATTTTATTGCAAACTCTTCTTTTCATATTTGTTTCAAATGAACTAGAAACTGTTATTGCTACGGATTGTCTTCCATAATTTGAGTTGCTTTTTGATTCCCATTGCCCGTTACTCCGCCAAAATCAGCAGGTAAAATACTGGTCCCAATTTTACCTTTTGATCCATTTGTTAAAGCCCTGTGTACCATTGATTAACTCGATGATTTGACCTGGGCAATGCTAATTTTATAGTGCGTGCACACAGCCCCCTTTATGATCTCAGGGATTTCAAAAATTGGAAGTTGCCAGGAGTAAATTGATTATGAGTATTCTGAGGTGGATTGATGTGGAATATCTGGGTGAAAAGGATCCTTACCTGAAAATACAATGGAGATGACTTATTATGACTGTAACTGAGGTCTGGTATTGTTGCTTCAATTTATTGTGTGCTCTTCATGACTTGGCTTTCCATTTGCCTATTTTACTGTTCAAACGATATTTATGGAGAGAACGAGAGGTTTAGTTGGTTCTGTATCTTACGTATGCTTTATTTGTGTGTTGTGCATAAACTAGGCATTGATCATTAAAGACACATGCAAGAGGTTTGGTATACTCATCTTGTCCTTTAAGGTTGTCCTTTTGATATGTAGTATAAGGTATAATGGTGTTGATTGACTAAAAACGTTTTAGTTAAAAAAGATGTGATGCATAACTGATTATAAATTATCTGGTATAACCTGACTTTTAGGTCCCTAATTTCATTTAATGTATCTACATCCAAATGACAAAAATATGTTACATGAAAATGTTCAATTGGAGAAAATAAAAATAAAATTGTAGAACTCGAGCATTTTGCAATAGTTAGTATTGTTTAGAGTTAATGAAACAGATCTGCAAGCTCCATTAGGTATCTAATTCTTTATGATGTGATCAAAGTCATACTGTCTTTCTAATGGTAATTTCTTACTTTCGTTGAAAATATTGTCCTCTTTTTCCATGCCTCAGTCCATAAACCATGTATATTAATGAATTATTCTTCAAGCTAGCTGGTTTTTAAGTATAACCCAAGAACACCACGTCTATGCACATTGAGCTGCTGATTTAATCTAGCCATAGGTAACATAGCCAGTAATGGAGTCCTCTAAATTTGTACGGTCTCTTCAAAGTAAAAATCCTGAACCCTGCTTTATTGGACTGAGGAAGCAGATAAGTTTAACCTTGCTTTTTAATATTTCATGTTGAGGCTATTTTGAAAATAGGTTCACTAATTTGAATTTTTTCTTGGAGCATTTTATAGCTTTATATTTCTATTGTCCCTATCTTTGGACACTAGGATTTTCAAACATTAATCTGTACTCTAACTTCAGCAATGTGATTAGATGTAGGATATGATCAGCTCTTTTGAGAAATTTCACCTGTTCTGCTAAGAGAAACTGTACAGAACCTTTTCTTCTTAAATTTTGGTTTTCGTTTATCCTAGCTATTCTTTAATGCGGTTTAGTGTCTTATATTTTCTCATTTGAGCTGCTTGTAACTTTGGTATTAGAGCAAGCACCAACTTCCTAGAGTTCGTCTTCTCAAGTCTTCTGGCACAAAAGTGTAATAGCTAAGAGCAGAAGCTTGGGAAATTAGTATTTGGCTCAGAAGGGACGCTCTATTACTTAGATTCCCGAGACTTGTCAAATTTGTGATGGTGCTGCACTTTATAAGTGCAGAAACTTGTGAATTTAGTGGATCTGACTCAGAATGGAAGCTCTGTCAGTAGAAGTCTGAGATTTGTCTTAATCAACAACAACGAAAAAAAAGTCTGACATTTGTCAGCATATGTGGAGCCATGTGAATATATCCAATGCAAATTCTGGAGAATATTTGAACATGAAAAATTCTCAAAAGCTTGTGTGGATTGTCTTGTATTGCACATCCAAGTCAACTAGATAAAATACGAAAAAGGAATCTGGAGTATTGAAGTTGGGCTTCTCCCACTCTGATGATTCTTTAGATGAGATTTGTATTACATTCTGGTGTTGCAGTTTTCGTAACTGAGGTATGTCTTTCATCTATTTGTCACTTCCAGATTATCCCGGCCAATTTATTCTTGCATCTCTTGCATATTTCCTTTCTACAGAATTCTGATTAATTATCCAAGAATTATTATTGTACTCTACTGATCTGATATTCCTATCTATTTGCCATTCCTTTGCCAAGTCTTGTTAGAACTTAGAAGTCCTGTTGGTAACCCATATATGAGTTATATCTACCTTATTTGAATATCTGTATTTGTTTGAAGTACAATGATTGTCCACTAGCCATTTCTATCCATCATATCTATCTGTTCTTTCTTTTCTGAAAATAATTCAGCCACTGGAAGTTTGGCACACAAAGAAAGACTGGTAAGGCGGAGGTTTTCTGCATTCTTTTGCAGGAACAACATTAGTACGACAAAATTCAACAAAAGCTGATCTTTTGGGTGGAGGAGGGTGGGGCGGGGTGGGGTTATTCTTTAGATTTCTTTTATAATCCGGAATGTCATGGTCCATAAGATAAGGACTAGCTTCTACCAAAGTACAGTTCCTTCGCACTCTCTTTTTAATTTTGATACCTGAAAACTGTTCAGACTTTGGAGAAGCGGGAGAAAGTACTAAGCAAGAACTGATTGTGGACGGCGATCCATGATGAAAAGAGCTATGGCTAGAAGGTGAAAACCGATGTTACCAAAAATTGATTTGAAACATCATGCATTTTCTTAGTCTATGTTGCTACATTGGATGTCACAAAGTTAAACTGTAAAACCCAAGACCACGATTGTGTTAAACTGAAACATCATGCATTTTCTTAGTCTAATTTTTCTTTTGTAAGGAAAAAGGGGAAAAAAAGAAAAAGACGAAATTGTCGGAATTTGGAAAGATCACAGGTTTCACTGTTAAGTTTTATTACTTCTCTATACATCTTTTATTTAACTGGACAAGAGACCTTACTACATCCCTCATTGCAGGCCTGGTGCTTGCGTCGATTTGAGTACACTGAAGTGCCAAATCGACTATTTCCAGGGCCTTCCATTGTTCTTCTACATCCCAGAGACTAATTTCTTCATCAAGAAAACTGAGGAAATTGTTGCTTCTCTGCAAGTTTTTCCTCACCCAGCAAACAATGTCTAATCCTTCTTCAAAGCTGGGGTCTACTGGCATTTTTCTGCAGAAGAGCTCCAATAGAATGACTCCATAGCTATAGACATCACTTTTCTCTGTCAATTGAACTGAGTATGCGTACTCTGAATAGATGGAGGGACAAAAAGAGAAAGGGGGCCGGGGAAGAAGGTAGTAAGTTATTAGTTCATCAAAATAATCTGCCAACTGAATTATACTTAATATAATACATAGTAACGTGTGGCTAACCTGGAGCAATGTATCCTAGAGTCCCAACAATTTTGGAGGTAGTTGAGTTTCCTTCATCTGATACCATTTTAGCAATCCCGAAGTCACCAATCTTTGGCACCATCTCAGAATCCAGCATTACATTATCTGATTTGAGATCTCTGTGAATGATTTGAGGCACAGAATCGTGGTGAAGATATGATAGACCTTGAGCTATACCAAGAGCAATATGATAGCGGGACTCCCAGTCCAAGACTACTGGTGGTTTTATCTGATGAAGTACATCATGAAGAGTCCCTCCAGATATAAATTCTGTTAGAATGAAGCCATATCCATGTCTTATGCAATATCCTCCCAATCTTACCAAATTGCGGTGTCTGATAGTATTTAGGCTTCTCATTTCATCGTTGAATGCTCTTTGAGCTAAGTCAACCTTCTTGACAGCCCAAATCTTATTGGATTTCGCAGATTCCATCTTATAAACAGTTCCATGCTTGCCTCTTCCAATAACATATTTTTCACTCCAGTCTTCTGTTGCACGCACAATGGCCTCAAAATTTAAACCATCAGGTAGATCTTCAATTCCTGATTGACACTTGACGAGCCGATGCTTATTCAGCAGGGATGGGTACCAAATCCGAGTCACTAGTAAGTACATTGCAGCAACTATGATTGCCACGGAAAGCACACATCCACAAATTACACCAGCTAAAGTCTTCCATTTTACTTGTGATTTTTTCACATGCTTGCAGTTGCTACCTTCAGTGTCTAACAAGCAGAGTCCTGGATTTCCCAGGGCAGATCCTGGACGTGAACTTAATAGTTTTTCCCATCTATTGGGTATCTGCCCTGACAAGTTATTAAATGATATGTTGAGAAATGAAAGGGACCTCATGTTTTCCATTTCTGATGGTATTGCACCAGACAGGTTGTTGCTTGATATATCAAGGGTCTCCAATTTGTCTAGATTGCCTAGGCACCTAGGAATTTCACCAGTAAACTTATTCATGCTCAGATTTAGTTCTAAACCAGGTTGCATAAGCTTACTCAGACTGCATGGAATTGGGCCTCCGAGCAAGTTATGTCCCAGCTGCAGCTTTACAAGCTTTTGTGAGGAGGAGAAAGTGTCTGGAAGAGCACCAGAAAGTTTATTTTCCTGGAGTAGAAGATAAGTCATTACTGAAGATGAGGCAATTTCTTTAGGAATTCTTCCTGAAAGATTGTTGTTGCTGAGATCCAACTCTGCCAGTTTTTCAGAGTTACTCAACTGAAAGGGAATTTGTCCTGTCAGTCTGTTTGAAGAAATGCTCAGTTTTACAAGATTCTGAAGCTTTCCAAGTTCTGCAGGTATGGAGCCATTAAACATATTTTCTGAAAGATCAATCATTGAAAGATTGGTCCAGTAACCAAATGCTGCTGGAATCCTTCCTACAAACATATTCTGTCGAACATCCAAGAATGAAATGTTTTGATTCTTTTCGATATCGTCAGGAATATTCCCCTGCAGATGGTTGTTGGAAAGCTTCACCCTATATACCGATTTGCAATTTGCTATGTTTTTTGGGAAACTGCCATTGAAACGGTTGTTTTCAAGAGCCAGGACTGCAAGCCTGTTGCCATTACAGAGTTCAGAAGGAATCTGACCACTGAAACTATTATAACCTAAATCAACCTTAACTAGGCCAGGAAAATTATCTTTTCCGAGATCAGATGGTAGCTCCCCCGTAAGGTTATTATGAGCCAAGGACAGAAATTCAAGTTTTGTCATATTGGTAATTCCAGGCGGTAGCTTGCCAGTTAATTGGTTCTCATAAAGAGCTAGCTCCCGCAGCCTGTTTATTCTGCCAATGCATTCTGGAATTTGGCCCTGAATTTTATTTTTGAATGCATTAAATGTTTCTAGGTTTTGAAGGTTGCAGATTTCTGTAGGAATTTCCCCACTGATGAAGTTACTGACAAGACTTATCTCGACCAGAGAAGTGCAGTTCCCAACTTCTGCTGGTAATGAACCACTAAGCAAGTTATTATACAGAAGAAGCCTGGTCAAATTCTTTAGACATCCAACTGACTTGGGAATCTGACCAGTTAAATTGTTAAGTGACAAATCAATGTAATTTATCTGATGAGAACCACCAATCTTTTCAGATATACTGCCATTAAACTTATTCAAAGAAAGAGCTAACTCTTGTAAGCTCTCATTCCATAAGGTCTCAGGAATTTCCCCTTCAAAGTTGTTATCATATAAATAGAGGAATTGGAGATTAGAAAGGCCCCTAAAAACCTCTGGGGAAATAACTCCTCCAAGATGAGCAGATGTTGCATAGAATGCAGTAAGGTTGTGACAATTACTTAGGGAAATTGGCAAAGAACCTGAGAAGAGATTCTCATGAATAAGAAGCTGAGAAAGTGAGCATGAGGATGGAAAGTCTGGGAGAGGTCCTGTCAGATTATTTGTGTGGATGTAGAGATCTGTCAAACTTGGCAAACCAAATAGCTCTTTTGGAATATTTCCACTAAGGAAATTGTTCCACAGCCCAAGATATTGAAGGCTTGTTGAAAGGCCTACCTCAGAAGGAATGGTGCCTTTGAGCTGATTGTAACCCAAATCAAGGTATATAAGCTTTGTTGATTTGAAAATCTCTGGTGGGATGGATCCTGAAAGCCTGTTGTCATTGAGGAGAATCGTGTCAAGTTGGCTGCAGTTACCGAGCATAGCAGGGATGCCACCAGTGAAATGGTTGCCACTGAGATCAAGGTAGACCAAGCGAGGAAGACGGCAAAGATTGGAAAAGGCTTTGTCCAAGATTCCAGATAGAAGGAAGTCTCTGAAATTCAAAGATTGGACATGTGATGTTTTGTCTGAATAGCAGGTAACACCTTTCCATTGACAGTGTGGGACAGATTGATTCCAAGGAAGCAATTGTTGAGAGGGCTCTGGAAGATTGCTTCGAAACCCAATTAGATGAACATAATCTTGAGGCAATGAGGCCGAAAAGACGCCTACAATGCTGGCAAAGAAGATGAAACCATGAAGTAGATCAAACAAGAACATTTCTGAACTAATTTTTGGGCTGGGACCTGAGACTATTATTTATTGTTTTCAAGTCACATGTGGGCAGTTGATGATGCTTATAGTGGGGGTAGTAGATAATGAATGTCTAGGGAACGATGAAGATTAGGAGAATATTTTTAGTGCTTAGATTGGTTTTTGAAAGCTAGATTTGAAAGGTCAATAATTATAAACAGGTGGTAAAATGGGACATCCATTGAAAGTGGAAGTATCTATCTTTAGTTAAATCAACAATTAGGAAGGTGTTGAAAAAAACAAAAAATTAGGAAGGTGGACGACAATACTTTTAAAAATGGCCATGACCATGAGGGGCAGCTTCATGCTTTTCACTCATTTTTATATAATATTGGAAGTTGTCCTTGAGATGTACGCATTTGTATTTTTATATGTCCATGACTCATCATCATTTTTTGACTCTACATTTCAGACTAGGACTAGCAAGTGGCCGCTAGTGCGGCTTGACCAATTTCACATTTCCTAAATATCAAAGATACCACTTGAGTGAAAAATCAAAGTAAACTAAAAATCATTCATCCGCTTAGTTATTGCGTTCAATATTGTACAATGATCGTATGTATAAAGTCTCACTATATTATCAAGTTGAGTTGACGTATAAATAAAAGTATTTTCCAAGATTTGATTTATTTAAATAAGATATATCTCTCTACTTCTATGAGGTAGCGGTAAGGTCTGCGTACGATCTACCCTCCCCAGACCCCACTTGTGGGATATCACTGGGTATGTTGTTGTTGTTGTTGTTGTTTAAATAAAATATATCTTTCCTATTTTGGCAATTTTTTCTTATTTCAACTTTCATCATCACATGTTTAAGGTCATATTTTGATGCATTTAGACTATGAATTTTAAAAGTTTTTTTTATTTTTTTAAAAATTCATGTCAAGTAAAGAGTAGATGCGAAGGTTCGGATCGAAGATCTTCGCGAGACAACCTAGGACACTCTTCATCATATGAAAGGGGTTCAAGGTCAAATTATGGAACCCTTGAAAAAATAGGATGAATCGAAATAGGGTCCTGGATGCGCTAGCGATTGACACATAGGGGAATAGGTGCAATTTTTTCTCGTTCTATCTCAGAGCATCTATTCACTCTAAACTGCTCAATTTGAAACGGGAGTAACTTTTTATAATAAGCTCTATATCGATAAATAAGTATAAGATAGAAATTTGCTATTGTCAATAAATTTACTCATAGTATACATTTATATTTTCAATTTATATAATTTAAATCTTTCCACCCCTATTACGTTCGGATTCTATAAACTTTTCAAGTTATAACCCTCCACACACACACACACCCCCCCCCCGAAAAAAAAAAAAGGAAAAACTTTTCAAGGGACTTATAGCTTTTTACTGTGGGTTGGCATTTGGTTTATGAAGCTCTTTTAACTTTCAGATAATACTATAATTTTTTCTAATGAAATAGTTGTAATTTTTTATGAAGTTGACCAGAAAATAGCAAGAATGGCAGTATTATATAAAATAATAAACTGAGTTGGTGAGTCTGATTAGAATGACTGAAATTTGCTATCACAATTAACAAGTTGAATAACTAAAAATGATGGGTAATGCTAAATAGAACAAAAGAGTTTGACACAAATTAATATAAAATTTTAATTGATATTTATGCCCTTTTGGGTAATAATTATTAAGATTTTTTAAAACTTTTTATCTATATGTTATGCCCTTTGGGTAGTACCAACTAGTTTCCGTCCACATTTAGCTATTCCTCCAAAATTATCAACTTTACAAATAATATATTGTTTTTTGGAGGTTTAAAATTTTCTCGATAAAATTAAATACAATCAAAGCCGATCTCATTTTTTCGTATTAAATTGAATAAATAAATAACAATATTTTATTTTATTTCAATTCCATAAAAAAATTTAAAATATTTTTCAATGAATTTTAATTAATGTTTTATTCTATTTAATTATTTTTATTAAAATCGACTTGCAGTGGTCGATATTCTTTCGATTTTTGGAGCTCGGTAATTTTAATCTAATAAATAAAAGAAGTATATTTTTTATTTCTTTTCATCACAACAGTTTAATACCGACATTATGAGGTCGCTATATTAACTTTTTTAAAATAAAATATCAACTTTTATAATCTAATCAATATATCGAGTGTACTTTCATTCCTTTTAATCACAATAGTTCAATATCGACATCTTGAGGTCGTTATATTAATTTTTAAAAATAGAATTTTTACTTTGTGAGGTCGATAATTTTAATGTAATAAATAAAAGGAGCACATTTTCAGTCCTTTTAATCACCGTCCATTACCAAAAAACATGATTTAGCGATGGACCTTAGCGACAATACAATATCTATCGCTAAATAGCGACATACTAGCTATGAAAGTGTTATTTGGTTGCAAATTATGAAAATAAAAGAATAGACATAGCTTTTAGCTACGAATTAGCAACGAAAATTAGTTTCCGTTGCTAAATAGTATGCCAAGAGTTGACGTTAAATTTGTAGCTATAGAATTAGCAATTAAAATTTTGGTACTATGTTTATTAAAGATTAACGACAAATGTAGAGTCAAATAATCCGTAGCTAATTAGTTTTAAGTTGTCAAGATATTTACAATTTTTTTCTTTCATCCTTAAAAATATTAAAAATAAATAAATTTATTACGTGTATAACTTATATCATTAACTGGACAACTACAAATAATATGTAAAAGATTCCTGATTTTTGGGCAATGACTTGTGTTTCGCTGGAAAAGGGACAAGGAGAGGAAGAAAGTTGGTGGGTGTTTCACGGGGTTCTGGATTGGAAAAAGGGTCGTTTAAGGGTTGTCTATTGAATTGGAAATTAAAAATGAGATTAAATCTCAGCCCTTCGATTAAACATGAGCGATTAGATTTGAATTCAAGTGATGGGTCGGATTCGGGTTAAAACAATGAGTATCCGAATTTAAACTGAATAAGAAATAAATTGAGAATTTAAGATTTAGCCACAAATTGATCTATTAGTCTAAAATTTGAAAGAAATAACAGAAGGATTGACTAGAGTTGAAATAAATTGCGAAGAAATTGGCTAAAATTGATATGAATTGGATTATAAGGTCTACGAATTAAATGGATTTGGATGAAATTTAATAGATTGCAATCTAATTAAATGATAATCAAGAGGCCGGATGTCGACACAGAGGAGAACGAACAACCAGATGGTCTTCCACAAGAGTGACATCTGAAATGTTAGTACAATGATGCTTTTGGTTGGACTTTTAGTGGGTTAGGGAGCCGACGGAGATGAAAAGAGGCGATAGGAAGAGGGGTGGTTTGGTCGGGTTTTTACAAGGTCGTTTTAGTGATTGTCTGGTGTAGTTCCACACGGAGAGGCAAAACAGAGAAGGTGGGTGTTTGGGTGGCGGAGAGGAGAAGAGGAAAGAGGGGTCGCTAGGGTGGTCCCCTCGACAAGATTTCACCTGGAAAAATGGAGAGGCGGCAACTTGGCTTGAGATGAAGAATAAAATGAGAGAGAGAAAGACAGAGAAGAGATGGAGAGAGAGAGGGGGATTCAGCTATGGTTGTTTTCCGGCGAAGGGAGGATGGCAGCTAGGTGAAGAGAAGAAGGAGAATGAAACTGATTTTGAGGATTTGGGGTATTTGGGATTAAAAAAAATAAAAAGTGAGTGTCTATTAATTTGAACCGTTTGATCGAGTTTGATGAACGAACGAGATGCATTTTGAATAGAACGAGTCGGATTCGAATCATAATGGATCATCCGAATTAATTAAAATGAATTGGGTTGATAATTTAAAATTGAGCCACATATTGACACAATTTTAGGCTAGAATTGAAAGAAATTTTAAGGAATTTGGCTAAAATTGAAATAAATTACAAAAAAAATTGATTAGAATTGAAATGAATTTGGTAGAAAAGGTCATGACTTAAACAAATTGGGATGAATTGGAATAGATTATCGTCTAATTAATTATTTTAAAAATTATAATTTTTACGTAATGAAAGTATGTAATATGTACTAACTGTGTAAAATAGTTGAACATATTAAATTATTTATTTTTAAATTAAAAGTTGATAAAATAAAAACAGTAAAAATTATATTTAAAATATGACACACTAAAAATAATAATAATGAGTATATTACTAATACTTAAGTAAAAATAATAATAATAATAAACAATGATAATAAATAATATTATTCTAAATTACCTATATTGTTATAATTATTATTAATTACTATTGTT
>JAOTQR010000069.1:14928093-14940180 GCA_025774065.1 Solanum ossicruentum | reverse complement strand
AGCCATCAAACCAAGCGCTTCCTTGACCAACTAATGCCTCCACGCCACTTAGGGGACCCAATATACCAAGCTTGAAGTGTCAAATAATCGAAAAACAAAAAAAATGAAAATCCTCGAGTCGCTGTAGCAACCCGAGAGGGTTGCTTCTATGTTCTTGGTTGCTCTTTTTTCTCTACGTATGGGAAACTCTCTTCTTGTACAAGAGAGGCATATATATATATAGACAAAAGATCTTCCACCTGAACCAATCAAAAAGAGCCACAACACATGACCCCACTAACAATTTAAATCTTAAAGACTATACTTTAGAAGAAATTTACATTTGGTCCTAAATTGAACCTACTAAGGACTTACGGGTTCTGACACTTTAATTCTCATTCTTTTTCAGTTCACATATCACTTGTCACAAGAATCAATGTAAATGGGCATGTTCACTAAAAAATAGCAGATGAAATTTTTTAATACAACTCACAACACCATATCCTTGATACAACCTCAACAATATTTCTCAAAACAGAATTTTCATCACTTAGCCATATTTTTCAATTCAAGTGTTACAATACCACACTAACTCATATTTACACATAATCACCCCATTTTCATATAATGTCAGAATTATTTCATGCATCACACATAGAAGAAAGAAAAACTTGAGAATTTTACGAGAATTACAACGTTTTGAAAATTCACTTGCCTTATTCAAATCACGATCAACCAAACACTTGAGCCTTTCCATTTCGAATAAAATCTATAGCACCACAATCTAATCAAATAAATTATTACCATAAGATTTAAAAACTAATAACTCCTAAACTACTACTATATATCTAGGTTAGATTCAAAATTCATCTAGCTCTATAATTACGTTCCAAAATTTTAAGCATAGGATTAAGTTTGAATTTATCCAATATTAATACAAATACATACATACATACATATATATATATGTATATATGCACATCCGTAGATGCTTAAATCCAGAACCAAAGCACTGAGCAGAAGAGTGCTGGTGCAAAAACCAAGCACTTGACAGAAAAGGTGCAAGAAAGCTATAAAGCTATTTTCCTTGGCTTCAAAAATCATTTTTTTTAATTCAAAACTAATCCACAATTCCTAAGCATCAATTTTCCCTGGAAAGAAAATCACCACAATCTCCCATGATTTTAGCATACTGTGATTTTGACCCTAATCGTTTGTGCCTATTTGCGTACACATAGACATTAATATTCAATTGTTCGTTGTGCACAGGGAACTTCTTCTGCTTAACTACTTTAGTTAGCACATTCAAGCATATCCACTAGGAACTATAATGAAATATATTCAATTCAATCGGACTAAAATCACTATACATGAAACTTTTTATAAGTTTCTTGGTTTACTAGCTTTGCGTCACAACAACTGTTACTCAAATTCTTAGACCCATAATATGTGTAGGATAAATCAGTCCCCATTAGTATTATTGGGCTTAGATGATATAGCTGGAATGGCTTTGGTAACGTGCACAACCCCACATTTTTGGGGGAGGAGATGATGTAGACTCAAGGCGGTTGGAATTTCTCAGCAAATGAACAGGTGGTTTGGAGGTAAAATCCTCAAATCCAGTTGGCTCTTGAATTTCCACATTACTGGCCTTGTCTTGAGGATTGTTCACAACCTCGACCGTTGGGTCTACATGCATTGATTGAAGGTTATCACCATCGTGAACTTCCTGTGCAATACCAAGTCCAAATGTTGGTTGCGCATCCATAAGAATAGTTGACGAATACAAAAGAAAAAATCAAAAAAAAGGGGGAAATCATTCAAACGAGTAACGGCAAAGAAGACAAACACTTCCATATCCACAAAATACAAAAATATTGCTCAAATTTGAATTTGCAATTAATTTTGATGGGTTGTTAACTGATCACTAATTGACACTTATTAGATGTCAAAGGATAAAAAATAGGCATAATAATAGTTAGTAAAAACGTGAGCGGCAAAAGTTAATTCTAAATATCTAAAGTTAAGAGAGATAATGTAAAAAAAATGGGATTTTTGTAATTTTTATATATGGCAGGAAATATTAAAGATTATGATAAAATAAGTTGTGTAGTCTTGTAATTTTTAGAAGTAAATATAATAGATATAATGTATATATAAATTACCTTATAAAGACAACAGATGAAACAATCCTTTATACTTCTTGCTATTCCTCAGATGATATGGTAGTTCCCATCATTTTCGTCTTTTGTCAAAAGTCTTGAGCCATAATTGGTGTTATTTTCATTTATAACACAGTTAGAACTATTCAAAAGATCTTCACCTATGACTTTCTTGAGCTTAGACATACCTGAAATATCATGCATAACATAATGAGAAGGTATACAACACATAGAACAAAATTATAAGTTCAAAAAATTATATTAGAGTTGAGATCTCATTTGGAATGTACCTTAGGATACTACAAATCTGTCAGGTGCCATTTAGGTTCAAATTTTCTATTCTAGGAAAAAAAAGTTGTTCTTTTTTCATGGGTTGGAGGGATATTGAGAAGGATAATACTATGTAGCCACTAAATTACAATTTAGAATACACCTCCACTTTTCCATCCAAAAAAACTACCACATATATTTAAATGTTAATTGTGAGACTTAAAATTTCTTTAAGTACCTGAAAATCACGCATCACACATCGAAAATTATAAAAATAATAGTATAAGTCAATTGTAATATGTTTAGATTAAATCACTATGTATCATGAGTAATTTTTGGTTTTTGTTTATCTGGTATTATTTCCTCCAAAGTGTTTACCCCATCCTTTCTCATGTTGCATTCATTATGTACTTTAGATTTCTAGTTATCTAGCGTACTTAGACGACTCCAATTATATTCCTTTTCAGGTGATGAGAGTCTCTTTGTATGCTGCAAAATAGAAAGTAAACTTAATCAGCTAACTAAAATAAATACAAAAATATCAATATGCTATAATCATTTTTCAATATAGTTTGAAACATCTGATATATGTGCAAGGACCGAAGGAGACTCCTTGGTACAGGCCAGGCGAATCCCACATCGGCTGGAAGAGGGGGAGTCCTGGGCTTTATATAGTGGTCTGGAACTTACATGTGCATAGGCCTTTTTCCGGGGAAACCTGGGAGAAACAAAACCGTGCGGCTGTATGGGCGGCCAAAGCGGACAATATATGCACGTGTGGGGTCCGGGCTGTTACAAATTAGCTATGGATTATTTGACGCTACATTTGTCGTTAATCTTCAATAAATTTAGTACAAAAATTTTAATCGCTAATTCCGTAGCTACAAAATTAATATCAAATCTCGACACACTATTTAACAACAAAAACTAATTTTCGTTGCTAATTCGTAGCTAAAAGCTATACCTATTCTTTTATTTTCGTAATTTGAAATCAATAAAACTTTCATAGCTAGTATGTCGCTATTTAGCGACAGATATTGTATTGTCGCTAAGATCGATCACAAAATTGTGGATTTTTAGTAGTAGATGGTGATTAAAAGGACTGAAAGTGTACTCCTTTTATTTATTAGATTAAAATTATCGACCTCAGAAAGTAAATATACAATTTAAAAAAACTAATATAGCGACCTCAAGATGTTGATATTTAACTATTGTGATTAAAAGGAATGAAAGTGCACTCGGGTTTATTGATTAAATTAAAAAAGTCGATATTTTATTTAAGAAAAAGTTAATACAACGGCCTCAAAAATGTTGGTATTAAACTATTGTGATGAAAAGAAACGAAAAATATACTCCTTTTATTTATTAGATTAAAATTACCGAGTTTCAAAAGTCGAAAGCATATCGATCACTGTAGATCGATTTTAATAAAAATAATTAAATAGAATAAAATGTTAATTAAAATTCATTGGAAATATTTATTAATTTTTTTATGAAATTAAAATAAAATATTATATCATTATTTATTTATTTATTCAATTCAATACCGAACAAATGAGGTTGATTTTGATTGTATTTATTTTTTTCGAGAAAATCTCAAACCTTCAGAAGACAATATATTATTTGTGAAGACTGAAGATAATTTTGGAGGAAAAGTTAAGATTTGGAGGAAAACTACTAACCAATGATTATTTTCTAAAATGGCATAACCCTATGAATAAAAAGTTTGAAGGCCAGAAGGGCATCAGCCCATGGGTAAAAAGTTTAAAGGGCATTTTTGTTAGTAATTTTTAATTTATGGAGTAACATATTAATATATTATATATATAGATATGTTATCATTAATTAGCCCTTTTTTATCTAATAAAGTATTATATATATTTGGGCATAAAATATAATATCCATTAACCTTTTCTTTCATTATGATGAAAACTTATTAGAAAAGACACATTTCTTGAAAAGACATATCTTTTATGAAAAGACATATCTTTCATGAAAGAGTTATGCAGAATTTTTAAATACTTGATTTTTAAATCAGAAGACAAGTTTTTCTCTTTCTCTCCATCTCAGAAAAAAAACACTACAAAACAGTTTTCAAGGTTTAGAAGATCAAGTTCTTCAAATAATTTATTGCAATAGAACAAGGTTAGTATTCTTCATCTTTCTTTTATATTGATATTCATGTCTAGTGATTTACTTGTGATCCTGGTGATTTCTTCAAGTTTTCTAATAATTTTGGGTAAATTTTTTTTAAATGAATTGATATATCTAACTTTTTCAACCTATTTTAATTACTAAACTACACCTCAAAAGGTATTTTATGCCAATTTATCCATAAATCATTTTGTGTCATATATTTACCCAAAAATGATGCCTTTTTGATGTGGTTTTCCTCTAAAAAGGCCTCGTTTTCATATTGTCCTTCCCATTTTCCATTAAGATGTGGATTTCTTTTTGGTCGCAGGGCCCTCAATTGCCACTGCACAAATAAGCTGTTTATGTCATATTATACTCTCTTTCGTCGTAAATGATAGAATTAATTTTATTAAATCGTTCTTGTTAAATATTTACTCCCTTATTTTCATTTTATGTGGCTTTATTTGACTTAATATAGTGTTAAATTTTTTATTTGAAACTTATGATCTAAACTTATTCATAGATATTTGTGTAATTGAAAATAATTTTAATAAAATGACATTCTTTTTGGGACAGAATAAAAAAAAAGGAATACATGGGACAGGGGGAGTATAAGTTATCTAGATATTGAAAAATGGAAACTATTTAATAATAAAGGTAAAATAAACACAAAATGATACTCCTTCGGTCCCATCTCGTGTGATATTTTTTCTTTTTAATATGCTTAAAATAGAATGTCATCTTATAAGAATTAGAAAACTTTTTTCTTCTTAATCTGTTTAAAAGAGAATGTCACATTACAAGAATTAGAAAGAATCTAACTTTAAAATTTTCGTTTTACTCTTAATGAAATAATTTTTAACCACACAAACATCTATGAATAATTTTTAAATTACAAGTTTCAAAAGTTTTCTTTTTTTCTTAAACACTACGCCAAGTCAAACAATGCCACATAAAATGAAATGAAGGGAATAAATTATTCATTAATTTTATAAATTGAACAAATATTATTAGACATTGTAAAATAGTATAATCGACAAGTAAAAATAAACAAAGAAGGTATGTGATAAGTTACCACGTTAATTCAATTGAAAGTATGTGCTCCTCCTTAGGGATAATAGGTGTATGGCAGAAAAATATCTAAATAAGATGTTCGACTTTAGACGAGAGAGATTACTTAGATGGCAAATATCATTCACCTTCAATTTTAAAGTTGTAAGTTTGAAAAGTAGAGAGCAAAATGATGAAATGTTCCTAAATCTCATTTATTTAATTTATACTTAATAGAAGTCTAAATCTAAGTGATTCAATTGTTAAATTATTAAATATATTTATTTTTATTACTTCAAGATTTAAGTGTTAGAGCATGTTTGGATAGACTTATAATTTATGGTTTATTTTGTTATTTTTATATCAAACAATTTAGTCACTCATTTTATTTTCAAAGTATTGTTTGTTTTCTTCAGCTATGAATTTCAAATCGCCTAAGAACCTGTTTTGATTGGCTTTTCTTCAATGATGAAAGCTAATGAACTTCAGACTCAAGTGGAGAAAGAGGGCTAGGCCCCCGAATGACTTTCAGGGACTGATAAAGACGGGTTGATTATAGAGCTAGATTAGCTGATTTTCCCAATCAAGTATAAATATAGCTTTTATATCTTTCACCTTAGCTCCACAGCCTTGGGCGACCCCTTCCCCTTCTCCTTTTCTTTTTTCATTTTAAGCATGGACCTTAACTTATCGAATTGGCTTAGTAAAGTAGAAATCATTAGCTGTCGACTCTTCATAATCAACAGTGGAAAAAAGTGTAGCTTTGATTGCTCAAGTTCCCCTCTCATGGTTGAATGTGAAAAAGAATTTGATTGATCACAATTTCATATATTCCAGTGACTATAGAAGTTCTCAGGGAATTCATTAGTGGAATGTTTATGATAAAAATTGTTGTTCTTGCATATCCCTACTGGTTTTTTAAATTAATCTCGTGGATACATATAATTTAGAAGAATATGTGAGTGATTTAATAAGTTAAAAATTCTAACTTATGACTTTTAACTTATTTTTATCACTTTAGCTTAATATTAAGTGCTTATAAGCACTTTTTAAGTTATCCAAACACTTCAAAAGTCCTTCAAAACTGTTTTAACTTAAAAACACTTAAAATGAGCCAATTCAAATAGGCCTTTAGAACGATGACCTACTCGATGTTTTCATCATATAATACTCTTCGCATTTATATGCATCCGATCAATTCAATATACAAACCTTCCAAATTGTTGAGACACAACTATCAATTTTCAAATATCAAATATTATATTGATATAAAAAGATAAAAGACAAATGATAAATGTAAAATGAATAAGGGCACATATTTATTATTGAAGAAGTTCATGATTCTATTTAACATACTAATGTGTCAATACACGTAAAAAATTATTACAAAGATTCCTTCTTATGAAAAGCTAATAAAAAAAAATTATAATTCGTCCATTTTTGAACGAACTCATTAGAATATTTTTATTTTATTTTATTTTACAATAAAGTAAACGATTGTTAATCGGTAAAAGATAATTTGCCCATTTATGAATAAATAATTTAACTTGATCTGTATTTTTATAAAAGATCCTTTTTTAATATGTTGTCCTAAAAAATATTGTTTTGATGCTGGACTAAACATGTTTTTCTATAACTTAATACTACTTCGTGAGAAATGAGAATAAAGAAACTTTCGTCAAAATGATTAGATCGAGTTATTAAAATAAAGATTTCATGAGAAATAAAATAATAAATTAAGGGCCCGTTTGGTTGATCTTTGAAGGGAGCTAATCCTTACATGTATAAAAACTATCATGATATTATACATGGATTAGTTGGCCTTTTTAATAAAAATAAATTTTAGTATAAAATTCAACATAGCGTATATAATGCAGAGCAATAATAAAAATATTCTTAAATTATATAAAATTAAATAAAAATATTTTAGATTAATAATATGGTCTAAATATGTCCATCAGTTAATAGGTTGATTTAAAATACCTCTATTACTTATAGTTTGATCTAAAAATATTATTTTTTTAATCTTTCCCTTCTTAATCTTATTTTATTGTATATTAGTATAAAATAGTTTACATGTATCTTTTTAAGTGATAATGTAAGTCTCATATAAGATCTTAGAAACCCATCAATAATTTCAGTGGATAATAATTTAAAATATTGTACTAAAAATATTTGCATTTCTAATAAATATTTGCTAATAAAAATTTTTACTACTTAAAAACAGAGACTGTGTTTTTAGAAATAACATATTTATTTTAAAAATATATTTTTGACCCGTTAAATAATAAAGAGAATATTTCTGGACCAAATAATTAATGATAAAGGAATTTTAAAACTAAATTATTAATTGAGAATATTTTAATTCAATTTTCTATAGTTGAAAAATATTTTTGACTCTTTTTCATATATAATATTTTCATTTTAATATTAACTAGTATTGTTGTAGGCGTTTTGCCCGTGTACCTCGTTTGATAACAAGCAACAACAATAATAACATACTTCGATTGATAACAAATATTACTAGAAAAAAATTAAATTTAATTATGAACTTATAGAAAGATAAATAATTAACTACAAAAATAATTTTGATAAATTATTTATTTATAAGGGTCCTATATATAGAAATTCATCACTAATTAGAACTCATGGTAAATTAAAATTTTCTTTAGCGATTTGAAGGATATTTTCTTGATTCAAATAAGAAAGAAGTAGAAGTCTATGTAAAAAATAAATGGGGAAAATATATATATATATACAAAAAAGTAAAAAGTTTACAAAAAAAAACCTATATTTTATTTATATAAAAAATAATCCAAAATAACAAATTATACATGATATATTACTTATACATGAATTATATACTAAATATATACATCATGATGCACAAATCTACATTGACTATATATGGATATCCATCGACTACTAAATGCCCAAGATTGTAACCCTTAGTTAAAGGTTAGCCAAATGATTACTTTTCGTAATTAAGGAAAAATGAGTTATTTTTTTGTGTGAATATTTTTGTCAGTGGGGGTGTGGGTGTAATTATCCCATAAATAAACGGATATTTTTCTTGGACGGGTAAAAAGAAAAATGGGCATAAAAATGCAACGAAGTTGTCTTCTGGTTTCCGATGACTCCATTATCAATCAACAGGTACCACCGTCACCTTACTTTGGTTTACTCTGTTTTTGTGGCAATGTTTGGTTTTCTGATAAGCGGACAATCCCTTAAATTACATGTAGCCAGCTATTGCTGTTCCTAATATATATCTCTACTCCTCAATCATGTTTGTGCTGTTAAACGTATCTATGTTTTCTTGTTAGTCTGGATAACTGTTTTCTCAAATTTCAGTTTTAGTTTTGCTGAGAGGACACATTTCCCGACTTTTTTGGTTGAGTACCCCATTTGTAGGGGGCAGTGGACTTCAATAAGCTGATGGAAATTGGCTCTGTACATTGATCCAATGATCCTTCATCATATGCAAAAGCTTGTGTATCATTTTGGCAAGTTATAGAACTCGAGCTTTTTGCAAGAGTTAGCTTTATTTGCTGTTGATAAAAAACGATTGGCATGCACTAGGGATCTGATTCTTCGTAATGTGATTGAGGACATTCCATCCTCTTAATGGTAATTTTTTACTTTCATTGAAAATATTCTCCAGGGCATGAGTCCAAATATAGGTATATTAATGAGTTTTTCTTCAATTTAGCGGGTCATAGGTATCCAATACCCAAGAATATCATGGATATGCACATTGAACTGCTAATTAAATAGCCATAGATGACATAGCCAGTAATGGAGTAGTTCTTTGAATCCGTAAGTGCTCCTGAGCCTCGTTTTATTTTCCATAAGAAGCAGAAAAGTCGAACCTTGTTTTGATATTTCACCATGAGGGTATTTTCAAAAGCTTGATGTTACATTCGCTTGGAGTGTTACTGTAGCTTCTTGTTCCTAGGGACCTTATCTCTGGATAGTAGGGTTTTAAATATTTATGGATACTCAAACTCAGCAATGTGATTTGATGTGGAATCTGATCAAGTTATTTGTGAAATCATCATCCCCTGTTCTGTTGAGGGAAATTAGGCAGAACTTTTTCCTTTTCAATTCTTCTTTTTGCTTATCCTAGCTACTCTATAACGTTGTCACTCTTTTATATTTTCTTTTCCAAGCTGCTTGCACCAAGCTTTAGTGTTAGAGCAAGCAACATTTTCCTGAAATTCGTCTATCTTTTCTTTTAGCAGAAAAGTGCACTTGCTAAGAGCAGAAGCTTGGGAATTTAGTGGATCTGACTCAGAATGGAATCTCTATTACTTGAAAGCTTAGACTTATCAGCATTATCAGTCTCTGTGGTGTTGCTGCGTGAATATGTTCAATGCATATTCTGTGAATAATTTTAGCCTGAAAATAGTCAAAATCTTGTGGGGATTGGCTTGCAATGCACATCCAAATCAACTATATTAAAAAATCCAGAACAGGAATCTGGACTGTTGTAGTTGTTCTTGTTCTATGCTGCTGATTGTTTAGGTGTGCACCGTATTTTGCTCTGGTGTTGTAGTTTTCGTAGCTGAGGTATGTCTTTCATCTATCTGTCGGTTGCAGTAGTCCAGCCAGTTTGTTCTTTCACCTCTTGCATATTTCCTTTCTACTGAATTATGGTTAATACTTCTCCAAGGACTATTACTGTACTCTCTCATCTGACTTTCCTATGTATTTGTCATTCCTCTGTCAAGTCTTGTTAGAAGTCCTGTGGTAACCCATACCTAGGGTATATCGATCTTATTTTTAAGTATCTGCTTTGCATGAAATACAATGGTTGTCCATAAGCCATTTCTATTCATCACGTCTGTTCTTTTTCCTTTTGGTGAAAATAATTCAGTCACAGGAAGTGTGGAATGCTAAGAAGATCGGTAAGGTGGATGTCATCACTATTATGACCAAATCCAACAAAAGCTCATCTTTTTCTTCTGAATGTGAAGTGCTATTTTCTTCTATGATCTGTCACACCATAGTCCATAAGATAAGTACTAGATTGTAGCAAATTGTTGTTCTTTTGCACTCTCTTTTTAATTTTGGTACCTGAAAACTGTTCAGATTTTCGAGCAGCTGGACAAAATATTATGGAAAATTTAATTACGGATAGTGACCCATGATGAAATGAGCTATGGCTAGAATGCAAAAATCACTTTTACCAGGAATTGATTTGGAATATCATGCATTTTCTTAGTCTATGTTGTTGCATCGGATGTCACAAAGTTAAACAGAAACACCAGAACCAGGTTATGGTGGCATTTAGCCCCTGAATGCAAGGACGACACACACTAATCGAGAAATGGTCCAGTTATTTTATGTAAGCAAAGAGAAAAAAAAAGGTGTTGGAATTTGGAAGATTTGATCATGGCTTTCACTAATCAAAGTTTCATCTCTTCTCCTTTAAATCTATGATTTAAATCAACAAGAGACGTTACTACATCCCTCATTGCAGGTCTGGCGCTTGCCTCGAGTTCAGCACATTGAAGCGCCAGATACACTATTTTCAGGGCCTTCCATTGTTCTTCTACATCCCAAAGACTAATTTCTTCATCAAGAAAATAAAGGAAATTGTTGTTGCCTCTGTGCAAGTTGTTTCTCACCCAGAAA
Organism: Solanum ossicruentum; assembly: GCA_025774065.1. Lineage (NCBI taxonomy): Eukaryota > Viridiplantae > Streptophyta > Magnoliopsida > Solanales > Solanaceae > Solanum > Solanum ossicruentum. The sequence continues at coordinate 14,928,943 of JAOTQR010000069.1, read as the reverse complement.
ACAATGTCTAATCCTTCTTCAAAGCTGGGATCTACTGGCATTTTTCTGCAGAAGAGCTCCAGTAGAAGAACTCCATAGCTATAGACATCACTTTTCTCTGTCAATTGAACTGAGTATGCGTTCTCTGCATTGATGGAAAGACACATAGAGAGTAATAAAAGTTATTAGTTCAACAAAGTAATCTGCCAACTAAATTATTAGTGAAGACTAGCATAGTAACATGTGGCTAACCTGGAGCAATGTATCCTAGGGTCCCAACAATTTTGGAGTTTGTCGAGTTTTCATCAGAATCTGATACTGCTTTAGCAATCCCGAAGTCTACAATCTTTGGCTCCATCTCAGAATCCAGCATTACATTATCTGATTTGAGGTCTCTGTGGATGATTTGAGGGACAGAATCATGATGAAGGTAAGACAGGCCTTGGGCAATACCAAGAGCAATACGATGGCGGGACTTCCAGTCCAGGCTTACAGGTGGTTTTATCTGGTGAAGGACATCATGAAGAGTTCCTCCAGGTATAAATTCTGTTAGAATGAAGCCATATCCATGTCTCATGCAATATCCTCCCAATCTTACCAAATTGCGGTGTCTGACGGAATTTAGGCTTCTCATTTCATCGCTGAATGCTCTGTGAGCTAAGTCAACCTTCTTGACAGCCCAAAGCTTATTGGATTTTGCAGATTCCATCTTATAAACAGTTCCATGCTTGCCTCTTCCAATAACATATTTTTCACTCCAGCCTTCTGTTGCATGCACAATGTCCTCAAAAGTTATACGATCAGGTAGATCTTCGATTCCATATTGACACTTGACGAGCCGATGCTTATTCAGCAGGGAAGGGTACCAAAT
>JAOTQR010000069.1:14893313-14905982 GCA_025774065.1 Solanum ossicruentum | reverse complement strand
GGGGTAATGTTGTTTGTTAAGGTGAGACTATGTTATTGTTAGTGGTTAACAAAGCTTTTAAAACCATTTTCTCCTCCTAAACGGATACAACCGTTGAATTAAAAGTCCCCAACAATTTTTCTCTATTTCATTTTATGATTGAACTCGCATTAAAGAAAATCCAAAATATTTTGACCCTTGACATGTTCATAATCAAGGAACAAAGGTACAAGCATCCTTTTTCACAAGGTCACAATCACATTAAGGACCTGAAATTTGTTTTCTGGCACATTACAACCATCAAGACATAAAAATAATTTGGGCCAACTAAGAAATTAATAGGCTGAATAATCATCCCGATATATAGAAAAAAGAAAGAGAATAATCTCAAGTTTGAAGTTGAACTTGCTCAGAGAACAGGAAGCCACTGTTAGAAAGTCAGTACTGATGGTCAAGACATTGCCTTAGAGACATGATAATATACCAAACTCTTAAATTACATCAACAAAAGCACTCACGAACCAACCAACACTACAAGCTTAAGAACCAAGTATCCAGAAGGTGAGAGATGCCCAGCTGAGTAACGCGAATAAACTAAAAGACGAACTCGATGGTATCTGTATCTACGTATATATATTTAAATATAAGATCAGACGATGACATCAAAGTAAAATATTACTTCACCACTGAGCGAGGAGTGCGTGGTCGGACAGGAGTCTTTGATGGGCTTACTCTGCAGTATGGAAAAAGGTTTTAAGTTCAATGGAAATCTTAGTAAAACTAACAAGTATCAGCAGGAAGTATACTGGAATCAGAGAGCAACCTTATAGGAAGTGATCCTAGGATTGCACCACTGCAGTTCAGAGCAGCAATGGCACTCTCGGCCTGCAACAATCAGAAAATCCATCATGAGACTATACCAAACAGCAAATAGCCATGAAATCCAAAGTGAAAGGTCAACAAACATAACAAGCGGTACAACAGAGGATCAAAATTTTCTACTAACAAGCTCCTCAAAAATATACTACAATATATCATGCGTGGTCCAGATTTTAAGTATCAATTATTGACATCATAACATGCAAGACCAATGCAAACTAATCTTGAGTAAGAAGCAAAGTGAGATAAATGACACCATGCTCCCTTAATGTAAGCAAGGGAGCCTAGAAATAAGACAACAAAGAATAAGCAAGAATACTAGGTCTCTAACACCAAGAAAGTTTGTCATTGTCACAGCAAGAACTGTCCTAGAACAAAATTGCAACAAAGCTAAACCCAAGGAGGTGAACCGAAGGATGGTATTCTCCTATCCAAAAATATAAAATGTGATACTATAGATATCTCCTTCTCTCTCTGTTTCCAATTTATATGCCACAATTTGAATTGATACGGAGTATAATAAACCAATGAAGAACTTTTGAAACTTGTGGTCTAAAATATGTCATATCCTTTGTGTGGCTATAAAGCTTTGGAACATAGGATTTTAAACATGCTATAACATTTAACGTAATCAAAGCTTCTCATTTAATAGTAAAATAAAAATGTGTAAAGTCAATTTCACAATTAATTCATTTTGGAACCAACTAAAAAGGAAAATGAGGCACATCAATGGAATGGGGGGCATATAAGACTAAAAGACTGCCACAACTTAGAAATTCCACGTGTGTAAATGCAATAGAAAACAGTTTTGCAATGCATCAGCGGAAGTGGATGCAGATTACACCAGCAACCTAGAGAGAGTGCGGTGAAGAAGTTCAAATCAAGAACCTCCACCAAAGTGACTTATAGAACCTCATTTATAGTTCCTTTCATTCAATCTCAACAAATGCCGTGGATGAAGAGATAGCGTACTAGATGAAAGCCAACTGAGGAAGGAACAGAAAAATTATCAGATATGCTGATCCAAGTATATTGAAGATACTTTGTCAGGGAACCAGAGTTCACGACATCTTAGGTTCTAAAGTAATACTCCCTCCCCATCCCAATTTAAAGGGCACCTTTCTGATTTTGACCAGGAATATTTTCATATGCATTACAAATATTTTGAATTGCTAATTGCTGTGAATTATATTACTTTTTACATAATTTCCAAATATGTAAATTTTATTTCAAAATATTTGAAGATTTTATGCCTGAATTCAAGGTCAAAATTAAAAAGTTCGACTCTCGAAATCGTGGTGCGTCCTAAATTGGGACAGAGGAGTAATACTTTTCTAGTTTTCTCCAGTGTGAAAATTCTCTGGATGGTAAAGCTGATCTACTTATTCTAATAGTATGTCACAGAGGAGAACCAAGGATTAAAGCATTTCCCTTCCAACTTCATTTAAGTGATCAATACATACAGAATGCTCATAGTAAATGTTGCAATCTCCCATCAAAGCAACAGATACAAATGAATATTATATCCATGAACTCCACACAAAGCAACAAAACCTCGTCATTGAGAGATGCAGAACGTCCCAATATGTAACGCAAGCTTATTGAAGTAATCAAAAAAACAATACGGGCCACTTCATTTCCTGCTGTCTAGAAAACATTATCTAAGTGATTAATGCTGCTTAGTGTCGTTGAATTTCTCCTATAAGTAGCCCAGTTTCAAACTTTGGAACAAATTCAGTTTATCCAAATTTAGTGATTCTAAAACCTTCTATATGCTCATAGACAAAAAGACCCCATATTGATCCTCGTTAAGGAAATAAGGGGTTGTTTGCTCACATTAGTTGCCGAATTAATCTGGAGTGAATATGGGGTCTTTTCATCTTTATGTACTGTGTCCCAGCAGAGACTAAAATCAGAGAGGCAAGAGATCACCTAGTGTTTTCCCGTTCTGCTGGGATTTGAACCATTACGACCTCATAGTTTTGAACCACTAAGACCTCACATAGTTTTGAACCACGAAAGACACACCTTGGCTGCTTTAATTTATTACTATTGATTATATAGATTTTTATGTTGGGACTGGTTTTTGTGCGACTGATATAAAGACCCCTCTCCTTCCAGCAATAACTGAATCTACACAACTAAAGTACCTCAAACATTAATAGTTGCCATCCACTCTACTAGTCCAAAACTGAAGCATAATTTAACAAGCAAGAACATCAACTATACTGAGAAATAAACACAAGCACATTGTATCCACAACTAGAGCTGACCTGCAAACGATGACCTGTCTCATACCACAAAGTTTCAACAGTAGTAAAGATTATTACCAAACAAAAAGTAATGATCACATGGCTTATGTTATCTAGCTAAAAGGATTAGGACTATTTTCTGGAGGCAAAGATAGATAACAACATAAGCTTAGACTGGCACTCCAGAATTCAAGGGCAGAAAAACTTTGAATTCGAATTCAGTTGATGTCCAAACTACTACCAAGAACTTAGTTAGTCCACATGAAATCCAAAACAGGACAAAATCGATGTTTTTACACTCATGAACATAAAAGACTCAAATAAGTAAAAACATCATAATAATGCTAAATTACAAACATGGATAAGTGAGAGACCACATATTCCAAATGGAAATTCTAGTAGTTCTTAAGAGTAGAAAGAGGCAAAATTCCATAGCAGTCGGTATATCAGATAGCAAAACCAATAAAGGTCATGTTAGTTACCATTACAAACTCGACAAAACCTATACGAGTGGAATGATGATAGTCACCAAGCAACCTCAAGCGCTTAACCTGGGTTAGAGAAGAAAACCGCATAGAGTAAGGACTTAAGTAGCATAAGCACATGCAGACGAGTCAGGTGAAAAGCTACAAACCTCTCCACAGAAGTACTCAAAAAAGAGCTTGACATCTGCTTGAGTAACCTATTTCATACAAATGAACAAGTAATAAAGCATTATCTCCATAGACTCTCTTCAACAATGTAAAACAGGAATTACAAACCCAAACTTACCTTTTTATCAATGTTTGTACAGTATATAGTTCTTGCACACATTTCCCTTTCATCTTCAGACTACGTATCAGCGCCAAAGGTAAAAATTTCAGTGTTAGCAACAGAGAGGTATCCCTTCATCACCCTCAACAGCAATTTTGTGAAAGGGAAGTAAAGAAAATATACACAATTTCTCACCCTTGGAAGAAAGGTTGGATTAACTGGTGCGATCGCAGTTTTGGATGGAAGCACTTTCACAGGGTAAAACCCTAGCATAGTTCCTGCAAGACTCAGAGCATTCCTTGCACCTTCTGCGAACCATACATGGGACAATGTCGGTGTTAGACAAAAACAGACAACAACTACTTTAACCCAAAATGAAAATTGTCAAACAAAAGATTATGGTTCAACATACCTTCATCAGTAAATTCAATAAATGCAAAACGGAGTACAGAATTGGGGTCTCCACATATGCGACAGTCCACCACCTTTATCACATAGGTTAGTCAGATTATGGTAACTAAACATTTCATTAACATATCATTAAGTGCTAAAAATTGGTTGAATGCGGAGAAATGACCGAATGGAAACATATTCACCTGCCCACAGGTAAGAAAGAGTGTAGCAAGTTGCTCTTCAGTCACCTACACAAAACAAGAACAATAAGTCCCACGGTAAAAAGATGAAGGTAGCATAACCCAATAAATAATGAACAAGTACCCAGTGCTTGAGAACCATATTTTTAGTACCTGATGATCAATGTCAGACACATAAACTGTCCTCCTAATAACCTCTTCGCGTTGGGCCATGCTTGTCCGGACATTCATCCTTCTCCTACCAAGACCATTGCCATTTCTCTTCTGCCAGTGTATTTCAACCCAAATTGTTAGCCACAACTCCATGACAGTGATTGATTACAAAAGGTGAGGGAGAATAAAGAAACTCGTCTTTATAAGACACTAGGGACAGAGAGAAACATTGAACGTCATAATTGGACGTTCCTATAATAAATTGATAGCTTTTGGAAAAGGAGGAAGGCACTTTATGGAGTAAACAGTGTTATAAATGGCATCAAGAAGATGCATATGGAAAAATAGTTATGAAAGAGTGAGACTATTATCTGTTACAATGAGAAACGTTCTCCATTTTAGACCTCATAACTATATCCTCTTCAATATATGCCCTTGCCTCATACCAACTATGAAATTTCCTACCGTTAATAATCAATTAGATTTACCATACGTAACACACAGGCTGCTTATCCGATGATTCGGCTTATTCATTATCGGTTATAAATGTACTAATCGGCTAGCAAACAGATAAGATATCAGTTAGTTCAATAACCGATTAGCAATTATCAGGTGGTGTATTGGCTAACCTTTATGGTACTTTCTTTTTCGATGAACACTACTTACAAAAAAAATGAATTCTTTTAACTGTTTTAAATTAATGCAATGAGCCAGTGACAGGGAAAATAGAAGTACTGAAAACACGGAACACGTGCCTCACTAAGTCAAAAACAATGCTAAAAATACTTAACCTTTACCTTACAAAGCCAAGAACACTTGCACTTAACACACTTGATAGACGCCCTTCAAATGTTTTAAGACATGACTCTCAGATACATGCCCCATATCTTTATCATCTTATATCCATAAGTTACTATCACGATTTGCTCAACTGGAGAAAACTCCAGATACCATATCCTTTTTATGCTCTTTCAGTGCAACTACTGACCAGCTCTCTTTCAAGTTTCAACAAACGAAAATAACGTTTAACACATTATACGCCTTTAGACTTTAGGGTTCATAATTAATATTATATGTTCTTTAATTGCTAGTTCATATACTTAGGGTAAAAGTCTAAGTATGGTACCTCTTAACGGGTTAACCGTTTATCCAATAAAAACATTGAGTAAGCTACATCGATAAGACCCTAACTATAAAATTTTAATCCGTTCACCAACCATATATACCATATCCCAATACCAATAAGACAATTTTGCGGTTCGGTTATCAGTTACAGTTCCATTTTGAACAGCGCTACATAAAACAACCAGAAGAGGAACAAATAGCAAACTAGAGAACCTAACATTTTCATATGCGTAGTTGTCCAGTAGCTACTAAATGAGAAACAGGAAAAGGAAAAATCGATGAGTGGATACCCTTCGGTTGAAATTCCCATCACCGGGTCCAGTTTGCATTACAAAATTGAAAGCATCAAACCCAAATTGTTCTCCACCGGGAGGGATTGGCATTACTCCATGGTTGCTGGAGAGTGAAGGAGGCACAAACTCTTCAGCCATGGGGTTCAATTTGGAAAGCATTTCCTCCAAATCCCTCATCTCCCTGTTAAAGCCTTCCCCTCCATGAACCTCATCAACCCCCCCTCCATTTCTTCTCAAATCAACACCGTTCATTTTCTGATGAGGATGTTGAAAATTATGGTGACCCATCACTCCATTGCCGTTGATGCTTTGTTTCTGCTGTTGAAAAACACCCATTTGAGGCTTATGCTGGACCGCAGTTTCCTGGGGTTGCTGCTGCTGTTGTAGATGATTAGCAGACATCATCACCTGAATGTTCTGATCATCGGGTGTCGTTGACCGTGTCACACCATTCTGATTTGGCTGATGACCGACAGCACCAGAATCATTCTTTACAACACTATCATCCGTCCGATTCAACGAGACATTCTCATCCACGGCCATGACTGTTCGTTCCGCTACAACTGTGTGTCACAGTAACCAAGACTCCTCCCTTTTTTTTCCTTCTTCTTTAACCCTTTTTCCCAAATTCGGGTTCTGTTAAAAAGCAAAACAAAAAAAAAATCAGTCCTGTCATTTCCCAGTTTACAATCTTGGTTTTAACATCCATAGAACTTTTCACCTAAAAAAAACCCATAAACATGGAAATCGATAGTCATACCTGGTGGTCTAAGCGGTGGTGTCCATTAATGAAAGAAGAAGACCCAAACTCAAAGATGGTGAGCTGGGAAAAATGGAAATTAGAACAAAACTTCTCTTTTTCTTTGAAGTGATGACGCGAGAGATGGGAGTATTAGCTCATAGAGAAAACAGACGAGCTTCTTCGGATGGTCCGTTTCGCCACGGCTGTGCTTTTTTTTATTTTAAATTTTTTGGGACTTTCATACAGTAGATAAGGACAAACACAATTTATTTCATCTTTCCATCTTAATAAAATTCGATTATCATCGCAAAACAGAATTTTTTTTTAAATAAATCTTATAATTTAGATCAATACTATTAACTATGTTATAGAAAGAAATATTACTGTTACTCAATAAAAAAATATATAAATTAAAGTGTGAAAGACCTAAAGTGTTCACACTATTCATAAATCATATTCCCTTTGTTCCATTTTACGTAATATCCTTTACTTTTTGATTCGTTGCAAAAAGAATGTCATCCTACTCTAAATAAAAATAATTTAACTTTGAAATTTTACTTTTACCCTTAATGAAAACACAAATATCTAAGAATAAATTTAGATCAAAAGTTTCAAAAGTTTTTTTTTTTAAATATCGTGTCAAGTCAAAGAGTGTCACATAAAATGGGACAAATGAAATAATTATTACTCTCTTTGTCCTATTTTATGTGACACTGTTTGATTTGTTTTGTTCCAAAAAGAATTTCATCTTAATCTAATTAGAAACAATTTAACCAAATTATCCTTTTACACTTAATGAAATGATTCTCAATCACACAAATATCTAAGAATGAATTTAGACCACAAATTTCAAAAGTCTTCCTTTTTATCTTAAATATCGTGTTAAGTTGAGACCTTAAGGGGTGTCCGATAAAATAAGACAAAGATTACTTTTTTATCTCGATTCATGTGACATTGTCGATTTTAGATTTTTTTAAAAAAAATTGAAAGTACACTTTTGAAATATGGTCTAAAACAAATTTTAAATACTCATGTGGTTATAAAAATGTATATAGCCGAGGTATCATATGTATAGCCATATCAAACATTTTATTCTTGTCCAACAACTTGAGTTTACCATTTACATCTAATAACCGATAGGTAAAAGTGTTCATGATTTGGATAAAAAGTGATTCAAATGAAAAAATTAATTAAATAAATTGATTTTATTTGTGGTTTAGTTTTAGTTCTTTAAAAAATCGATAGTGTTTGGTTTAAATTTTGATCCCATTGGAAAAATCTGAAGAAATAATAAAATTAAACCGACAAATTACATTCATATATTTTATAATTATACATATGTAATTTATGAAACAATTTTACAAATTTATATACATTTTTATAATATTTTATTTTTTAATCTACTTATGAAAGTATAAATGCTCTGGACGAGAATATTTATTTTATTGATTTTATGTATATGAATATCTATAACAATTTTTTGTGGAACTAGAAATGCTGCTATCTCTTCCTTCTAAGCCATAATGGTAAATTTTGAAACTTTTTTTACGGTAAATTTAGTGATTGAAAGTTCTATACTTCTATAATAGCAATCGTTCTAATTATTTTTCATTTTTGAATGAATTGTTATCACTTGTTCTCCATTTTGAATACATCATTACTTTTATTTTTATGTACGATCAACAATCGAATTACCAAACCAAACCAAACCGAAATCAAGAACAATCAAACAAACAAATGTATATTATAATTGGTTTGATTTGGTTTTGTAAATTTAAAAACTAAATTATGCTGGATTGATTTTAATTTTGAAGAATAACCAATTCAAAACGATCTATGAACCCCTACCAATAGGACGAATAATTTTATAATATCAACAATATAGCACAAATTCAGTACAAATTTTTCCTAAAATGCATATAAATTTTCCAAATAAAGGAGCACTCACAAACACCATATACATAATATGTTTTAAATGCAAAGAAGTACCATAATACAGTACTAAGATGTCCTACTTATCAATGCATGATTTTGGAATTTTTCATAAAGACAGGTATTTAAGTGAAAAGAAAAAACAAAAAATATATTGCCAGAGATAAAAGAAAAAATGAAAATAAAAGGGTTCTGAAATGGGCATGCCACAATTGCCAAAACAATATGGAATTGAGAAAGAATAATTTTAACATTAATCCCCTTAACCTTTTGAGCTTGAGAATTGAAATAATGAACGTTCTTTTGTATCAATTTTCCTTTTAACTGCTTGCGCAGTTTAGGAAAAATTACCATCTTAAAAATAGTTTTTTGAAAACACTCTGCCTTTTTATTTTATATTTTTCATTAATTTCATATATATATATATATTTCATTAATTCATGATTTGCGTACTAGTTTTAATCCTAAAAATTGAGTTTTAAATTTATTTATGTTTTTATAAAGACGAATTTTCGCGTATGGCCACTCAAAAATATATTAATTATGCTATTTGGCTAATTATATTTCATAATTATAGTTATAAAAATGTTCGTATAATATTTGTATATTTCGCTATGTAATACATGCACAACGTTTGTATAACTCACTATACAATTCACATTGTTTGGATATTTCACCATACAATTTGATCTGCGCACAACTTTAGTATAATCGCGTACAATATTTGTATAAATCGTGCAAATTATACAAAACTTAAATTGTAATTACAGGTAGATGTTTGCCACGAACTATAACTATATTAACTAATTAACTAATATATCCACTTATCCGCATAATTTTTCCTTTTAGAAATATCGATTTTCGCAATGAAGGGGTTCTAGGAGATGAAACCCGTATTTGTGGTGACCAATTCTGCTAATGTGAAAGGGAAGGGGTGACATTTTCTTTCCAAAAGAATAAAGTAGGTCCGGAATCAGACGTTAACAAATGGACAAAAGGAATTTATGTCTTCTTTTTCATTTTTTTACAATATTTCAGAATTTGTTTGTTTATCACATGTTTAACGTTGAGTACTCTCTTTTCTTTCTTGAATTACATGTTCCATGAAATAACATTACAGCTTGCTCGGAGAAGAAAGGAAGAGGAACACAAACCCATGGAGAAGGAACTCATTGGATCAATGTCACAGTTAGAACATCAGTCAAATCGGTACTAGAGGAACATAAACATGCCAAACTAAAACTACATCAGCATAAGCACCCATAAACCAGCACACAGTACCAAGCATAAGAACAAGTATCCTGTGGGTGAGAGATGCCCGGTTGAGTAATAGGAATAAACTAAAAGACAAATGCCACGAGTTACTCGATGGTATCTGTATATCAACATGTGCATTAGATATAAGATCAGGTAAGGAATGCAGAGCGATGTATCACTGCACTGGTGAGCGAGGAGCACGAGGTCGGACAGGAGTCTTTGATGGGCTTACTCTGCAGTGCATGGGGAAAGTTTAAGATTAGTGGAAATGTCGGTAAAATAGAGAAGAAGCATCAACACCAAGTCTATTGGAATCAGAGAGAAACCTTATAGGAAGTGATCCAAGGATTGCACCGCTGCAGTTCAGTGCGGTAATGGCACTCTCAGCCTGAAACAATCAGAAAATTCATCATGAAAACTAAACTAAACAGCAATAGCTGTGAAATGCAACGTGCAAAATTTCCTCAAAGGGAAAGGTAATCAAACGTAATAAGCAGCAAAATAGAGGGATTCAAAATTTTGTACTTTCAATTTCATCAAATATAAGACATGATATCACCGGATTTTTGGTATCAATCATTGACATCATAACATGGTAAACCAGTTCTAACTAATCTCGAGTAAGAAGCAAAGTGAGACAAATCCATACCATTTAATGGCATTTATGTTCCACTAAAGTAAGCAACAGCGCATAGAAAATAAATATTCCAAAGACAACAAAGACTAGGTGAGAAGTTCAGAATCCACATAATAAAACAGTTGTGCTCCCATCAAAGCGAAATCCATAAACATATATAACGTCCATGAACGCAAAAGGTCAAAAGTTGGTCACTGAGAGATGCAGAACAGACTGAGCTAGCTATTGAGAGAGAAACACAAGAACGTTGCATCCACAGGCTTGACTGACCTGCAGATGATGGAACTTTCTCATACCACAACATTTCAATTATAGCAAGGACCATCATAGGTAGACCTAGGATTTGAGCGTGGAGGGGGCACCGATGTCTAAACAGAAACTTCCGGTGGTGGGCTGCGGTCCTGGGACTGGTCATTCGAGATAGGGAGAGAGAAGCTGGGTTTGGAATTGGAGAAAGAGATTGTTAGTTTTTTGTTTCTATCATGGGCGGAGAAGTGGTTGAGACTTTTTGGGGAAGGGATTAGCTCAAAAGAAAAGAAAAAGAAAAGTGGATTCTGATTTTCTAAAATGTGGAGCAATTCAAAGGACTACCAGTGGGAGAAGATATACTTGGCTGGCAAAAGTATAGCGGTGGAATGTATACAGGCAGCTCAACAAATCAATTTGAACCAGGTGGGTTCCCAAAACAGTCTATGGCATTAGAAGCATATATAGAAAGTGAAGGTACAGTATAAAGTGATTTGCTTTACTTGGTTGGTAGCTAGAGAATGATCCTTACTCAGGAAAAATCTAAGGAAGAGGGGAACACAATTTTGTTCAAGATGTTATTTGTGTGGGCAAGATGTTTTTGAGACATCCACCATCTGTTTCTTGTGTAGTGACCAGCTAACTGTGGGATTGGTTCATCAACCACAGGGGTATTAGGTGTGAATGCCGGGAAGATCTTCAGAACTCTTGTTGAGGTGGAACCCAACAATGCGGAAGGAACGGAATTCAAGACTATTTGAAGATACAAATAGTCCTATACAAATGATCAAGATGAATTATATTCTCCTAAGAATATTGATGATCTTGATTCAACTTTAGAAGTTTTAGATTTTCGTTCTAAGGAGAACGAGGACTGCAGTTGAAATAACAAAAAATAATAATTTGGTATGCTAAAAGAAGTCATACAACTGGGCAAACTACTACCAAGAACTTAGCCCGTCCACATGAAATCCAAAACAGGACAAAACTGATGTTTTCACACTCTTGAATGCAAAAAACTCAAATAAGTACTAACATCATAATAATGCTACACTACAAACATGCATAGTGAAAGACCACGCATTCTGAATGGAGGTTCAAGTAATTCTTAAGAGTAGAAAGAAACAAATGTCCAGGACAGTATGATATATCAGCCAGAAAAACCAAGAAAAGCCTATGGAAGTTACCATAACAAACTCGACAAAACCTATACGAGTGGAATGATGATAGTCACCAAGTAACCTCAAGCGCTTAACCTGCATTAGAGAAGAAAACCGCATAGAGTAAGCACCTTAACTAGGACAAGCACTTGCAGACAAGCTAGGTGAAGCTACAAACCTCTCCGCAAAAGTATTCAAAAAAGAGCTTGACGTCTGCGTGAGTGACCTATTTCATACAGATGAACAAGTCATAAAGCAATATCCCCACAGATGCTCTTCAAGATTTCAGCCATGTGAAACAGGGATTACAAACCCAAAATTACCTTTTTATCAATGTTTGTACAGTATATAGTTCTTGCACACATCTCCCTTTCATCTTCAGACTACATATCAGCGCCACAGGTAAAAATTTCGGCATTAGCAACAGAGAGGCATTCATTCATCGCCCGCAACAAAAATTTTGCAAAAAGAAATATCAAAAATATACACAAATTCTCACCCTTGGAAGAAATGTTGGATTAACTGGTGCAATTGCAGTTTTAGAGGGAAGCACCCTCACAGGGTAAAACCCTAGCATAGTTCCTGCAAGACTCAAAGCGTTCCTTGCACCTTCTGCAGACCATACATGGGACAATGTCACTGCCAGACAACAAGAACTTTAACCAAAA
>JAOTQR010000069.1:14847846-14877290 GCA_025774065.1 Solanum ossicruentum | reverse complement strand
ACAAACACGCACAAGCCACTTTTATTAATAGATTTAGTTGGGAGTTTCATTTGAGGAACGACAAATTAAGTTTTAAGAAAAATTTCTATTAGATGCACGACGAAAATTGACATTTAAGAGAAAATTTCAAACAAAAGTCAAAACCTCGTGAATGCTACAAGATTGAAACTTTAGACACCTAAACTTGAGCAATTACCGTTAAGTTCAGTTGTAAGATTGTGTTGTGACTTGTGGCCATACTCTGCTGTAATTTATAAGTTCAACAGATTGACATTCTAGAATATTTGTGGAAAATCAACATTGACTTTAAAACAAAATGTGGGACAAAAGTTGACTAAAAATTAATTTTGTGTCATGACATATCACTTGATCTCATAAAAGGGGACGGATCTAGAGTCTTTTGGGTGTGTCAACTAGGGTCAAGGAAGATCCCAATTTGGACCAATTACGTCTATTTGCTAACAAATATCTAAGCACCCCTTTAATTTACCAAAGTCTATAATTGCTAGCTGTTTGAAGTTTGGTTGACTACGTGATCCATAATTGCATATACAAATTGAGACTTCAACTCATTGAGCAGGCCAAGAATTCTTTGATTTTGTTAATTATCAACAGAAGTCCACCAATATGGATTAGGTATTTGGGTCCCAGAACTAATAGATTGTTTTTTGAGTATGTACATGCCGAACCTACATTATATTGGCGAGAGAGACAATGCATGGACAATAAGCAAGTGGCTTGTTGCAAAATGGGTAATACATTACAAAAGACACGCATTAGGATATGCTTAAACCACGGGAAACAAGACACGTGTCACCATTATATCCATTTGTATTTGTTCCAATAAAAACGTTTGATATGTTTACATAAAATTTAAGAGGGGACGAATCATAAAATATGTAATATAGACGGATTGATTCCAGAAATCTTATACAAAACAAGATAAAAGTTTTTTTTTTTTTGAATTTTATGTTACACACAAAAATATAATATCTATATTATTTGGAAGTTGTAAAACTTTAGCACTTTACCTTAATAGATTAAGAACTTGTTAATAATAAGAACATATGTAACATTTTCAGTCCGCAATTTGTATGCATACTGTAATACGGAGTATTCGAAATTATATTTGATTTATATTAAAGAAAGAATTTGACTTGTTAAATTATGTATCTATATTATATTAAAAGTGTGAAGGTCCTTAATAATATTGATTGAATTTTTTGCCCTTTATTAAAAGACATCGCTTTAGACAAAATCGTCTTTTCATCATGTTTAGAAATTATTATATTATTAGTTTAATAATATTAACATCAATTGGAGAAGATTTTCTTATCATAGTTAAATTTCTATACAAGAAATACTTTTCCAACTAAAATTTTGATCAAAAATGAAAAATAAAAAATCAAATAATAATAAATAAAAGTTTAAAGGAAAAAAAAAAGAAAAGGAAACGTGCAAGAAAAAAAAAATTCAAAACAAGGTTTTGAAATAGTTAAAAGAAATAGACAAACCTTTCGAAAGAAAAAGGGCTTGATCTAAAAAAATTCAAACAAGAGGTTGCTTAAAAGTATATAAAAATAATTTTAAACATATAATTTTAATTCATTAAAAAAAACTGTCTCAAGTCCCCTAATCAACTTCCCCCTTTAGAAAAAAGATCTCATAATATTGTCAGGTAAGTTTAATTTTTTGAGGGATAAAAATAATTTCAGAAAGTTCTCAATTTTTTTTTGTCCTAAAATATATTTTTAAAAAAAGAAAATCCTTCTTTTGAATCAAATAGTCAACTTTTTTCAACCTAAATGTCTCTCTGTTTAAGTATAAATTATTCTTGAGAAATTACCATACGTGAGAAAAAAAGTTAGGCATGATCTAAAATTTTGATAAATTTGATTGATTGTGATTTGAGGTAAGTTTTTTTTTTTAATTATTATTATTATTATTATTATTATTATTATTTTGAAGTTTATAATAAATAAAGTATCATGTATCTTTTATAGACTATTGGTAATTGAAAAATTTTTGTGAAATCTTGAGATGTCTTATGAGTTATGATTGAAGAGACGAATTTATTTGTGATTTGAGTTAAGTTTTTTAAATTTCAAATATGATTTTGATGTTTACAATCTTGATAGAAACTGTGATTAAAGAGAAAAAACTGTTCATGATTTGAGGTAAATTTTCTATAATTGTAATATGCTCTTGAAGTTTACAACAATGAATTATCATTTTCACTTGATAGGCAATTGCTAATTGTGTTTTTTTAAAAAATAAACGATAGCATCTATATTGAAGGAAAAAAAGGTCTTCCAATTTGAGGCAACTTTTCTAAGTTTTTGTTTGTTTCTTTTTTAAAAACGTAAATTATCATCTATTTTGCTAGACAATTGCTAATTGGAATGTTTCTTTTGTAATTTTAGTATGTTTTTGAAATTAAATAATAAATTATCATATATTTTTGATAAAAAATTGCTAATTAAGGATATTTTAAATTTTTACTTATATGATTCATATATAATTAATAATTTGAAATTGACTTATTTACTATTTTGATTAGATTTGATCTTTTCTTTATTTAGTTTCAAGATTTACTTTTGAATTAGAATTTCCTTATATTTAAAATTCATTTTACCATTCTAGGTAAAATAATTAATAAAAATTTTGACGATCAAATATTTTGTTAATAAAAATATGCAATATAATAAATTTAAAAAGAAAATCTTCAGTAAAATTATATTGGAAACATTAAGTCACTCTTTTTATATTTCGAAATCTTTTGTGACATTAAATTTTAGTCAATTAATTATTTAATTTCTAAATATTCAAGTCTAAATTATTACTGTATTGAAAAATTATTAGCATATGTATATTATAAACAATTAAATTAATTTTTTTTTATCTTTGCTCTATCATAATAGATTAAACTAATGCATTGAACTAATAATATTTATTTAATGTAGATTTACATGAATATTATATTTATTTAATAACAAGTATTATTCATATTTAATTTTTAAATTGACGTGATTCATGTGTTACAATTAATATAAAATAAAAAACCTTTACGTAAAATGTGATACAAATTTAGTTAGGTAATGGAATTAGGCAGCTTCCCGTTTAATCCGGAATTAAAAAAATATCATGTCGTTCCAAAAATAGAAAACTCGTAAGTCGTCACGCGGTCTTTAGAAAAGTAGCGTAATTAGTTCATAAAATTATAATTTATTTATAAAATAATTTCATAGTAATAAAATTTATGTAGATTTTA
Source organism: Solanum ossicruentum (assembly GCA_025774065.1). Lineage (NCBI taxonomy): Eukaryota > Viridiplantae > Streptophyta > Magnoliopsida > Solanales > Solanaceae > Solanum > Solanum ossicruentum. The sequence goes on along the minus strand of JAOTQR010000069.1, from coordinate 14,874,019 downwards.
TTCTCTTAAATTCACTTATAAAAACAACAAAAGTTAATAAAGATGCCTTCAATATAATATTAAAGATTTCATAAAAATCAAATTCTAGTGAACTATCCAAAAATTGGGAACTAATTGAACCAATTAAATTAGGCAAGGAATAACGAAAACTTGCTTTCTCCTCTTTCCAGTTGATTCTAGATTTTCTTTTATTTTACTTCTTCCATCCCCTTATAAATACTACTTTTTCAGCTTCTTTTCTTCATAGTCAAGTTTAAACATCTCTTACGCTTCTTAAATAAACCGTTCAATTAAGCAATTCTTTCTCGTCTTTGTAATCTGTTCTCCCAAATTAGAAAAAAAAGCCATCAACGATGATGATGTCAATTTTCAGTTCTTTTGATGCTCTCTCCGCTGAGATCTTTGGCCAAAAGGTGACCCGTTCTTGGGCACCGGCCACTTCTGACGGCAAACAACAACAAGGTGTGGGCCCTCTTGTATCCGATCGCAAGATCGCCGCTTCTCCGCCGTCTATTACCTCCGCCGGTGAACTGAACAAGGCCGGAGAGGCGGCGCCGGCGTCCTCTTCAAAATCGGCGTCGCGTCCACAGCAGCAAAGGAGGCCCAGGTTTGCACCGGAATTGGATGGGGTCCACTGTTTCGAAACAATTATTCCCTATTGATTTTTACATAAGAATCTTAGAAGGTTGAAATTCTTTATTCTTATCTGATTGTAACTAATTAGCCCCGGCCATGTAATGGTAAATCACGGAGGTTAATACAATTTACTGATTTAGTATAAAATCTGATTATTCATTTTTTTTTCAAATTTACTTGTTTGAACAACTTCCATTCATATTCTTCTCTTTTTTTCCTTAATTTTGTTTAATTTCCCCGCTCAATTAGTAGTTAGCAACTTCTTCACCGACTAATTGAGGAAAATTTGGGTTTCTCTATGATCCCAAAAGTAACTACTACGCCCTCAATTTCATTAATGTGAATTTGGAGGTAGAATTTGTAATTTTTGAAATAATATTTATAACAACAATAACATATCCGGTGGGATCCTACAAGTAGAGTTTGAGAGGAATGTACGCAAATCTTATTATTAACTTCTAGTATGGTCTCAAAAATTCATAAGCAAAATAAATTAGATATAACAAAAATAAAAAGAAAGGAATAGAAAGAACGATTAATAACGAAAAGCACATAACAACATATAAATACGATAAATTTAACATTCATATAACTGATAATAACAACACATAATATAAACTCGATTACTCCTGCTACCCTATTATACACCACGGTCAGACATCTATTTAATTCTACCAACTAATTAGCCTACTATTCTAATTTGCGATATTCACTCTTTTTTATCTACTCTTTTCTATCTAAGGTCATGTCCTCAGTGAAATCAAGTTTCGCCAAATCCTGTCTGATCACCTCTCCTGATACTTTTTCGGTAATCTTGTCTGATCACTTTCCCTAATACTTTTTCGGTCTACCTCTGTCCCTCCGTGTGTCTCTCAAAATCAATCTCTCGCACTTCCTAACAGGAGCATCGGTACTCATTCTTTGCACACGTCCAAATCATCACAATCTCGCTTCCCTCATCTTATCAGTAACAGGGGCTACCTCTAGTTTCTCCTGAATGGTCTCATTCTTAATCTTATCACTGTTAGTGTGGCTACACATTCATCTCAACATCCTCATCTCTGCTACGTGCATCTTCTGAACATGTGAATTTTTTATTGGCCAACACTCTATCCCATATAATAAAGATGGTCTAACCATCATTCTGTTAGACTGGTATCTTTAGGAAATAATATTTATATATTTAAAAATTAAAATATAAATAGTAAAGAATCTTAAAAGTATACTAATAAAATTATAATTAAAAAAAAATGACTGTTCAAATAAATAATTGCGACAAATAAATTGAAATTGGGAGTAAACTATAGCTCACAAATGCATGAACTTGGGAGAAACTGAACTTTGAACTCAATTATATTTCACACAATTGTTAAGAAATTTGTAAGTCATATCAAGTGTAAAGATATATTACTTAGTACTCCACATCTTTTCTAGAAAAAGAAACAAAAAATAGAACAAAAGTGATTGTAATTAAGATGTGATAATTTTTGTCGTGCACGTTGATGTAATTCCACTGTTCTACCCTTTCTTTGCGTTGAAATTACGATGTGATAAAAGAATGATAATTCTTTATTCTTTTCGTCTATCAAGGCAATTTAGGTGGCTTAAAATCGAACTGAAATTGACAATTATAATCTAAAAAAGTTATTAATTTATTAATAATGTTATTAGTGTAATAATTTTGATAAGAGTTTTATTTTTTTAATTATTGAATTATTGATTTTTAATAATTTTTTTCTTATGTGTTAATTAATAACCTGATAATAAATTATATAATTATATTTGCACAATTTACTATCACAAATCTTCCATTATTATACAATGACAATGTTTGATTTTGAACAAATTGCTATCTATTTAACTTGCATGTGTGATTTATTTAATTTATCACCTTCTTTCTAAATAATTTTTAATAAAAAAGACTTTATGTCAAATTTTAGTGGTTAAATAATAACAATCAATAATCAACAAACCAACAATTGATAGGTCAATGTTTTAATAATTTTATAACGACCTGACATATCTACAAATCCATAACCAATAAGTTAAATCGATAAACTTTAAAATCGAGCCAATATACAGTACTAAGGCAACTAATATACCTTAGCTTTGGACTACTACTCCTTTTGGCTCATTGCTTGAGCCTAAAACACTCGTTCCAGGACAATAGTACTCTGCTTGTAAAAGGCGTTGCTTTATCGATCACTTAGCACTACGCTAAAAGGAAAAAGATAGGTTATGCACAACAAAAACATGGCACAACTGAAATTTATTGGTCACGGCCTTGTACTTCCTCTTTTTCCTATATTTCCAAACCTTTTTGCTACATTAAACAAAAGGGCCTTAGGGATGATTCCTTGCTCAAGAGTACAAGCAAAAACCAAAGCTCCACCAATGATAAGTAGCTTAGGTATGTTGATACTGCCCTCGCGTTTTGCAGGTGAAACTTGTACTTCAGTCCCTGATGATTCCTCGTCCCCATCCGTGAACTTCAAATATTCTGGATCAATTTTAGTATTTACTTGGGCCATTAAAGCACAGTGAGAGATCTTCGCGTTAGATGCTCTTGATTTCTGGTAGGAACGAAGTCCACGTTCAATCTTTCTTACAGTCCCCCACATACCTTGCCTTACCCCAAATTTTGCGATTTCCCATGGGATGCCCATATCTTCGTAATGGAAGAGAAGCACCTCGCATGCAGTCAGCTGGCCATTTCCTTTCCTTGATTCCACTGTTTCATGCAGCACAGATGGATTTCAAATAGTCAGATGATCATGACTTTTAAAACTAAATCTGGTGAGCGAAACTTGCAGATAAGTCGATAATGAATTGCAGGAAGTACATGCCCAGCAAGTATAAATTGAACAAGATGATGCCAGTCAAGTTAATGCACAAGATATGATAGCTAGTTGGGAAAGCAAAAGCATGAAAAGTTAAACCCCAACCTGGAAACGAAAAGGGAATTGTAAGAAGTAAGGTCATACCAGCTTGAATGAACCAACTTGAGTAGTACAGGTCAACACGTCTTGGTTTGTCCTTCCTAGGAATAGTAGGACATGGCACTCCCTAGATAACAAATCACAAGGAAAATCATAATTAGATGGTACCTCCAAATATAGGAAAATCAGCTGAGTGTTAATCAGAAGAGGATTAACAGACAAAGGTGTAGCAATTCATTAATTTCTTTCCATTATTTTTGTGGGGTTGGGTGGGATGAAGGGGGTGGTTAAACATGTTTTTAGGTAGTCCGTTAACTGCGGTATAGAAGGAGATACTTTGATGTTTCAGGCACCTCAAGCTCTGTCCATCATCCATTTCCATATTTAAAGTCCAAAGAAGAATTTTGTGTAAGTTAATAGAAACACAGCAAGTGAACTGACGTCAACTACACTTCACAGAACTATTTTTAATATTTTCAAAAGATATGATCTAACAAAGATAACTTGACAAATTATGCAGCCTAGACAAATAGGAATTTACGGAAAAGATGCCATCCACTGAACAATTATCTCGTCCAAGGTCACTGAATTACTCAAGGTGGCATTGTGACTGCACCAAATGATATCAGGCACAACAATTCTACTAACATATTCATCCATTTCACAGGCCCTAGACCGATTCATTTATGGAGGAAACTCAAGCAAACAGCACGTCATCAATCATACAATAGGCACATTGTAAGCATAATATGCAACCAAATTAAACATAATAATTTGCCACCTCCTTATCAGCCGAAAACTTGAAGAAATGAAGAGTTGAAAAAACAAAAATAACATCTAAAATAAAAGCAAGATAGATTGGCCATGTGAAACCTTGTTGCTCCGTTTAGGTTCATCTGAACAAAATATTATACGTGCAAAATAAGAACAAAAGAGGGGAAAAATTACTCAAGTTCTGTACCTTTGTTACACAATAATATGACCTTCCTAATTCCCATATTCGACGAGCAAATATATATTCTCTGTCACTGCAGAAAAATGGGAACTGCACAAAAAATATCCGAATGAATTAACTACTTATTAGCTAAGAAAAATACTGTGTGCGCAAAAGAGTACATTGCGTATTCTTACTTTTCGAACCCAATGCACTACCATCGTTCCCGTTGTGGGGCACTCCTCTATCGTTTCAGCATGTACAAGCATGTCATCCCACTTAACTCGAAACTCATCATCCCAAAAGAAGTCCCTCAATAATTCAGGTGTTGCGTCCTCATACACAGTTCGGCTGCAATATTGTGGGGGACCAGACTAGAAAACAAACAAGGAAAAATCAATAAACAAGCCAGGGAAAACGGAAAAAATATGCTAGCAATATATTAGACAATAGCCTTTACTACCTCCGGATCACGCTGCCACGCTTGATATCTCATATTAGGGGTAGAACGTTCCATCATGTGTTTCCACGGAGGGCCACCATCTTTCCTCTCAACAAGATGCCATAAATAATCCAAATCTTCATCTGATATTGGTACAGTATTCAGCTGTGATGGACTAAGAAAAGGGGGAAAATCAGTGCGAGTAGTGACCCCGTCCAATTAAGCCATAACCAAGATTATTGAAAATTCTCACACTAGAACAAACAGAGTGAGTATTGTTGGTTAAAACACAATGTTTGTTTTGACCATTACTTAAATTTTACTGTTTCATATCGTTAAATCCAGGTTACGTATTGACATGAAGTTTGTAACAACCAATTTAGTGTGGTCACCTTATTACCTTGTTTTTTTCTTCTCATTTTATCTTTGCTTATTATCTAATAATCCTATTTTATCATTCATCCTACTTAAATTTTTCTGACGAGGGTCTTCTATAATCCAGAAACAGCTTCTAATTTTTCTGACGAGGGTCTTCTATAATCTAGAAACAGCTTCTCTATCTCGATAAAGTAGTGGTAAGGTGACCCCACATGTGTGATTCCACGGGTTATGTTGTTATTGTTGTTGTTATCCTAATTCTATATAATAGCTCTATCTGGTATCCTACTTTTCTTATAGATTGTCCTTCAAATTGTTCATTTGTGACATTATGTATAGCAACTGATAGAATCTATCCAAACGTTGTATTTCTAAGGACAAAGCAATACATTAATCAAAGATAATACGTAACAACCATCCAAACAAAGTATAAGAAAGCATAAACTTTTTAATTTTGAAATAAACAATAGAGCTTACCTAGTGTCAAATTGTTCAATCTCTGCGCAAGCATCCGCGAAAGAACCAACACTAGGGGTTCGAGTCTTAGGGGACTGAAAGCTCTGTGGTTCAATTAATTCCAAGCCTTTGGAGGTAGAAGGAACCAAAACAGTAGGGGAGGAAGGTGCTGAAAAATCAAATTTACAATTCTTCCAGGTAGCCCATTTGGGTTTCCAAATCCAACCCAAGGTAATACCCAAAAGAAATGCAATCCAAACTGGACCAAGAAACACCATAACCTCTACAAATACTGCACCTATCGAGGGTCTATCAAGAATCTCCATAAATTCCTCAACTAACACCATACCTACATCTATATCAATTACCCAAAAAAGAAAAGGTATACAAAAGGGAGAAATCGATTACCCCGAAAGGTCAAAAGGGATGAACAAAAGGGGGGCAAGAAAGATAAAAAATAGAGGCGAAGATTATTTGATAAGATTGAAAAGGACATGAAAGGTGGAGAATGAGTTTCTGGAAATTACGGGTAATTTATTACTATAGAAGATAAATTTGTAACGGATAAAATGCGAGAAAGAAGGAAGAATTTGGATAAGAAGAATGAAGATAGGATAAATACTCAGCCAAAATGTGGACTGTGTAGCGGTAAGAGTGGAAATCTCAAGGGGAATCATGAGCGGACAAACGACGGGTCTTCCAATGTCGGTTGTGGATATGCCGCCTCTCGTGTTATCCATGTTCCTAGGTGAATGAAAACTCTACACCTGTTTCCAACCTTTTAATGTTTATTATTCTTTTGTTAAAAAAGAAAATTGCTATCATAAAATTTTAAAGTTCAATTTCAAATCATCTAATATTTGTACCAATAATTAAATTATAATTTTACGAGGAATTTTTAGATATAGTCACTCAAAAATATTTTAAATATATACTTCATAGTTATAGTTTCAGTAGTTACATTTCGTAACTATAGTTATAAAAATATATTTGTGCAATTCATAATTTTTGTATAACGTTTGTACATTTCGTATGCGATTCATGCACAACATTAGATGACTCGCTATACAATTTGCAATATTTGTATATTTCACTATATAATTTGATCTGCGCGTAATATTTATATAAATCGTGCGAATTATACAAAACTCAAATTGTATTATTTTTTCTTAATTAAAAGAAATGATCTCTATGCTTATCTACTGTGTTATAGAAAGTTATATGCATGTCAGAAAATTCAATTTGTTTTTTTTTCTATTAAAGGTATTATTATCATCAATTTTTGGGGGGATTTAAATGAAGATGAAGCCAAGAATTGGGGGAAGATATTAAAGTGAATTTGAGATGCTCTTTTTCGTATTGTTTTAATTTAATTAATGGGTAAAGGATTAATTTAGGGCAGATTAGGATTAAGGGTCGGGTTTGGCTAAATTTAGGACGATCAACTTTGGTTTATAATTAATTTTAAATAATTAAATTATAAGCAATAGTTGATCTCCATGTATTTAAAAAATATTTAATTAATATTTTATTTTTAAAAAAGATCGATATTGGACCCAAAGGTGGATGACAATGATATTTTAGATCTAACAAGTGAATGACAAGGACATTTTAGATTCAATAGGTGAATGAAGGATATTTACATGCCATTTTCAATGTTTAAGAATATTTTAGGCCATTTTCCAATTAGTCAATAAAGAAGGAAAAACTTATATAGATACACTAGATTAAGAAAATACTTATCATTTATAATAATAATAATTTTTTTTCATTGAATACTTATGATACATTTATATTGAATGCATAGTTCATCACTTTTAATACAAATATAAATTTATCATAGTATTATTATATATTGCTATAAATAACAATAAATAAAAAGTATAACAAAAATCAAGAGTATTTATTAAAAAGAATTCGCTTAAGTAATTTTTTCCTTAAGTAAATCAATACACCTAAAAAAGCATCTATTTCTCTTTCCAAAATCACCTTCTACTCTTTTAGGGACGAGGAAGGTGCAATTAAGAAAGCAACCCATTGTATTGAAACTTTTGTTATGTGCAAGATTAAGGGATGGATTCAATTACAAGGATCTATTATATGTAATTTTATTTTGTATCTTTATCAAATGTTGTGTTCAAAGCTTGAACCCCTCGACCTCTTGGCCATGACAACAATTTTACCACAAGGGTGCAATGAAAAATAGGCCCAAAAATGAAGAAACAAGAGCAGATTAAACAAAAAATATCTTTTCAATCTTGATTTTATTTTTTACAACTCTTTAATCAAGAAAAAGGTCAAAATTCATAAAAGTTTAATTAGGTTAAATTGTGACCAAAATTTGATCACAAGTCTTACTTTGTATATCTATCAAAGACCATGTCGAAGCTTGAACCCTTGACCTCATGGTCATGATAACAACTTTACCACAAGAGTTCAATGAAGAAAGGGCCGAAAAACGAAGAAATTAGAGTAGATTGAATAAAAACTATCTTTTAAGTCTTGATTTTATTTTTGGTGACTCTTTTGATCAAGAAATAAGTTAAAATCACTTAAAAGCTTGCAACCAAATTAAAAAGATTAAAAACTCTAGGTGTATACTAAAATTTTAAAATGCTAAAAAGTCTTCTCTTCTATTCAAATTTTCAAATTTGAATATTTCCTCCTTAATTCATTATCTTTCAATTTTACTCTTTTGTTTGTTTCTTTCTCGCTTTCACATTGCTCCCTCCCTTCCTTTGTTTTCTTTTTCTTTCTCTCTTCCTTTTTTTTTTAGTTATTATTGTTGTTATGGTTGTCGCTATTGTCACAACATTCGTCCTTTTTATCATGTTTTTCTTTTTTATTTTATCTTTTTTATTTTTATGGACTGTTTTATTTTGATTTTGAGAATTTCTATTAAAAACTAAATCACTAAAATCTGCTGATGACCCTTTTGTTGTGCCCTTCTATTGCAATAGATGACTATCATGTTGCACTAGATGACCTTTCTAATGTAATAAATAATTATTTACTGTAATAGATGACTCTTTTATTGTTATAACGCATGTAGTGGCAGAGAACGATGTGATGGTTATTCCGGTGGCAATGGTGATGATGGAGGAGGAAAACATTGTTGTAGTGATGGCGATCGGTGCAGGAGGGGAAAAAAGAGATTGATAGTAGTGGAGGAGGAATAGGAGGAGGTGATGGTCGTAGTAGTGGAGAAGTGGTGGTGATGATGGTTGCAGTAGAAGGAGTGGAAAGACTGTGACGACAAAAATGGTAGGCAGGGGAAGGAGTGAGATGAGAAAAACAGGACTTTTGTGTAAATAATAAAACTTGAGAATTTTAAAATTAGTGTCATTAATTCTAATCTCAAAATTGGCAGATGTACTCAATAACTAAGACTTGATTATTTTTTATGTTTTGAAACTTTTTTGTCACCTTTAAAAGAAAGTCTCAAAAAACTTATTAGTACAAGACAATCAATCAAATTAATAAATAACTAGAACAACATATATGAAAATCACCAATGTTGACAAAATTTCCTTCGTAAAAAAAATTAATTACAAAGTATTATATCTAGGATATTGTTTTACAAAGTAATACCTACATATCCATAACTATACTAAAACAAATATACAATTAATAACTTTTTATAACAAAAACATATTAAACTGAAATTTTTTCAACAATATTTATAACGTCCATCGTACTTGATGCTTACATCATAAATGATTTTTTTTAATTTTGAAATTTCATGTATTTTTCTATGATGCATTTCAACAAAAAGTTAAACACATACTAAACATAATTTTTCACATACAAATTAGAAAACCAAATGATTCAAAAAGATATACCAAAGATATACAAAAAAAAAAACACCATTGTTTACAAATACACCATATTAAAACATAAAAATATACCAAAGAAATGATTAATTGAATATTCACACATACTTGGTTGATACCATTATAACACCATCATAGGTACCACACTGAAAGCATTGTTTACAAATACATCGTATCAGATCACAAAAAGTATATCAAAGAAATAATTCATTGAAAATTTACAGATATATGTCTGTTATCATTATAATACCATAATAGGAATCAAACTAACAACTCATTGTTTATCTATACACCATATTGAAATACCAAGAAATATGATTCATTGAAGCTAATTCACATATTTATGGGTTTTACCGTTATAATATCATATTAGAAATCAAAATAACAACACATTGTTTACGTATACACCATATTGAAATACCAAGAAATACCCAAAAAATGATACAGTGAAGATTCACATATTCATGTCTGATACCTTCTAACACCATACTTAGAATCAAATTAACAATCCATTGTTTATATATACACCATATAGAAATACCAAGAAATATAAAAAAGATATACTTTGAAGATTTGGATATTCATGACTGGTATTATTATAACATCATACTAGGAATCAAATTAACAACCCATTATTTATGTATACATGATATTACATTAAAATAAAATCATACACCAAAATAGTACCCAAAACAATAATAAGTAACTCGTCCATTTGGACACAACAAAATATAAGTCGTCACTAAATTATGACACATCAATATAATTTTCAACTTGTGAAAAAAATCAATTACAAAGAAAACATCTTACTGTATATTATATACCACAATCTAGAGTATATCTAATGTTTAAAACTATTCATTGTTAAAAATCAAAACAACTTTAATAGGATTCTAATTAAAAAACACAAATGTTTACCTTTTAAAACCATAAAACATAATATATTTGGTATGAATCGTCGATAATACTTTTTTTTATAATTTTTGCATGGCTAAATTTTTATTATAAAAATCAAGTTAATTTATCAAATTTAATTTTAAAAATTAATTTTCCAAAATGCAATATAACAATCAAAATGAAACAGTAATAAATTAAATTAAATAACAGTTCAAATAATCATGACAGTTTAATTAATTAGCTATCTCAATCTATATCAATTTCTTCATTTGTAACCAGCAGGGGGCTAGTATTAATGAACTCAAAAGCTTTACTTCAAATTTAACGTACTTTTTTTTCACTTTTACTTATTTATTACTCGAAAAAACGAATGTTTTAAAAAAATTTAGAAAGAAGGTGCTATTTTTAGGAATGATGATGGAAGAATTAGGTGGCTGTTAATCACAATTACTGCTACTATATATAGTGTTTGTCTGTTCTTCCATTTTCCCTCCTACCACTTACAAGCGACGTGTCAGCTTTGCCACATTTCAATTTCTACACCGATGGCCGCTTCGACCTTTTTCTCTGCAACAATCATGGACTCTCGAGATAAACCCTAACCTCACCCTTCTTTAATTTCTCTCTCCACGATGCTCTGTTCCATTTCTAACCAGAAATCGGCCGGTTCAAACTGGCTAGACCGGCTCCGATCATCAAAGGGCTTCTCCTGCGCTGACTACAGCAATCTTGAGCAATTCCTCACTCACCACATTCCTGCTGGATCCGATTCTCTTCCTTCCAACACGCAAACTGAGCTGAGAGATGATAATGGTAATAATACCGGTTCGGAATCCAGCTCCGATCCGATTCGGCCCGTACACGAACCGGTCCTCCGTCGGGACCGAACTCCGGCAGCATCACATAATAGTGAAGAAAACGAACAACTGAGTAGTGTAGTTACGAATGTTCTTTCCGAGCTATTTTGTATGGGGGAATCAACTAGTGTCCCTAAGTTCAATGTGAAAAGGGGTTCGCGCAAACAGGCAAACCCTAGATTTTATGCTTCGTGTGAAATGAACAGTGATGCGGTAGTCGAGGATGGTCAGGGGAAAGAAAAAACCGTGTTGCTTGACAAATGTCAGGTAGAAATAAGGGATTCTCAGGTTAAGCTATTAGAGCAGGGTCATGATTCGAACATAGCAGAAGAGGAGGACAAGTCTCACGCCAATCTGATGGGATTTTCACGGACCGAAGTAACGGTGATAGATACGAGCTGTGCACCATGGAAATTTGAGAAATTGCTTCTCAGAAAGAAGAACGTCTGGAAGGTTCGTGATAAAAAAAGTAAGACGATGAATTTGGGGAAGAAGAAGAGGAAAGAAGATGTGAACAGTGAGGATGCTTGTGGCGAGAAGAAACAGAAGGTCACAAGCGGGAATGATTGTTATGCTACAAAAGGGAGAGAATGCAAGTATTCAGTCAGTGAAGTAAGTTAATTAAATCAATTGTGCTAGTAATGATCATGTTCGGTTATATGTTTGTTTGGGCAGTAATTAGTAATTAAGATCCTTTTTATAGAATGTGATATCACATGCTTTGTGTTACTGATGAAACTTCTTTAGTTATATAGAGTTCTTATTATTTTATGTTTCAATAATGCAAGAAGCAACTTAAATCTTGCATATCTTCTTCGTTCTCGTATGGATGAAGTAATAAATGCACATGCAGAATGTATCTGCATATCAGTTAAGCTCACACTGCTTTGATGTAATGGAACTGCCCATGCCCAATTTAATGATGACGGGTAATGATATGGTCATACAACCTATGAACTACATATTTGATCCTGGTTTCACTTGATCACATGTGCATTGTGAATTAGAACGTTGATCGCAATAGATATATGAACACTTAATTATATTTAGCTGGCAAAAGTGTTCCAACTTTCTTTGTGTTAAGTTGCTTGCTTATCAAATAGTAGATACAAGTAAGTGTAATCTAATTATTGAAAATATTCTTCTCGCCGTGAGAATTTGTCTAATCTTGGCTAGGGTTTATCATATACTGGAGACACTTTATGATGACTGAAGCATACCATATTACTTTCTGAAAAAGGCTTAATTTTTCGTGGCATAATTACTTGCTATCCTTGTGCAAATGGAATATCCTTTTCTGGTACTACCTTATCAAACATTTTCATATGGATTTCAGGCTCCAATTCAAATGTGAACTCTGATCGTGTACATTACTTGTTAGCCTGCAGTTTGAAAATGATGATAGAGGGTAACAATGCTGCTATTTCTGCGTCATGTTTATCATTATCTACACTTCATGTTTTATAAAACATTAACCTCACTAATGTGTTGACGCTCTCCTCTCTGATATTTATCGTAGCTTTACATGGTATGCTTCTTGCAACATTGTGGGGTAAAATTTATTCCTAGTTGTGCTGTCCACCGAATGAAAATTTTCCTTTTTCGCATCACAAAATGTCTATTCTATTCCTTTTTTTGTTTGGGGTTTTATGAACAATGTTTATTTATTGCTGACTATTATGTTTTTGTAAAGACCATATTTGGTATTTATTGTCAAGATTGACTTCTTTTGCATCTGATGCATAGTTCTGACCTATATCATTCAGTTTGAAAGCTTGTTTGTATCGTGGGGTAACTCCATTATATTGGATCATGAAGTTTTGTTCTGGTTGTACTAACTTCATCCATCTCCATTCCTTTCCTTGGAATGTTGCAAATGACTGGTATGCCACATTTTTACTCCCTCCATTTAGTTTTACTTGTCACATTTGGACTTGACATGCCCATTAAGAAAACAATGATTGACATGGCTAATTTACCACACTATCCCTATTACCTGATGCTTAATCTCAATAATTGAAACCAAAGTCTCAAATATAATTAATAGAGCCACTACGTGGTTCCAAGTTTCAAAACGAATTTTTTATAGGTATCAGCACATTCTAAGTGGGTCAATGAAAGGATTTGTTTACCAATCTTAAGAATAAGCATTGGTAGCTGAAATTGATGATTTATCATTTCAAAAAGTCTTGGTAAATGAATTAAGGATAAACATGCATGTTTTTATTTCCTTTTCTTGATATGTCAAAAGTGACAAGTAAAAGTGAAATCTATTCAGGGAATGGGTGATAAGTAAAAGTGAACAAAGGGAATATTGGACTTATTTTGAGTTAGATTGATTCACCAGTGACAAAAATTGGAGTTAAAATGACAGAATTTGGGGTCTATGTTTCTCTATTAGAGAATAAGCAGGATGGTTTCTTTAATTCCCATTGAAATGCCTTAGAGGTTAGTGAATAAGATTTTATTTTCATTCTTCACACCTTTCGTCTCTTTATGGAGACGCTGAATTTAGTAAGAACATGGCGGATCTCAAATAGTGATGTCCTTTTTTGTCGAGATATATTTGCCAAATAGCTAGGAGTTCTAGTTATGTCCTTATCGGTAGATTCTTTACTGCTACTTTCTTAAGTCAATCTTATCATTATTTACTTGCACATATATAATATATGCACATAAACAATGACGCATACACTATCTTTTGTAAGTGGCTTCACATTTTAAAATGAGGAGAACTATGTAACATTATATTGAAAAACAACAAAATATATACAAAACACAATTCACACATTACTACTAACTTTTTTTTTTTTTTTTCATTTGTGAAATGTATTCAAAATAACTTCATTAGAAACAGTACTTGGACCAAATGATCACTAAAATATTCATTGTTCACTTGCTTCTGCAAATCATTCTTAATCAATTTCATAGGTGAGAAAATAGACGAAAGGAAAAGAAAGAAACTAGTGCAGCTCCATCCCTCTCTTAATTTCCAAATAGTTTATTGTGCAAAGAGTCAACAAATGTTATTCTAGTCTAATTAGTTCCATGTTTTATTAACCTTCAAGAGGTCAGCGGTTCAAACTGGACGGCTGGACATGTTCCTTTTGTAGTGCTTACTCACTTTTGGATTAGTCATTATCCATCTTATATAAGATAATTTTATCGTATTTACATACTATCATGTGCTTTTCGTTATTAGTCGTTTTTTCTGTTTTCTTTTCCATTTCTCCATGTCAAGTTTATTCTGCTTATGGGTTTTTGAGACGAGGGTTCCCAGGAAACAACTTCTCTACCTTTGTGAGGTAGTGGTAAGGTCAGCGTACATTCTACCCTTCTCAAACCCTACTTGTGGGATTCCGGTGGGTATATTGTTGTTGTACTCACTTTTGGATGGTCACTTCTTACTGAGGCGCAAAAATATTGCGAAAACAACAAATGAAGCTGCCGAGCTTCGACCTCGTGACCTCTAGTAGAAAATTGAGGCACCTAACCAAATGAGCGGCGTAGCTCTTGGTGTCAGGCGGTGTCATTTTACTCAATTTATCTACTTTCTGTTTCTGTGTTTGATTATAAAGACATATTTAGTAAAATTTCATGATGACGTGACACCGCTTGGTTTATGATAATTCCACCCCTGCACAGAAAACTATAACACAAACAGATTGTCCCACGTGTGTAAAAATAATTATATGGAGATGTATATCCAAAATTTGTTACTGTTGAAGTCCATAACCTTGAATTGACATGCATAAAGGAATAAGAATTCGATCAACTATTCTGCGGATTTAAGTAGAGAAAAGGGTTGATGTAAAGATATTAGGCATTTTCGTATGACCAGGTTCCTAATGGTTATCAGTAGCTGTTTTAGTTTTACCAGAAGAATATTGTTCAGTCATTTTTTAAGTTTTCTCGACTTGTTTTGTCTTGTGCAGAAGCTTCAGTTGAATGATAAATCTGAAGAAACTTGTAAAAGGACATCTGATTCTGTTGGCCAGGCTTCCAAAAAGAAACACGGGAACTTGTAAGAATCTCTTAACTTGCAATTTCTGTCTTGTGATCTTTCTCGAGTATGTGACCCATACTAAAAGGTCTGATAATATTTGGTGGGTTTCACAGAAAATTAAAGAAGGCATCTTCATCAGTTGTTCTAATTAAGAGCATTCCAACAAGTAAGAAAAATGGAACGGGCATTAGTAAGAATTTTCTGAAGCCATCTCATCGGCAGTGTCAGGCTCAATAATCAACCAAATTGTTGTCTGACTGCAAATTCATCTGTACCTTTGCCATCTTTGGAATAGTGAAGCATGACATTTTCCAGAAACAAATACTCCATATATAAGGTTCCGAGTGGAGCAGGAAATTTTTTATAAAAATACCACTATATTAGTGTGCAGAGGATTAAAATTGTGCAGTTCCTTGTTGATGTAACACATTGTTTTGCTAATCAGGATGCAAACATTCAAGCTATTTTGCATTTTTTTGTTGCTCAGACTCGAATATATTCAGTCAATTTTCTTACTGTAGTTGTTTTGTTACTCAAAGTCGAAATGTCCAGTCAAGTTTCTCAAAGATACACTTTTCTTGGAGCTGTGAAGTTACTTATATGGGTAACTCAACATTTGCAACAGCTGCTAGGTTATCGGTTTGAGGACTAGTCCAGTCAAGTACCAGCTGAAGCTCCCATTGTGGCAATGTAACAGCTTCATGTTTTACCATTTATTCCCTATTTATAATATTAGATACAGTAGTTGTTTTCTATTGACTGAGACGGGTGTTGATCTTTCTGATGTCGTTTTGCATCCATCGAAGACACTCTTCACTCTTCATTTCTACTTCGCATGCTTCGACAGATTTAACATTGTTGCTTTGTTCTAGTTCCTTTTCTGAGAGCAGCACTTCCTTTTTCTCTCCCCAAACCTGAATGGGTTAAACTTAGACATTGATGGAAATGGGAATGTTGTTCTTATGTTGAACACGAAAAATACATTTTTTTTTATTTTTCATCTGCTGTCTAATATCAGTTCTGGACTCAATTAATTCAGATTTGTGCTTAAAAGTCGACTAAATGCAATAAGCTTAGAGTTCAAACTCGAGACTTTGGTGAAGGAGTATTTGTCATTTGATCACAACTTTTGATGACGATTGTGAGGTATGTGTAAATCGGGGCTGCTCTGCTTTGAATCTTTCTCGACTATAAAATGTTGGAAAACCACTTCGGTCACATGCCGTTCTCTTTCCTCGTTTTCCCTCACACGATCTTCTCTATTACTACACTTTTAAGCTCCCTTACAACTGTAGCTTCGATTTCATCGACAAAGATCTAATTATCCTTTAAGCATTGTCTCTTTTTCGTATTCGTCGATTTTAATCTGAGGTGAGTGTTGTAGATACAAAGAAAAATAGTCAGATACAAATTAGATACATCTAATTATTAAAGTACATATGAGATATATAGAAGAAAATTATATTAAATTTATACAACTGTACAAATATATATGCAACATTAATAGATTAGATACGTCCAATCATCAAATACATAGAAGAAACTATATCAAATATATAGAAGAATAGTTCATACACGGAATGAACAAATGAGATACATCTAATCATTAAAGTATATATTAAATACATAAAAGAACAATTCAAATATACAAAATGAACAGATTAAAAATACAGAGATTCACATTCTAGAAGAAAAAGATATTCCGAAAAAAAATTGTAAGGATTTTTCTTTTTGAATATTTTTTAAAACTGTGATGATACTCCACAATTGTTGTTTGGATGATTTCCTTCTTATTAATTTACACCTTTCCGTTACTTAGATATGGAACATATGGCAAGTCAAAATTATCCTATTTTATTTCTGGGATTTCTAATTGTTTGAAATTAACGTATTTTGGCGCTGGGAAATAATAAACCCTATGTAAAATAGGAAAAGGAAATTCGGTTTTAACCCGTTGCTAGTTGGAGACTGACACTACTGGAGCCTCGCCACAGCGTAATCCTCTTCATCTTCTACCTTATCGCCAAGCAGTGTTGCTGCCATGTCGACGCCGACCAAATCTTTTTCCCTCTCGCCTTCTCCTTCCTGTTTATCTCGGGTTTTATCTCCCCCCATACGAACTCTCTTTCCTTCTGCTTTGCTCCCTTCTCAGAATATCTCATTTTCCTCTAATAACACCCCACACAAACAAGATAAACTACCTTTACACTTTCTGGCTCCTCAAGATTCCACGCTTTTACTGCTCAATTGCAACGCCCTCGCCATCAACGGTAGCTCTACAAATTCTTTCGTCGATTCTGGTGAGTTTTTCTCTCTGAGGTCAAATTTCAAACACCTGATGTGCTTCTGTCATGCCCCATTTCTTTGACTGCTCTTGAATGGTCTCTTTACTCAGGGGTCATGCTATTTCCACTATTTCGAGAAATTGGGTTCAATGAGACGGATACTGAAGCCCTTTTGGACGCCAACCCGGTGATTAATCTGACGTCATTCGAATCCATACGCACACGAATTCATTCTTTGCAGGCCCTTGGGGTCAGCGGCCTTGCTCTTTCACGATTGATTGCGAAAAGACCAGATGTTTTAACAGCTGTGGAAACTGATGCCGTGGTTTCTTTTCTTCTCAAGGGTGATTTGGAATTGGCAGGAAAAATCAAACCTTCACAGATTGAACGTCTTTTTAACTCAACAGAACCAAGTTTTCTTGCAGGATTTGAAACAAAGGTTAGATTGTTACTCCAATTTGGGATTACCCAAGAAACGATTGTTCACGTTCTCAACAATGCCAACTTAGCAAAGGCATTTTGTCTCAAGTCATTTGAAGATATAGACAGAATGCTCACTTTCTTGAACCGTTTTGGTGGTGCTGATTTGATTCTTCGTCGACCAGCACTTCTCAATTATGACCTTGACGCCCAGTTGATTCCCAGGATAGGGTTCCTCTTGGAGTTGAGTGGAGGTGATGAGACTGGAACTGCAACTGTGCTGCGTAAGTTGCCATTTGTTGTAGCATACAGTGTAGATCACTTAAAAGATCATGTAGAGTTCTTGAAATCATATGCTGGCTTAAGTGAGGAGGAGATTTTTCGAATTGTTTTAGTTTATCCCAACATGTTTAGTGCCAGCAGGAAAAGGAAATTGCATCCTCGAATTGATTTTCTAAAGCAGTGTGGACTGACTTCACATGATATATTCAGGTTCTTAATAAAAGCTCCTTTATTTCTAAGTCTGTCATTTGAGGGGAATCTCGCTTACAAGCTGGTCTTTTTGGTGAAGATTGGGTATAAGAAGAACACTAAGGAATTGGCAATGGCAATGGGAGCTGTTACCAGGACTAGCTGCAAAAATATGCAAGAAGTTATTGGCGTATTTTTGAACTATGGCTTGACTTTTGATGACATAATGGAGATGAGCACGAAACATCCACAGGTATTACAGTACAATCATGAGTCATTGGAGGAGAAGATGGAGTACTTGGTTGAGGAGATGGGTCGTGAAGTTGGGGAGCTATTGGCTTTTCCTGCATTTCTCGGGTACAAGCTTGATGGAAGGATTAAACACAGGTACGAAGAGCAAAGAAAGATCTTAGGGGAAGGCCTGTCGCTCAATAAACTTCTGAGTGTGTCTGCAGCAAGATTCTCAACAAAAAGCAAGAGGAAGCAACGAGTTCCTGCCATTAATGGCCTCAATGAGAGTGATGACTGATTGGAATGATTTTTGATGCATATTATGTTGTCATAATCATGTGAAAACCTCTATTAAATGTTAAACCCAAAGGTTTGATGGTTCCATTAGATCAAGTCAGTTTTAAGGATTCCTGGTTTTGCTTCTTTTGCCCGAGTATGGAACATGCCTATGGACATTTTTGCAGGGGAATGGAAGAAATGTGGACAACAGCGTGTTTCATTGGCTGAGCATTGGATGTTAAGGTATTGGTGTTCTTCATGGCTGAGTGAGGACATCATTTTCAATTTTAAGGCTGTCTTTCTAAGAAGGTTTGGTGAGCATCCTTGTATTGTTCGTAAATAGTACTTCTTATTAACTAGTGATTGTACATTAGTGCAAGTGCTCAATACAACTGAAAGTTGACAGCACACTGAAACTGCTTCTGTTGAAGATGTACTACAGAGCTGCCAATCCATTTGATACTTATAAATGTAAATCAGTATCATATATTGCAAATTCTGAATTATCTAATGTCTCTATTTCCTTTTAGAATTTGGTGCGTATCTGCTTTTCAAAGACAAATTATACAGTTATACTAGGAAAAGACTGACATTGTGGATGTTGTTGTGAAATTTTTTGTTAATTGAACTGTCATTGTTTTCCATGATCTGATCCTTGATAATCGAGTTGGCCTCCTCATTCCTACTCTTTATTCTTTGGATTTTGAATTGATGCATAAGACTGGATAATTTCTTAAGCAACAACGACATATGCAGTGTAATACCATTGTATAAATCATATTCTTTTGCTGGAGAAACAATAACCTTTTGAATTTGTTGCAGAATAGCTATCATCCATAGAAACCATGGATTCATGTATTCTTTTCATCAGATGAGCTTATCTTAAGCAACATTGTCAGAAACATCATATTACTGTGTCCCTTAAGGTGAGCTCTATTTCTTTTCTGTTTGGATCTAGTTGATGTTGGCAATTGGGTTGTAGGTGTTCATATAAAGTTCAAGCTTATTTTTCAACGGTGAAGCCTTACCCTCTGGACCTCTCCAGAGTCGTGTGTTTTGATGTCAATAGCAAAAATTTTGTTGAAGATGTTTAGCAAATACATTTCTACCAAAAGTTGCTTAATTTGTAGTGAAGTCAATTCAATGTTGATTTATATGTCATTTCGATTTCTTTTGGGAGGATTTTATGTTGAAAATGTATTGACATCTGTGCTGTGCATTTATCTTTGTCTTCTTCATTAGCACCTTGTAAATATTTAATTGATTGAACAAAACCAGTTGTAATAATTTGGCAAGGGCATGAAACCAGTTCTTTAGCATGGTGCATAAAGCCCTAACTAGTCAATTGTATTTCTTTATTGTTTGAAGAATTCTACACAGCTGATTTCTGTTTCTTCAACTTGACTGACTTTAATATCACATATAAACTTTGTTGCTATATTTGGATAGATCGTCGGTGCCTGAACTGAAAACTGTAATTATTGGAGCATCCTAGAATGACAGCAACAGTTAAGAGGATCCTGGAAGTCTTGCTGTCAACTTTTATAGTTACTAACTGCTTACTTCTGGAGTATTCTTGTGAGTTGCATCAATTAGACGAATAAGCAATTTTGGAAAGAATTTTGCACTTTTTTTGTCTATGATTGTCTATTCAGCGGTGAATTTAGTATAACTCTAATTTTGCATTGAATTTAGTATACCTCTAATTTCTGTTTAGTCCATATTGACTTCTAAATGAGTGAAAAGATTAGGGGTCGTTTGGTATGGGGAATGAGATAAACAAAGTTATCCCATAGATTGGGATATAGCATGGGATTAACGATCACACTATCTATGGGATAACTTATCCCATCGTTATAGTACAAATGGTGGGATAAATAATCCCAGGACTAACTAATATCCCTAACCAATCATAAGATAAAATAATCCTGCATTTATTTCGGGATTATTATTCCTTATCTCTCTCATACCAAATGACCCCTACATGAAACACTACTGAAGTTTTATTGATGAGTTTTTCTTCTGGAAAGTCATCTTGCACATCATTCTTTTTTCCTTTGAATGATGCATGATTTACAGATGCAGATGTAAGGATTCAAATTAGCCCAGGGATCGAGTAAGTTAGGAGAAGCCATGTCAACATTTTAGTTTAGTATGTTAGGAGTTAGTTTTCAATACACTGTTGGCAGGAAATTCTGTTAGTAGTAGTTAGCGTTAGCTGTTAGATCTGATTTCATTACAGCTATGTAGAGATGTACTACTATTATTGAATGATCATGATTACATTTACATTTTGCTCATTTACAATTCTTTGACTACATTTCTCTCTTTCCCTTACACTAGCTATTTCACTCGAGTTCTTCCATTGAACTCCTATTTTAGCTGTGAATTTTCGATCTTCCAGTTGAGCTCCTGCTGTTCTGTTATCATTGAGAACAAATGAATCAGCATTTTAGTCTTTAGCAGCACTTTTCATACAGATATTTAAATAGAATTTGCAGCAGCTGGGGAAACCTTTTTAGTTTTCATGACTAAGTAACTCATTCTTGTTGGCCACACCAAGCTTTCAGATCTCTATTTTCTTTTCTTTTTTTAAAGATAACAATGGTGTCCGGGTCAATTTGCACACACCTGGACGATCCATTGTATACTTACATCGTTTTGTAGTTTTCTTAGTACACTGTACATGTATGGGGTAACTTGGTCCACTAAGGCAGATTTGACCCGGGTCTCTCATGGTTTTCTTTCCAACGAGCCAACCATTGGTGAAATGGCTTTTAGATCCTTTATAAGTTTAATCATAATAAGTTTCTGCTCTTGCTATAATTTGGTCTCACCTGTCCCGTAGGAATGTGCAAAAACTTCTGCTTTCTTAAACTTACTGTTCTTTAAACTTCAGTTAGCTGTTGCATAATTCAACTAGTGTCTTTGTACCTAAAAAACGGAGTTATACCAACATGGGCAATGATGGACAGACCGAAGATTTACGCAGTCTTTGTGTACTTGCTTTGTACACTAACTGATTCAAAACTGCTTGGCATACTAGTCCTATAACAAAGTCAGACCCAACCACATGTTGTTACTATACAATGGAGCAAGACTGTCAGCCTAATCTAATACAAACTGACTTACTAAAGTAGAAATTCATTAGTTGTCAATAGTGGAAGAGGGGCCAACAACCTTCGCACTTTGTTGAAGGTTTCCAACATTTGTTGGTCCAGAATATTACCAATATTACCTTCATGGATCAAGTATCTTTAATCCTTCCTAGAATGCTTGAAGGGTTTCCCCCGTGCAATGCTTTAACTTATTTTCAGATAGAAACTTCAATTTCTGTTTCTGCTTGTTAGAAGAACTCTCAATGAATTGGTTTTTGGAAGTTGAGGTGAAAGTAGATGGGATAGGGAGTTTTAAATATCTCCTTATTGGAATTGGACTCGTTTGATGCGTGGCGAGGGCCGAGGGAGACTCTAGAAGGAGAAGCGGACAAAAATCTGCTTAACATGTGCTTTTTCGAGTGCTACATAGAATAGAGATGGTAGATTCTAACTTGAGAATGTTATAGCAATGTGAAGACTAGATTAGCTAGCTCTCATTTTGATTTAGAGGAAAGCTGAAATGCATAAAATCTTTCTTCGTTGTATTTCTTGAGAGTAATTTTTGTGCCCTTTTTGATTGTGAAAGAGATGATGTACCAAGGGCTTTTTTTATTCCTAATGTTGATAAAACCACCTTTCCTTTGAGTATTCTATTGGTCAATAGAACTGCCACACTGTCAAAACCCGAGCACTCACAAAAAGTGATTGCTGGCAGTGTACTATCTATGATTGTAACTTTCAGTTACAAACCAATAGTTCAACCATGGGATCAAGTCCTATCTCCATATCTTGTCAAATCATCAAAACTTCACCTTTAACAACATAATTTTTTGGTCTAATTTACAAATGACTGAATTAATAATTTTTATTATCTAAAGGAGATAAAGGGTCATATACATGTAAATTGTAATTCTGATAATTAAATATTTCAATAATTGCATATTTGAAGTCGTTAGCATATTACTTTTGAAATTCAGTTTATAACAATATTGTGCTTTGTGATGATAATAATATCAGTTTGAAACATTTCCGAGTTGATATCATGTTTACCAAGAAATTCAACTTTGTTGGGAGTGGGAGGGTGGATCCATAAGGAATCATTTCAGGGTAAATGGACAAAACCGGTCCAATAGGCCAAGAGCAACTCCAAATTTTGTCTAGCATATCACTGGAAAGGTAGCCTAAATTGCTATCAACAGATGGAATTTGCCTTTTATGAAAACGTGTATACATTGACTGTATATCTTTACTTATTTTTCTGCTAGCTATAACTAACCAAAACAATCCGAAGTGTAATGAAAATAAACACAAAGTACAAGCAGACCAATCCAATCTCCTTGGTAGTATGACTACTAGACTATAGACATTGGATCAAGTGGGTGACGAACTTACAATTTTAACCTGATTTTGATTTCCTCTGTAAGAATGACCGTCTTGTTGAAAGAGGAACTACAATCTCAAAGACATTCTGGAGCATTCCTTTATCGTAAATGTTATTCTTAACAACCGCCACTTGTTCAATACGGGACCTTTGGCAGAAGGCTTTCCATTTGCTCACAGGGTGCTTCTTTTCATGGTTCAATTTATCTAAACTTGCTTTGAGAGCTGCTGCACTTGCCTTTGTTTCATTAACCTTTCTAATCCAGCTCAAGTACTCTTGCCATTTGAAAGTCTCATTTGTTGTGGTATTTGTGACACACAGTTTGGTGTGGTATGCAAGGAAACCAGCGAGTAGCATAGAAACTATAGCCAGAAATACCATGATAAGTATTTGAGTGTTGTATGAATTCAACAACCACACTACAACATGTGGAGCCAAACTACTGAATGATTGCTCGACGCCATAATAAACAGTAAGAATATCTATAACCCGCAGTTCTTTCAGTCTGCCAGCTAGCACTAGAGCAATAGCAACTGCCCCGTATAAACAGAGAAGAAAATGCCAGAGAAGAAAAGCCATAAAGTATCTGGTGTTTCTTTCGCCAATGCAATTATTCATCCATCCACAATGATGATCAAATCTGGCAACACAACGATCACAAATGCTGCAGTGCTTTGACCTAGCAGGTTTTGGGACCTTGCAGGTACGACATTCTTTTTCAGAAAAAATAATATTGTCATAGGGATAAATAGAAAGATAGTGTGAAACATTCACAGCATTCACAGTTCCTGGGTCAGAAAAGCTAGTCAAAAGAAAGAGGAGAATACCCCCACCAACTGCCAACAAGCTCAAGTATCTGTGCACTTTACCTAAGTAATACCCAGGAATGTACTTAAAGGATGACTGCACAATCAAGTAGTAAATGGCTCCAGTTATTCCCAAATATATGATCTGGAGGGTAGGATTAGGACGATCACAACAAAAGTACTCGACGCAGAAGAGGGCATCGGAGCCTTTCTGACCAAACACAGCACCCACAAATCGGCGGAAATAATCACAGGCGCCAAAAGTGAGAAACAAGTGGATTTTTTGAATGAAAGTGCCTTCGAAAATAGGCCATTGGCCGCAGAGGAAAGAAACCAATACTAGCAGTGTCACCAGGCAGTGGATTACAAGAAGCCATTCCACCTCCATCTGAATTTCCACTCGGGGTTAGTTATGGAAGCAGATTATGTGCCATTTACCACATATCAAACAACTTCAAAATGAAAAAAAAAAATTACGTACCATAAAATTAATGCAGAGGGGCTCTTGGCTGGGGAGTATTTAAGAGGCGGCGGCCGCGGCTGTCTAGGGTTTCGAGGTTGATGACGTTTTAGGATTTAAGGCAAGGTGAACAAATTGTATTTGAAGCCTTTTAATTTTACTTTTTCTAAAATAAGGAAAAGCAGTGGCTAATTTTTCTGGTATGATTAACAAGAAAATCATATTTATTTTTGTTTTGATTGTTTCGTGAAAATCTTCATTTTCTCATTTGGTTCTCTTATTTCTTTTACCTTAATATATGTATTATTTTTATATTATTTATTTTCCTCTTTTCGCATTAACTTTTGAATTTTTTTCGCCTTCCGTTTTTTTTTCCACGTTTTAATCTATTTTTTGAGGTTCTTCTTACCTTTTTATTTTCTTGTGCCGTTTGTAAAAATTGGAGATATATTAGTATGTTTCCTTACTTTATTCTATGTATTTATTTTTTTTAAAAAATCATTAAAAAATATTGATAAATTTAATATTTATAATAATTAAAGACATTTTTGTAACTTTATAAGTTACGATCCACTATCACATAGTCAAATCAAACAACAAAACTATCATTAAACAGTAATAACTCATATAGTCTATTTAAACACTATATAATATTGTATTGTATGATACGATACCATACCACACAGTACAATATATTATGAAATCAAGGCAAATCATGAATCGCATAAACTACAAGAATCCCAGAGAGACAACTTTGAAAAAAAAGGTAGAGAAAGGACTTATAAGGTGGAGAATCGAGCGTCATTCATGTTTGAGCTACTAAAATTCTTTCAAATAAATGAGGTTTGATAATCTTTGAAGATCATAAAGGTTGCAGCTAAGGATGAATCGATATGTAAATTTATAATGCAGGTAAAATCATAGTATCTCCACAAAAATAGATATTTCGAGTATATATTTTTTAAAATTGATCTAATATTATCTCTTTATGCTTATATGCTAAAAGGGCTAAATTTGTATCATTAATTGAATGTTGAGTTACTTACCTAAAATAATTTCGCTTAATATATGTTTATTTTTTTAACTCATTTTTAGTGGTGCACTTAGAGATGACAAAATGAGTAAAAATTTATGCTAGGATCTTCTTCTATCAACATAGTTAGGTATAGTATGACCTCATTATTTTTGAAGGTCTCCATTTATTTATGTCTTTTAGTATGTATAAAAAATTAGTTCCATATAAAAAAAATTTAAAAAATTAGTTCTTTGTTTAGGTAGTCATAGATTTTGTCCTCGTACCGATTTCACTATGTAAAAGTTTCATGGACAAATTTAATGAGTCAATACAATCTTTAGCATTCAAA
>JAOTQR010000069.1:14834247-14847746 GCA_025774065.1 Solanum ossicruentum | reverse complement strand
AATTGAGCTTAGATTGATTCTCGATTTTCGAATAAATTTTAATTTTCTTTTAAAGTCGGTCATTTTTCATGATAACAATCATCTAAATGAATATAGTTTGTGTAAAAATATATCAAAGATTTGATCCCCTTACATGATCACACTTTACACAAATATTACACAACACTGCACAGTCGAAAAAATGAGTACTATTTTTTATTTCGTTATATACATATGCAATATAAGCATTTTAATCAAGTTATGAAAGAAAAAGAACTAGAAGATCAAAATTTCTTACTTGAAGTCAAGTAGCAGGTCGTGACATATCACTATCAAATTTTCTCCGCTAATTTTTTTGATCTAAAAATACACTCTGATATTTTTTTAGTTCGAACATACCCGTAAAACTATGGATCAAATTATATAATAAAATTTGGAGATATAAAATAATAATTGTTTTTAAGCTTGTGTGTTACTTTTTTATAAGAAAACTTTAGATAAATATTTTGAGTTATTAAAAATTTAATTTAAAATGCACAAATACCCTCCCCTCCTTCCCCCAGATAATAACCAAAATTTGAGAGAAACACTTACACTTTTACTTGGTCCTATTACGGCTCTGAACCTATTTTTTTTCATAATTTAATGCGTCTTATTTACCCTTGACCAAACACCTAAGTTTTTATGTGAAGTACACATGTGGATCCCACATGCCACATAAATAAATAATGAGTATTTAATTACGGAAAAAATAAGTTTAGTGGGGGTAATAGGACCAAGTTAAAGTTTAAGTGTGCCTCTGAGATTTTGGTTATAGTTTGGGAGTACTTGTGCATTTTTCCAAAAATATAACATAAACTTCTAAATTCAAATTAAAAAATTTAACATAATACTCTTATGTCAAATTTCAATATAACACACATAAATATGATTTAAAAGACAAAAATATAAATTTATAACTTTATTCAATAATTAATTCAATTTTAATTTAAAAATTAGAATATTGCTAAAAATCATGCTAATGAGAAAAATAAACATAAAATAAATAAATAAATAAAATTTGGAGATATAAAATAATTATTATTTTTCTTTTTGAATATAAAAATACTTTTTCTCTTTACATATTTTAAGAAGTTTTATTCATTTTCATTCATATTAAATATGACTTGAGTCAGATATTTTATCTGTTTTAATCTAATTTATTTCGACTAATTTATATTGAATGTGATTCAATCATTTATCATTTTTAAATATATTAATGCTATAAAAATTTTAAATTCGTCACTAATCGCATAATTCGGACTATGTTTGCAAATGGTTCCAATTAGTGGCCATACTAGTCAATAAGTGAATCCTTTTCCGCGTGAAAGCTTCCGGATACGTCACAATTCGGGATCGGACTTGTCTTTGAATTTGGTTCACTTAATGTTGGTCATATGATTACACCAACACCTAGTATTTAAAAAGTAAACTTTTTAATTTTTTTTCTAAGTACTCGAGCAAATATTTCTTAAAATATCAATTTTCTCCGTACAATAATATTTATTTATTATTGATTTTATGTATTTTTAAGAAATTATAAATAGAAAAATAAATATAATATCTTCAAAAATATAATAAAAGAATGACTATAGTTAATTATAAGGGTAAACTAAAAATTAAGAGTAAAATTATTTTTTAATTTTATAAATTGGACAAGTATTATTGGATATTCATTTTTATTATAATGACTATACTCCTTTGTCCAACAACAGTTGTTCACTATACTAAAAATAGTTGTCCATTTTATGAAATCAAAAAATAATTTTATACTTAGTTCCTCATTTACTTTTATCATTAATTATCTTTAATTTTTTTTCTTTTCATTATTAGCATGTGCATCATTTTTAGTGCTTTTAGTCCTTTTTCTTTTCAGTATCTGGCATATATGTGTCTTCTTTTTATCATATCTGGTCTTTCTGCTTCTGGGTTTTGAGAAGAGGGTTTTAGGAAACAACCTCTCTACTTCTATGAGGTAGCGGTAAGGACTGCGTACACTCTACCCTCCCCAGACCCCACTTGTGGGATATCATTGGGTATGTTGTTGTTGTTGTTGTATTAGTTATCGTTAATTTTTATTACATTTTTCAAGATCTTATTGTAGACGATAAAATTTGCGTTGAGAAAATAATAATCAAGAATGAAAATATCACAATAATTTGTAATATTTGATTTCAATAATGTGAGTGTTACAATCTCTACGAATCCTCTTATTCGCATTTTCAAGTGTAAATTCAAAAGCTCTGGAGCTTATTATTGAATGTGAAGTCTGTTCTTGAATCCGATCTTGAACTTTAATCTCGAATCTTGATTTTGATCTTATTTCTTGATCTTGAATCTTGATTTTGATCTTGTTTCTTGATCTTGAATCTTGATTTTGATCTTGAATCTTGAGTTCAAGAGCTTTTAATCTTGTTCTTGAACTTGAAGACTTGAATGTTTGAATTCTTGAATTCGTAGAGAAATTATGACGTTTGATCCACGAGCTCTCTCTAACTTTTTGTTAGAATTATGAAGACTCTTATATATAGTTGTAGAATAGAGGAGTCATGATAGTATCAGGTTTTCTCCCGGTCAATCATATTTAAGTGACATTACATATTGGGGCTTTAATGAAATGGGTTTATCATCTTGACACATATCATGATCCTATTGACTTCTTTGTCTGACTTGGCGTACCATGTCATTTGACACGTGGCATCAAATGAGACTCTTGGACGAAGGGATATGGGGCTCAATGAAGCAGGTCATCTTTTGTAGCCCAAATAATGAATTTGAGCTTTTAATTAAATTCATATTTTATTGGACTTAATTAATAAACCCAATTATACTAATCCATAATATTCATTTTAGACTGATATATTTTTGGATTTAATATAATTTGAATCATATTATAAAATTTATATCTTAATAAATTTTATATGACTATACTTGTATTTATTATATTCAAAAGATAGATTTATAAAATTATCTCGAGCAAACCTAATATTTATTATTTTGTGTCTCAATTCATGTGATATAGATGGAATTTATTAAATATTATTATTTATAATAATTTTTATACCTATTTAGATTTATAGTAATTTTTACATATTTTTCTAATTAGATAATACATGTTATTTTTTTCTGTCCGCTTTTATTATGTGATGTCAATAGATTAATTTCAATAAGTAACTAAATGATTTTGTTTGCTTTTTAAAAAATGTTAAAATCAAGCACCTAAAGTTGACACGTCAATAGACAGCGGCATGCTTAAGAAGGCAGATGAAGCAGACATGTCCTCCAATTGCTGCTTGCTTCATCTGCTACGTACCCTCTTCTATATATTACAAAATTGAAGTTGTCATATATTATCTATAGTATTTTTTTATATTTATCTAGATTCATAGTAATATTTACGTAGCTTCATAATTGAATAATATATGTTATTTCTTCTGTTTTTTTTGTGTGACGTCGATAGATTAATTTCAATAATCAATAGAATTTTTTATTTATTTTAAAAAAATTTAAAATCAAATCGCTGAAGCAGACTGTTGACTCCGGGAATCTTTTGTAGACGCTGAAATTCTCATTGCCAGGCTGTACTGATAATGTGTTTATTAGAGGTGGCAAAATTAAACACGCCAATGTTTAGCATCAGTTGCGGAATCAATTTAGCTGTTATCTCGATGTTCCCGTGCGGGTCAGAAACTTTCCCATCTGGGTTCTGCTTGATTTGAAGAAGCAATTCATGAATGAAGGAATACATAATAAAGAATAATTTGAAATATTTTGGGAGTAGCCATAAAGTATAATTACATGTTGGCTTTTGTCAATGCTCTGGGAGGGACAATCATCATTATTGATGACTCCTTTTCAGCATTTGATTCCACTCATACAAAAGAAAAATAGTACAGAACATCCATTAATTAATGGGCATTCTCTGATTGTCCAATTATATTTGCCCCGTTAATTCTTGGGGTGGAATGCGTACATAAATCCAAAATTAGGAGAAAGTTCGTAGAGTAGAATGAGAAGTTAAATGACGATAGTGATTGATTTGTCAAGCAATTGAGAATGGAATGATGAAAAAGACGGGATTCTTGTCCGATGAAACAGTTCCCTACAGGTTACCTCATGCTAAGTTCCTGGATATTACCCCTCTAGATTTTTTGTTTAATTGAATGTATCTTTAATTTGTAGTTTCTACCTTACGGTAAACGTCGAGCAATTTCCAACTATTATAAATAGTGGAGATTGATGGCAAAGCTCAATAATTCTGTATCTTTGGACAGAGGACACAAAATGAGAAGCACGCACTTGGCTTTTAGTTTTCTAATAGTACTTCTTGTGAACCTTTCGGAAATCGTGCTAGTTCATGCAAATGGTGAAAGCAAAGTGAGAAATGAGCTTTTTCTTTTTTACCAGTCTACATAGTAATAACTCATCGCGATTCATCATATGTTTTTATTGTATAGCTAAAATTGTTAAACACAGGTTCATGTTGTTTACTTGGGAAGAAGGAAACATGATGATGTGGAACTCACAACATCAGTTCACCATCAAATACTTTCTTCAGTCCTCGGAAGGTAATGAAGGAAAAAATGAAGTTGATTAACAGGAAGCAACATATTATGTAGTTCACAACATTTTGTTTTCGTCCATGTTTCTTCTAATACAGTCAAGAGGCAGCAAGAGAATCTATCATCTACAGTTACAGACATGGTTTCTCCGGCTTTGCAGCAAAATTAACAGAAGCTCAAGCCAAAAGGATTTCAGGTACGGTCTCTATCTCAAATTTAGTGCTAATTCTCACAGATGAAATACTAGTTATACTCACAACGGCTTGCTGAACTTATTGCAGAATTACCTAATGTGGTCCATGTAGTTCCAGATCATTTCTACCAGTTGCACACGACAAGGAGCTGGGATTACCTTGGCCTGTCCACGTATTCTCCTCCTACAAACCTCCTCCATGAAGCCAACATGGGAGATGGTATCATCATAGGTGTCCTTGATACAGGTTTTCCTCTGCATTTTTTTTTCTATCTCATGCTTGCGCACATACAGAATTTTGGAATCAAGCAATAAGAAAACAGTTTGTTCTGAACAAGTTAAAGTACTTCAATAGTTATTTATTTATGTAGTAGAATATTGCATAGTTTTGTTAGAAGCACGTAATTTATTACAGCTCTAAACATCAGCTAAGCCTAAATACAGGAATATGGCCAGAAAGTGAAGCATTCAATGACAAAGGTCTGGGACCAATCCCTTCGAGATGGAAGGGCCATTGCCAGTCTGGTGAAAAATTTGATCCAGCTAAGGCTTGTAACAGGAAACTAATTGGAGCGAAATACTTTATGAAGGGTTATGAAGCATCTCAGGGAGGGAAATTTAATTATAAAATTGAGTTTGCATCACCAAGGGATAGAAATGGACATGGCACACATACATCAAGCACTGCCGGTGGCTCCTTCTCACCAAATGCAAGCTACCATGGACTTGCTTATGGTACAGTTAGGGGTGGTGCACCCAAGGCTCGGATTGCTATGTATAAAGTGTGTTATAATGGCGGTGGATGTCATTTTGCCGATGTAATTATGGCCATTGATCAAGCAATTCATGACGGAGTTGATATTTTATCAATGTCTCTTGGCGCCGCACCACCTCTATTTCCTGATGTTGATTTTAATGACGGTGGTCAATTTGCATCCTTGTCTGCTGTCACACATGGAATTACAGTTGTTTGTTCAGCAGGAAACGAAGGATCACTTCCCCAAACAGTAGGTAACATATCACCATGGATGCTGACTGTGGCAGCTTCTAGTATTGATAGGTCCCTTCCTACACTCATTACACTAGGCAACAACCAGACTTTCGTTGTAAGTTCTCTTACTTGGTTAAATGTTATCTTTAACTAGCTAGAATCATAACAAAACACATATGAAAGATGTTAATTGTGCTATGCTGACGTCAATATCCGTAGGGTCAATCCCTGTATACTGGAAAGGAGACTGCTTTTCTCAACACCATATATTATGACGATACTGATATTCAGAATAGAGGGTATGTTTCCTAAACAAGACGTTTAATCTTGTTTAGGCCACAATTCTTGAGTGCCAATTTGGTATTTGTTTGACTTCCAAAGAAGTTTTTTCTCATAACATACAATATTGTTGCAAGCTAATATTGCATGCATCATTGAATTTGAAGCTATTGCGAAAATTTCACTCCCAACGATACATCTGTGACTGGAAAAGTGGGGTTATGCTTCCTTCAAGGCAACGAGAACAGTTTATCATCAATTATTGAAGTTTTTAGGCAGAATGGTGGCTTGGGACTTATTATTGCTAAGAGTCCAAGCAGAGCTCTGGAAGTCCTCACTTTCGACTTCCCAAGTGTTGTTGTAAGTTATGACATTGGAACTCAAATACTCAATTACCTCAGATACTCCAGGTAAACGAAGATATCTGATATTCTTTTCCTTCAGCTACATGGATATCTTTCGTATTGGTGTTCAAATATAATTGTTAATGCAGGAAGCCACGTATAAAGCTAAGTCCTGCCAAGACACATGTTGGAAAACCCATTTCGACGTATGTTGCTTCCTTCTCATCTCGAGGTCCAAATTCTATTGCCCCTGCCATACTTAAGGTGTAACGTCATTACATTTTGCCTAATCACCATAATAATATCTCAAGATTAATCCAATATTGTCTTAATTAATGTTGGATATTGCATGCAGCCGGATATAGTAGCTCCTGGCATGCTAATTTTGGCAGCTGTTGCTGGAGAAACTCCGTATGAATTTTATTCAGGAACGTCCATGGCAGCTCCTCATGTATCGGGCATTGTCGCCTTGCTCAAGTCCCTGCATCCAAATTGGTCCCCAGCTGCTATCAAGTCAGCAATTGTGACAACAGGTCTTTGGAAATTCCATTTCTCTAACAAGCTTTCAATTATTATCATTTTGTCCTAATTGGAAAATCTAACATTTGAACTAATGATGTTAATACAGCTTGGGTAAAAGACCCTCATTCAGGGTTACCAATTATGGCCGAGGGAATGCCATTTAAGGTTGCTGATCCATTTGATTTCGGTGGTGGACTTGTGAATGCAAATGCTGCAAATGATCCTGGCCTCATCTATGATATGGGAACCTTTGACTACATTCTTTATTTGTGTGCAATGGGCTATAAGAACGATGACATCCGCAACATCATTGATGAAGCTGCATCTTGCCCACTCAAGAGGCCTTCAATTCTTGATGTCAATCTTCCTTCTTTAACAATACCAAATCTCAAGAAGACAGTTACTGTTAGAAGAACTGTCACTAATGTTGGACCAGTGAATTCCAAATATAAAGCCATCATTGAGCCTCCACCGGGCATTACCATAAAAGTAAAGCCTGATACATTGATATTCAACTCGGATACGGAGAAAATCTCGTTCACTCTCACGATTTCAGCGATTCATGAATACAACACAGAGTTTGAGTTTGGGAGCCTGACCTGGACTGACGGGGTGCACCAAGTGAGAATCCCTATATCAGTGAGAACTCAGTTCCCACAACTTGTTTAATTCAGCCACCCTACAGGCTACAATTTGCTATTTTATCAGTATTCAGATCTATGAGATCTAAGTATGAACCAATGTATTTATGTATAATAAAATCTACTACCTAAAATATTTATGTCTTTCTCCCCTTTTCTATGTTCAAATTTAAAATAGAAGAATCCCATGGAGAATCCACCTATTACTACGTTCAAATTTTATATAATAATAAGGCTCAAACATGCAACGCACATTGTCAAAACTAGTTTTATTCAAAATAAATGAGGTCCAACACTTTATTAAGAAAAACAAACACACGTTATAGTTAAGATTCAATGTTGAAAATTTATAAACTTACTGACCAAAATATGAATGATTAAGATTAAGACATGTGAGTTTCAGATGAAACATCACGCTACGATCATACAATTAATTTCCTTTTAATGGACTACCTTTTTATCTTCAATTGTTGGACATACTTTTTCTTTTTAATAAAAGTTAGTATTGACTAACCCTACTTTTCTTGTTAATTTTTGCCATCTTCCACAGTCAATTTTGTCACTTCAAATGGGTCATTAGCTAAAAGCCTAAAATATAGCATGAACTCATGGATTTTGATTACATTGCACACATTATTTAATGCGTTTCATTGTCAGCATGTTCTTCACTTCCATGTTAGTCCGATAGATTTATTGCACGTAGTGTTACATTACCTCTTGCTAATGAACCCCATTAATTTGTGCTTGGTGCTTTTTAGCTTTTGTTCGTGGCCCCAAGCAATAATTAAGCTAACTTTTCATGATGTGGATCTATGTTGACATCAAGAAGAAGATATCATGATTAGATTGCGATTTCCATCTATCGAATTGGTATAAATAGTGAAGAACTGAAGATCAATGGCAGTATTACCACTCTTTTTAGCTAGTCCTGTATATCATTGGCATAGCACAAAATGGGCATCACTCATTTTCTTCAATATAAATTGGCTTTCATTGCTCTAATCCTTTTCTTTAATTTTTCGGACGCAAATGCTGAAAGCAAAGTGAGTAAGAGTAGATATGCTTACATAGTGTAAGGGCAACTCGGGGAAGTTGATTATTTGTCCCAATGTGAAACTAATAGTATCAGAAATGATGTTCAAATGTAGGTTCATATTGTTTACATGGGAAGAAGGCAACACGATGATGTTGAACTCGCAACGTCAGCTCACCATCAAATGCTTACTTCAGTACTGGGAACGTAACCTAAGGAAAGATCAACAGATTGATCTTCTCTGCTCGGCTCTCCTCGATACTTGAAACTCATATTCGTATATGCAGACTATTTAATTCACAACTTCATGTTTTCTCCTGATGTAGTCAAAAAGCAGCAAGAGATTCAATAATCTATAGCTACAAACATGGTTTCTCCGGCTTTGCAGCCAGGTTAACGAAATCTCAAGCCAAAAATATTGCAGGTAAAGTAGGATTTCAAAATAAGTTTGAAGATGACATTCATCATTGAGTTTGGCACATAAAAGCCTAACGCTATACTTCAGTTGGAATCACATGATATTTCCATGCTATCGAATTCGATGCAGAGTTACCTGATGTGGTCCATGTGGTTCCGAATCATTTGTACAAATTGCACACAACAAGAAGTTGGGATTACCTTGGCCTTTCTGAATCTTCTCCCACAACGAACCTCCTTCATGAAGCTAAAATGGGAGATGGTATCATCATTGGTGTCCTTGATACAGGTTTTGCTCTTTTGTTAATGCATTCATCTAGAACCAGGAAAGATTATTAAACAACAGTATAATCCCATAAAGTAAGGTCTTGAGAACGTAGATGTACGTAGAACTTATCTCTACCACTTGTAGAGGAAAAGTACCTAATGTTGTACAAAATTATTTGTTATGTTTGCAAAACTCTAAAGTAGCTACTGATCACCCAAAATACAGGAATATGGCCAGAAAGTGAAGCGTTCAGTGACAAAGGCCTGGGTCCAATCCCTTCAAGATGGAAGGGCCATTGTCAGTCTGGTACAGAATTCGATCCAGCTAAGGCATGTAACAGGAAATTAATAGGAGCAAAGTACTTTCTAAAGGGTTTTGAAGCAGAGGCTGGACGGTCAGCAACCAAGGATCCAGATTTTCTCATGGTTGAGTTCGCGTCCCCAAGGGATAGAAATGGACATGGCACCCACACTTCAAGCACTGCGGGTGGCTCGTTCACACCAAATGCAAGTTACCATTGACTTGGTTATGGTACAGTTAGGGGTGGAGCACCCAAGGCTCGGATTTCAATGTACAAGGTGTGCTGGAATTGGCTTATAGGAGGATGCACCTTTGCTGATGTAATGATGGGTATTGATGAAGCAATTCATGATGGAGTTGATATTTTATCACTATCTATTGGCATGGACACACCTCAGTATGCTGATATTGATATGCGCAGTGGCGTTGCTTTTGCATCCTTTCATGTTGTTGCTAAGGGAATTACAGTTGTTTGTTCGGGAGGAAATGAAGGGCCAATTCCCCAAACAATAGATGATACATCACCGTGGATCCTAACTGTGGCAGCTTCTAGTATTGATAGGTCCTTCCCCACACTCATTACATTAGGCAACAATCGGACTTTTGCTGTAAGTACTCTTTAACTTTGGTAAAGATATCATACTTGAAAAGAAAAAGAAAACAATTGTTATTATCTGTAGGGTCAATCTATGTATACTGGAAAGGAGACTGGTTTTATAAGCATAGCACATCCGGAAAGCTCTGAACTTGAAGATACTCGGTATGTTCTTGAGAAACTACTATAAGCCATCAGCAGATATCCCAATTAACCAGCCTAAAATATCATCGATTCCTGATTTTGAAGCTTTTGTGACGACTTGAATACAAATGATACTTGGGCGGCTGGAAAAGTTGTGCTTTGCTTCCATGTTAAAGGGAATGAGTTACATCTTCCATATACTAGACAAGTTGTCGAGGAGGTTGGAGGATTGGGATTGATTGTTGCTAAGAACCCAACCAGAACTCTGTTCTATTTGGCGTCTGACTTTCCAAGTATTGGCGTAAGTATTGATGTTGGAGCTCAATTACTCGATTACATCAGATACTCTAGGTAAT
The DNA here is from genome assembly GCA_025774065.1 of Solanum ossicruentum. Taxonomy (NCBI): domain Eukaryota; kingdom Viridiplantae; phylum Streptophyta; class Magnoliopsida; order Solanales; family Solanaceae; genus Solanum; species Solanum ossicruentum. Next base: position 14,837,083 of record JAOTQR010000069.1, on the reverse strand, counting down.
GAAAATATCTGATTCTTTTCCTTTTTGCTATACATAAAGAATTCTTAGTTCACCACGATTGGTGCTTATAACCATTGTTAAGAAATAATGCAGGAAACCACAAGTAAAGCTGAGTCCTGCCAGAACTCATCTTGGGAAACCTGTTTCAGCACATATTGCATCCTTCTCATCCCGAGGTCCCAATTCTGTAGCCCCTGCCATACTTAAGGTTAGGCTTTATTACACATCGCGCACACTATGTAGCACTAATTAATTCTAATATTGCATCACATTTCTAAACGAGTGTCTGACGTTACAGCCAGATATAGCAGCACCAGGAGTCGATATATTGGCTGCTATTCCTTCTGAAGAAACATCGTACGAATTTGAATCAGGAACATCGATGGCAGCTCCTCACGTGTCTGGCATTGTTGCCTTGCTCAAGTCCCTGCACCCACATTGGTCTCCAGCAGCTATCAAGTCTGCACTAGTCACAACAGGTCTTTAGAAAAATCTCATTTCTCCAACAAACATCCAAATCAACTTGCCTCAAAAGTTATCTGATGTTTGAATTAATTGATGTGCATGCAGCATGGATAACGGATCCTCATTCTGGGGAACCAATTATAGCTGAGGGCAATCCAAATAAGATTGCTGATCCATTTGATTTCGGTGGTGGACTCGTGAATGCAGATAGTGCAAAAGACCCCGGCCTAGTCTATGATATGGGAACCTTTGACTACATTCTTTATTTGTGTTCAATGGGCTATAACAATAGTGCCATCAGTATGCTCATTGATCAAGCTGCATCTTGTCCACTGAAGAGGCCTTCAATTCTTGATGTCAATCTTCCTTCTTTAACAATAACAGACCTCAAGAAGACAGTTACTGTTAGAAGAACAGTCACCAACGTCGGACCAGTGAACTCCAAATATAAAGCCATCATTGAGCCTCCATTGGGCATTACCATAAAAGTAAAGCCTGAAACTTTGATGTTCAACTCCACCACCAAGAAAATCTCATTCACTCTCACCATTTCAACCACTCACAAATACACCACAGACTATTATTTTGGGAGCTTAACTTGGACTGACAGGGTGCACCGAGTAAGAATCCCTATATCTGTGAGAACTCAGTTCCCTGAACTTGTTGGCTAGAGTCTGTTAGTTTATCTCTATGTACTTTTGTGATCTACGTTTTTACAAGCTGATTCAGGACTGAATTTCTGTGCAACATAAATGTCTCTTTCCCTTTACTATAATCCACAAAAAGAAAGGGGCGAAAAATTGTGTACATCAATGTATCTCCTTTGTATCATGTATGTGCAATATTATTGAGCTTGTGACGCTCAGATATTTATCTCTATGTATATCTATGTTTTTCCTTTATATCATGTATATCAGTCACATTCTTGAAAATTAATGGGATACATAACACATACATCATCACAGTAATGTTTTTCAGGCAGATTTTAGCTCTAAATTTTGACTACAAATCACCTTCGATCTTCTTCAAATTTTGTATATATCTTCGTTTAACGAATATCTCTCCAAACAAATATTACTAGTCTATAACAACTAAAATGGGATCGAGGGAGTATCTCTTTTTCGGGAATTTGGCTGTTTTGACATCAACTTATTAGGGCTACAGTTACTAAACATGATCTTCAAATTCTTAAAATTGCATTGATTTTAACAAAAGAAAAATGGCCTACATCTAATAAAATGCAAATTATGCAATGACTCATGCTTTCTTACTTCTCTTTTTTTGGGTTTGTAAATTAGAAAATGGCATGTGACAAGAATGTTTGGGTTCTACAACTATAATAATGGACAATGAGTATCAATATTGTCCTACATGCTGCTAGATATTAATTTATCTCACTACTACATGAGTATACAAACCTAATAATGTTAGAGAAGGCACACATTCAAATTTGTTAGATTATAATGAGTGACTTTCCATGTTTGATAATTATATTGTTAGCTGATAAGAAAGGAAAAAAAAAATTATAGTGTTTTGCAAAAGTATCATCATATTTTTCACTACGCAGTAATGCACAAAACGTTCCTCACCACAATTTTTATCATGAATGTACTCTTCCTTTCATGCTTCAACCAAGGATACTTCTGTTGCAATAAGTTCTCTTAGGCATTAACTTGTTTAATATGATTGATGAAATAATATAGCGTTAAAAATATCTTTAATGTATTAAAAAAAATAAAAATTCTTCTTCTATTTTGTTGAATCGAATTTGCTCTTCATTTCACTATTGAGTGAAACATACACTTTTCATATACATGGTTCACCAAACTTGCTACCAACAATATCGATTCTAATTGCGCTATCGTTGATCTTATATATTCTAGAGAAAAAAACACATAAGTATATCAAATGTATACAAGTTTTATGTCAAATATATACACAGTATAACAATTTCTTACCAATTCTATACAAACTGCAAACAATCTATATATAAACATAGTACATCAATTTCATATCAATTTCTTGCCACTTATAAACACAAATTAAGTTCATGTTGCATCAACTAAAAAGTCACTATACATTATATATGCATAAAGAAGGTAAAGTCACATACTATTATGTCAATAAGTGTAAATATAAAAATTCAGTTAAAATTTATGTGATTCAGCATATGTATATAGATCTTCATACTGATTATTTCATGCCAACTGTAAATACAAAGTATTACCAAAATAATATCCCCCCCCCCCCCCCCAAAAACCCTTACACAAAAAAAAAAACCCCCCCCCCCCCCCTTTATTTTTGGGGGTTCTTCAAAAAAATTTTGTAAAAATATTGTACATTTATAAAAACAAAAAAAAAATAGTATATT
>JAOTQR010000069.1:14821183-14831987 GCA_025774065.1 Solanum ossicruentum | reverse complement strand
GGATTACTAAAAATGATTGTGCTAAATTAGTTGTCAATTTAAAGAATCAAGTAACAATTAATTACTTTTTTTTTTAATTCTACCCTTAGTAATTACTACTACTAAATGTGAAACTCTATTTGTTAGGGTACAATATTCAAAAAATATATTAGGATTATTTTAGTCAAATTACATACCTTATTAATTTACTAAGATGTGCAACCCTTATCCTGACGATTCAATTGGGACGGAGGAAGTAGATATTTTGGTTCGTTCCCTTCCCTAATTTTCAATATTAGTGAGGTCGCAAATAAGTTGAATTTCAGCCTAGTTCCATCGGTTCATTGAACTTTTCCAAGAGAACACATTCACATTCTCACATTCTAATGCCGGAAATAGTATTAATGACCCAACTAAATACAATTATTTGTATCGATTCTTAATTCTTGAGAAAAATTAGAGATCTTCATCTTTACACATTTATTTTCTTTTTATTCATTTTATAAGCAGCCAAACTATCCCATTTCCTCTTAATTATCTAATCGGATATTTTGGTCACGTTTGGTTACTAGTATAAGAAAAATAATTCTGGTATAAAATTTCCTAATGTTTTATGTTTTAGTTAACTTAAAGAAATGAGAGAATGTGTTAGACTTGTTAAAAACATCCAAAAATAAGCCCCTGGACCAGCCTAATTCGAATTCTTCTTTAGGCTAAACAAAAGGAAAGATAAAATTTGTAATATTAAAATGTTCTTTCACCTCCTTATTTTAAGGTCATGGTGTTTCACCAAAAGAGTGATTAAAGAGTTAACAGATTTACCTAACAAAATTTAGATATGTATGAGGATATGTACATATATCTATGCCTCAAGCTACTTAAGGCAAATAAACGAAAATTAATGAATAATGAACGTAAGGATGCTAGTAATTAGGATATAAGGTACAAAACAATATTTCATCAGCATTTACGATATGTTCGGTATGGAAGAAAATATTTTTTATATTTTTCATATTTGGTTGGTCAAAATATTTTCTCTGGAAAAATGAGTTTTTAGATGATTAAGAAAAACAAACTCGATAAGTGATATTTTCAAGTTCATTGTCTCCTCCCTTCCTATCCAACCCCAATCCTTACCCATCTCAACCCCGAACCCTACTACTCATCAGCCGATGTCACCTGGATGTTTTGCTATACTACACATACATATTTTTGGAATAATATTTTCTTATTACCTGACGAACATTAAAAGATAAGTACCAACTTATTTTTCAAAATATTTTCCTTTTACACGGAACATACCATTAGTATTTATCCCAAAACAATCAATTTTAACAACAGAAAGATGGTTTGGAATTTAGACGGAGAAGAAGCAAATTACAAGGGCTAACTCCATAACTACTCTCAATTAAACTGAATGATTCAGTAAGGATGAAGGATAATACATGCTCTTTGTGCTCCCAACTTGACATGCAATCTAATTATATGTGTTATTTCTTAAAATAAGAGCTCAATCAAATACAATATCTATAGGATATCAATATACTAACGAAGTATCACAAAGGATTAAGTTCAGTCTTATATGATGCCGCTTTGGTATCATGCAATAGAGTCCTAATTGTTTCTTATTTATTTCTTAGAAAAAGAATTTTATCTTATATGATACCGATAGTGTATCAATATACTTGTAGACAGTGAAATTTTATTGATAAATTCATACAAAAAATGAATTAAATCTTAAATTTATGATACGTTGACCAAGTCAAATTATTGATTAATAAGGTTAGATCGACATTTAAGTTAAAAATGATAACTTAAACGAAGTCCAAATTATATTTGGGTCAGTTCATTAAGTCGACAATATAACTCAACTCATACTCTTCAAGCCCAAGGTCCAAATCTCTAAAAATATTTGGAAACCAAAATACCACTAAAACCCTAGCTCACACCTATATAAAGAAATCTTCGTAAGACCAAAAATGACACACAAAAATACATAGAGAATCCTTGTCTACAAGTCTTCTGCATGCAAAGAAGTCTTGATCTCCAAATGTTGAACCGCAAGTATTTCATCGATTCAAGAATAAGGTAAAGTCTCAGGTTGAAGATTGTGAAGAGAAGAATCAGAGCATTACACTTTTTTATTAGATTTTATAAAGATTGTAACATTCGTACAAATTCTTGAAATATAAATATCATTGTTTATCGTAATTTTTCTTTTTTGAATTCAATTTTTTAGAAATAAAACTTAGCCACTTACAATACTAATGGAGTATCAGAGGATTAAACTCAATTTTATATGATATTGCTATGGTATCATGTACTAATAAAGTATCACAGAGTAGTGATACCGACGTCATATGCAAAATAGAAAAACTAAAAGTGGAGTAAACGAATAAACAATTTGAACTGAATTTAGTTTTAATAAATAATTTTATAATTAAATCTATTTTATATAACTTTTTAATATTTTACTAATTATAATTTAAATTGTTGGGCCCGTTCAATTAGCGGGCAACGCTATCTAGTAGTAATATCAGTAGAGCCCCAATTTTGAAGGAAAGGCTAAGCTTCTCTTATTGGATAAGGTTTTTTTGTGTCCATGGAGTGTGTTTTTTTTTTTAAAATGTCGTACAATCCAGAAAAATCTTCGCACATAAAAACTGAAAAAGGAAAAAGAGAGCGAGAAAAGTAGTTGCAATGTCCACCACTAAATTAAAAATCTTGAAAGATATTTTTATGAGCCTTGTGTACCAAAAGAAGACGAATTTCAGTCTACCTGGATCATGATAAAATAATAAAAATATATATTTAGGTTAGAATGTCAATATTTTTTTAAATTTATTGAGACATAATCTATATCAATTCAGTAATAATACTTTTGACTTGTATCCTTCAGAATACAATAGTCCAACAACGTTATACAACTCAAACAATCAAGATTAGTTGAAGAGTCCAAAACTTCACACAAAAATACCTTCCTTCAATATAAATACTCACAAGTAGTTGAAGATTTAAAATATTTTCTTTTCCTCAACTCTCACTTTCACTATTATAAACTATAATATTTTTTCACACTTAACATATAACTTTTTTTTCCATGTCCTTCACATAGGAAGAAACATTATTATTTATAGGTGAGGACAGATACATTGAGAGATAGTGGAATAGGTAGATAACTGTGATAAATATTACACAAGTTATAAGACACTATCATATGAGTTACAAGAAATTAATGATCATAAGAGTTAAGTTACAAGAAACTAATAACCATAAGAGTTACAAGAAGTAATAATTATATATGTTATAAGAATTAATAATCATGTTTACTATAATTTATATCCCTAAAATATTTAAGAAATATATCTTTCTAAACAATAAAATTGTATTAATTTTTTTTAAAAAAAAGGAACGATATTTATGTGTGTTTTCAACCTAAATGCACTTTCTTAAGGGGTCATTTGGTTATTGATCACAGTTCACACATATTAACAATATAAAAGTTAGTAACGAAAATTTTAGTTATTCATGTATTACTAACTCATATATTAAATTTAAAATATAAGGTATAGTATTTAATCTTCCGTAGAAAGTATAATTTTTAATCTTATAATATTAAATTAAAAAAATATAAAGTGTAATTCTTCTTCAACTACAACAATGACGAAGTGGTTCTAAATCAGCAAGCAATAATAATTTGCAAGCTCTAGAAATAAAGATATTTCTCAACAACAGTAACAGTCTATGAAATACTACAAAGTGGACCAAAGATATTTCTCCTTGAAGTAAAAAAAGAAAAGAAAAAAAGTGCCACAAAATAATGCTGACACGGTGACACGTATTCAGACACAAGGGCAGTCTCGTAATTAACTGATGAATTAATATCGTCCAATAATAGCCACGGATCCGAAAACCTTCTTTAGATTATGCGATTATCCAACTGACTAATTGCGCGCGCACAAGATTTTTATATTCCATTTTAATTTATTTTTCTCATTTTTAATTTATTTATAAAAGATACTTTTTTAGGAATATTTTACTCTCAATATTTTACTTGACTTTGTTGTTGTAAAATATATGAGTTAGTAGTGAAATGTGGTGATAAAGTTCTTATGTGACTCTTTTAATCCCAAACACTTTATTTGCTTATTATTCTACCTCATTATTTCTTGTAACTCGTATAATTTTCTATTCATTTGCTGACATTACCATCCACACTAAACCTATTCAAAACAAGAATGAATTTTTTACTTATAAATAGTGATGTTTCTTCCTCTGTGAAGCAGGAGAGAGAAAAAACAAATACTGTAGTATGTAATGAAGTTAATGTAGTGAAAGAGAGAGTTGAAATAAAGAAAAACTTCTAAATCTTTAACTATATTCACTATATAAAAGAGAGTATTTCTATGTTGAAAAAATATGTAGTGTTTTAAACTTTTCAACTAATTCAACAACGTTATTGGGTTATTATATCATGGAAGCGACAAGTTAAGTGTATTATAAGTGGATATATATAAATCTTATCACAGTGGGTTTGAATCTCTCAAAGGAGATATCGGCACTTCAACTGCTAACAACTTAGTAAATTTTATCAATTTTAAAAAAATATTTTAATTTAAAGAATTTAAAATTCAAAAAAACTTTTTCTCATTTTTATATTGTCAAATCCTCTCTTCTCCACTCGTTACAGCGGGAAAATAAATTATTATTTATTTTATCGTATAAAAAGATGGCATTTGCAACTTCCAAAACCACAAACGAAAAAGATTAAAAAAGTGGACTATCCACGTGTCGAGGTCTTATCCATTGAACATTAAACACAACTTTCTCTAACTAAAAATATCTGCTCCCATTTGGGACCCACTTATAAAAATATCTAAAGAAAAATCTATTTCTTTAAGCAATAGTATAGTAAAGTAAAACCGAGGGCCACCAAATGACCAAACCATCCAATTCCGATTTCAAAAGTAAGAAAGGAAGGAGATTGGCTGGCCAATGGGCCCTTACTTTTTGATGCAGGTTTAAACGTGGCCAATTTGAGCCATACATGACCCTTTTCTAGATATTTTATTTCTCTCAATACTTTCTCCCTTCATTTTTATTTGTCATCTATAAATTTTATATAAAGTTTAAAAAATAATAAATAATGAGATAAGTATAAAATTATTTCTTAATTTTATAAAGTGAAACAGGTATTATTAAATGTTTTAAAATAATATAAGGAACAAATAAAAATAAACGGAACGAATATATGTGGCCCACTATTAGTATTTTGGACCATTAGATAATAGGCGGTTATATCATAAAACATTATTTGCTACCCTTGGATCAAATTCTCCCACTAATTTTATTGAGATATTTTTTTCCTTGGATTTTTAGTAGTGGTAAAGAGTTGAGATACGTGACGAGACTTTTTTGTTTTGAGTTCTGTAATACTTATACATTCACCAAACATAGTGCTTTTTTACTATTCTTTTTGTTTCTTCCCCACTTCCATAAAGTACGAGAATTTTTTTTTAATTGTTGTGAAACATAAGTTGAAATCGAAGAAATGGGTGAGGTAGTTGTGAGCAGTGGAGGTGATTTGGAGGTTGTAGAAGTGGAAGACATGGTTATAGAAACAGAGGCGGCTGGAAATACAAACAAGAACAAGGAAACAGGGGCTGTTGCAGAAGCATCTTCTTCTTCAATTTTGAAATGGGAAAGATTTTTGCCTAAAATGGTTTTTAGAGTTTTGTTGGTGGAATCAGATGACTCTACAAGACAGATTGTTACTGCTCTTCTTAGGAAATGCAGTTACAGAGGTTAGTGTTTCCCTTTTCTGAATTCGCAACAGTTTCTTTGAAATTCCCCTTTTTGGGAGTTTGCTAGTTACTTGTAGCTCAATTGTGACTCGTTGTTGATTGGGGTGTGAGAAGATTGAAACTTTAAATTGGGTTTGAGTCATCTAAGCGCATAAACGTGTTGATTCGAATAATCTTGGAATTGCGTAATAGTTTCCTTGATTAATTGCAATGAAGATCTGATTTTGTGAGCTTAAGTGTTGATTTTTTTCGACTCGTGTGAAATTGGGGCTTTGCTGGTATGTTTTCCCCCTTTTACGACAAAGTTAGGCAGAGAATTGAAAATTAAGTTGAATTTGGAAGTTCAGGTGGATTCACTAATCCAGCTAGATTTTCAGAATACATAAACCTCCTAGAGCTGATGGAGTTGTTGATTGGTGGCATAACCTGGAAAAGTACATCCTTTTTCTGTAATTTGACAATAATAATTACTGTGAAACACTTTGTAGTTTAATTTATTGGTTGATGAATGAGTCCCTTTTGGCCACAAGAACGAAAAGGGGGAAGATAGAATTGGAGCTTATTGATGAAGAGATCCATGTCCATGACCTAACAGTTTGGCATAGTAGACAAGTCCGTTTGAGTTTCATGGTAAATTGAGGATATGTTGCTGAACTTTATGGGTACAATTTTATATCTGAGCTCTTATCTTCCCATAAGGGAATGAATGAAAAGGGAAAAGAATAAAGGGAGAAAGAACTAGCACATTTGGTCACTTTGAACCCTCTTCTGACTATTAATGGCCTTTAAATCCTTTGTTTATGATGATCAGCAGTTTGCTCCCCATCCCTGCCTCACCAATACATGAGACATACTGAAGGAAGAAAAACAAATTGTGTAATCAAAGACCTGTTCCCTTTATGATTTTGACGTTTTAAACATTTTGTTCTTGCAGTCGCTGCAGTTTCTGATGGTCTAAAAGCATGGGAGTTGTTGAAAGGCAGACCTCACAATGTTGACCTCATCCTGACAGAGGTTGACCTGCCATCAATCTCTGGATACGCTCTTCTTACCTTGATTATGGAGCATGACATTTGCAAGAACATTCCCGTAATAAGTATGTTACTTCCTTCATCCAGCTATTGTTGCAAAAGTTGGTCAAAATGTCAACTTACTCATAATAATTTTTTTTGGTTAATCTACAGTGATGTCCTCGAACGACTCTGTTAGTACAGTTTATAGGTGCATGCTGAGAGGTGCAGCAGACTTTCTTGTCAAGCCAGTTAGGAAGAATGAATTAAAGAACTTGTGGCAACACGTCTGGAGGAGACGAGCTGTAAGCATAATCCCATGTTTCATTTCTTAAACATCCTATCTGAACATGACTAACTATTTTGTCCTATCAGGCTAGTGGTACTTCCCAGGGGCCTCTTGAAGAAAGTGTTGCACAACAAAAAGTTGAGGCCACAGCTGAAAACAATGCTTGTAGCAACCATTCAAGTGGTTATAAGGCTTGCGTTCAGAGAAATCGGGAATGCATTGAGAAAGGAAGTGATGCTCAGGTAATATATTTCAACCTTCATGAAATTCTTTTTGGACAAAAAATGCTTTATTGTGTGAAAATGTTAGTTTTGTTTCCAATGGATGAAAATCCTTTTGAGATGTCTGCTTTATAGTTTCTAGTGAGATTTATAACCGTTTTTCCTTTATTTAGAGCTCCTGCACAAAGCCAGAGTTGGAGAATGAAGAAGAGAATGCAGAGGATTTACCGGAATCTCTTCAACCAAATAAAAACTCATCTCTTCCAAATGCTGCAGATTTGGAGAAGGAACTATTTAATGAAGCAAATAATAGATTGAAAGTGTCTGAGAATGAGGCTAGAGGTAAAGCTCTTCTGACCATCTCATGATTCTGAAATCAGGTCTGGTCTGTTGAATCAGTTAGGAGTATGTGTATCGGCTCTGAACTTCTAACTTTTTCTTCATACAAATTGGTACAGCTCCTATAACAGATGCAAATGCAATGACCAGGGGAAAAGATATAAATTGTGATGATAACTGGGGTCATGGTCGTACAATTGGTCAGACTTCTGATGAACATCCTGGTCCTCCAACTAAACAAGCCATTGACTTGATTGGAGCATTTGATAATTACCTCAAATGTAATCTTAAAAGTTCTGGTTCCGACACTAGGATAAACAAGGGTGATTCTTCTCCACTACTGGATCTTTCATTGACAAGGTCCCATCCAAGTGGTTCTGTGAATCAGTTTACAAATGAGAAGCATAGATTGAACCATTCTGATGCTTCAGCCTTCACACGGTAAGTTTTCAGTTTTGTAATATGTTGTTTTTACATGGTTTCATGCAGCATTAATTCTGGAATAAGGTGATGATAAAGATAAAAAGATAATGTATGCCTTTTGTCTGAAAAGGAAGTGCCTCCATCCTCATATCTTGAATTGTTGAAAAACACATGAAACTTCGAGAAATGAACTATTTTGAAGGACAATAAGTTATTTTGCATTTGTCTACCTGTAAGATGTGATGATCTATTAATGATAACAGAACAAAAAATATGAATCCTGAGATAACTTGGTTGTATGACCTTGAGTTACTTAATGCATTCCAGCCTTGAGTTTGAGTTGCTTAACTTATGAAACTCTATTATCTAATATAAGATTATAGAATGAGAGCATCATTCTGAATTCTACAAGATGATTTGTGTTATTCTGATGCAATCTTATCAAATCAATGAAATTTCGCTTCTAACTATTAGGAATACTCCTGCAGGTATGTGAATAGGGCAATGCAGTCTGGACAGTCAACGTCGTCTAGGACTTACAATCTACAGGAATATGAAACTGATTCTGATAAACAGTTCTGTGGCCATGCCACTGATTACAACTCGGACACTCATGCTCCGATAACTAGACCTCACAGTTTTGCCCCTCCTAGCTTCGGTGAACCAGGACCGGCTGAAATTGGACTTTCTTCTCCTCAGCAGAGAGTGACGCCTCTCCCTATACCAGTGAGAGTTATCAGGTTTGAGGGACCAAGCAGTGCTTACAGTTCCATGATTGCTCCAATTCTTCGTACTCCATCCGGCATTTCGCCATTGCAGAGTCCAGGTTCGGCTACCCCTCGCGAATCTTCCTGTCAGGCGAATCCACTCCATACATTAAATTGTGAAAGTAGGAGCTCTCAACAATTGCACTCACCGAGTGATCAATACAACAGTGATTCGACAGCTTATAATGAGGGTAAGAGGGAGAAGAAATCTGAACCTACAACTGATTGTGGACGTTTTCCCTCTTCAACTGATCAAACTATAAATAGCACTTGCTGCAATGGTGATCTAAACCATGTTCATCTGAGTTATGGAAGCAACGGAAGCATCTCACTTCCACTAAGCAAAACGCCGACAGAATATAGGAAAGAAGAAATCTTTCACACTGCTGATGGGAACTTTCATCGATCTCAAAGAGAAGCAGCTCTTACAAAATTTCGCATGAAGCGGAAGGACAGATGCTTTGAAAAGAAGGTATGTCAGCTCCATCATTTTTCAATCAAATGGTGGTCTTGTATTTGACGTATCATTATCTTCACCTTGAAATTAACTGGTGGCTTAAAGACCACTCACCAATTTATGAATGATCATTTTATAGCAAATCTATTATACTTTCAATGGTTCTGTCGTTGCTTATTAATCATTTTCTTTTGTGGTTGGCTTGCAGGTACGATATGAAAGCAGGAAAAAACTTGCTGAGCAGCGTCCAAGAGTGAAAGGACAGTTTGTTCGTCATGTTCCTAGCGAGTCTTTGCCGGGTAACTCATAGGCAAATTGGCAATAAGTGGTGTCAAACCACTTGAAAATCTGTCCTTCCAAAAACGAGAGGATGACCAAGTTTTCATGATGCTAAGGTCAATGATAGTGTGCATTTATTGTTAATAGGAATTACAACCTAGTGAGGATTCTCTACATTTTTGTGAAGGAGGGCAGCCTGCCTTTTGTTTGCACTGATAAATACGCATGGTACATCTCTCAGTTAACATATAGGTTAGAAACGTCAAGATGCCAATTTTATATTCATTACTAGGACCAATTCATCTCTCTTGGTGAGATGATCACATCCTTTTTCCGGTTTGTAAATTATTGGAGTCATTTTGTTGTGCTTGTCTCGATCAGATGTAGTATTCCACGACTAGCTCTAGACCTATGTACAGACAAGTAACAGACTTTCTGGCTTATAATACAGTTTGTTCTTCATCTTGAATCATTGTTCTCTTTCTCGTCTTCTTCACACTCCCTGAGGCTCGCGGAGTCTTTCTTTCCCTTCCTGTTTGAAGCATGATTTAGCGTAGGGAGTGTAACGAATATCAATGTGTATAGAATGGCACACGAAATAAAATGGTAACCATTTCCATGGTCTCAATCATTTCTAGTAAATGTGGCATGTTTGACTTCTCTCTAGAAACAGGGACCTCCAAAAAACCAAACAATAAAAAAACACTAAGTATCTTTTGACTCAAAATCATCCATATTATTTTATTTGGAGCACTAATTATACACGAAAAGCTAGACTTAGACCATATTCTTTTATTTGGATCATTATTAGTACACAATGTTTACTATAGTGGTGCAATTTTCGTCACCCTCCAATTTTTCTGTTAAATTTTAATAGAATGTTTTTTATTTAAATGCAAAACACCTTTTTCAATAACCTAAAAAACATGACAACGTTATTAATAACCATTAAATTTTATAAATTTTTCACACCAATATATCTATATTTTGAAGATATAAAATTTTTATCATTTATTAAATTTGATCTTGTATTTGATTTAAAGATATAAAAAATAAAAATTCCACCATTTATAGAAAAATCTTAACTTTTTAATACACTCTATTTATACGCCTTATAGGGACAATTAATACACTTTTTTTTATTAATTAAGTACATGACTTTACAATATTATGCAGGTGAGCAATACTCCCTCTTTCTATTTACATTTATTTGTTTCTATAAATACACATTCTATC
>JAOTQR010000069.1:14803031-14814519 GCA_025774065.1 Solanum ossicruentum | reverse complement strand
TTTTTTTAATCTATATATATCATATCTAGTTTTTCTGCTTTTGGGTTTTGAGCCGAGGGTTTTAGGAAACAGCCTCTTTACTTCTATGAGGTAGCGGTAAGGTCTGCGTACGATCCACCCTCCCTAGACCCCACTTAGTGGGATATCACTGGGTATGTTGTTGTTGTTGTTGTTACTTCAACTATGAAATTACAATATACCCATAATAAATTATTTTTCTATGTAGAAGTAATGTGTATTATTTAAAAACTATTTAAAAATATTATAAATTCAAATAATTTCAAAAAAAATAAAATATATTAAAATTATTTATTCTTCAAATTTTATCTAGATAGCAGAAAGTAAGAAAAAAATAATATATATTGAATCTGTGCGACACACGATCTTGATCACTGGTATACATATCAAATATTAGCGATGTCACAACTATGAAACAAATTTAGGAATCACGTCGTCAACACTAATACGAGGGTAGAAGTGCGCGGGCTTTGAAATATCAAATTTCTTCATCAACATGTATGATTTATGTTGAGGAAATTTTTTTAAAACTTCAGAACTACTTTGCATCTAGTAATAAACAAACAGTCTTCTAGTTCAAGTAATACTTGTTAATAAAATCTTCCATTCAAATAGGAAAATAGAAATTCTTTTTTCTCCCTTTCCATGTTTTTTCGTAAAAGTCAGGTAATGTGGCACATAGTTTATCATTTTAATGACTGCAATCATTACGCACTTGAAAAAAGTCCACCTCTTTTTTTTTTCTTTTTCAATAATGCTAAAAGTTGTAATCAAGATTCCGTCTCACATAGATATCCCAATTTCTTAACACGATAATAAAAGTTTCAAGATATACTTGGTAATGCATGCACGATATATACCAAAGTGCATGTATATTCATCATGGATACAAAAAAATGTGGACCCTATCCTAGGAAAAAGGGGAGTCCAGTATTTGGCTTCCATACCACGCATTGCACGCATGTTATATAGACCTTTTACATTTTTTATCTTAGTAGCTAACAAATTAAAATGCTAGGGAGTATTTTATTCCTTAGTATAAAACTTTTTGATACAAATTTGTATTTAGTTGGATTTCAATATGAATATTAAATATTAATTAGGAGAGAAGCCAAAAGTGTGAAACTTGACATTTTTGTTTTATTTTTTGGAAATGTAGTGCACATGTACTTTGCATCAATCTCGGATGGAGCCAAAGATTCATTATTTTTTGGCCTTGGTGTATGATGAAATAAAGAAAAATGACTCTTTAAACTGTCTACGCTTCTTTCAATTGTGAAGTAGCAGTTAGTCAATGCAACTTTCGACGCTCATCATGAGTCATTCGGAAACAATTGCGCTATGTTTCTAAACATAGAGGTCAGACTGCGTACATCCGACCCCCTCTTACCCCATAATGGGCGGGAGCCTTTGAAGCACTTGGGTAATGTTGTCCACGGTGCACATGCACCTGACTAGTTTATCGGATATATTTGCTATACTATTTCCTATCATGTATGCAATATTATCCATCAAAACTTACATAGACAACAATATTGCTGCAACTCAAATCCTGATATTCTATAATTATTTTACTATCTCATTATGTTCAACACTAGACTAATACTAATGTTTTTTTAAAAAAAATAAAATTAAAAGCATATCCCAAAAGTTAGCACCAACTGATATGTACGATGTAAGATAGATATGACATGATCGGAATATTAACAAAAATAACATCAATAGAAAGCAGAACTAAGATTTTCAATTAAAAGTAATCAAAATTCAATATTAAAAAATAAAAATTGGTGTTATACGAATTCTGTTGCTAAACGATAAACTTCATCGTTAATCTTAGTTAGTGACGAATTAAAAATTCCATCAGCTACTAATAATTTAGCGATGGTTTAACTATAAAGTTGGTAGCTAATTTTAGTTATTTTTTATATAGTACTTAATAGTTTAAATGATGAAGACAGAAGTAAATTTAAAACTCTAGCTAGGAGAACGTCTATTGGCAACAACCACTAACCAACCATTCCAAAGAAGAACGAAGAAGTAAATAAAGAAAGAAAAAAACTAGGGTGATAAAATCAAACTCAACCCATTCAACTCGTCAAATTTGTTCAAGTTTGAGAGAGTTAATAACGTATACATTTATTAGCTCAATCCATCTTAATCTAATCCATTTAAAATTTGTTTGATATGCAACCTAAATTGACTCGAGAGATATTTTGTCAAAATATTTAGAACATTTTTTTTCTTAATTTGATATATTTTATATAGATAGAATAAAGAAAAATATAATTTTCTTAAGTACTAAAATATTTTTTTTAAAAAATAAAATAAGTCAAACTTAGTAAATGTTGGGTCGAGTTGGGTCTCCACCTGCTCTATAACTCAACTCAACCCGTTTTGATCCAATTCATTTTAATCCAAGTAAATTTGAATTTTATTGTGTTGATCCATTATGACCTGCTCAATTTTTATCCTTAGAAATTAAAAAAAAAAAACTACTTTCCTTTGATATCATTGCACTTAATTAGTCAATACCCCATGCAAAAGGGCCAGGCAAAAGCAGCCAAAAGCCAAAATAATTGCTTGCTCTTATAAACTTGTATTTTAAACACCACTCCTTTGTGTATATATTTAACCTCTTCATTTCCTTTCGTTTCCTTAGCCTTGTAAACTTAGTAAACCCTTTCTTTATTTTCTTGCTTGGCAGATGTCTCCAATTGATGTAAAATCCCCAAAACATTGTGAAGAAAAAGGCTTCAGCCTAGAAAAACTATTACCAAAAAAGAAGTTGTTCTTTTGCTTCTCTACAATCTCCCTCTCTATTCTATCATTTATATTTCTTCTTTATCTCACACTCCACCCTACAAAACCAAATTTCACACTTAGAGAAGCTGATATTTATCAACTCAATCTCTCAGGTCCGCGCCAACTACTCAATTCCTCCATTCAACTCACCCTCGTATCGAAGAATCCGAACAAGAAAGTTGGAATTTACTACGATGAATTTCAAGTTTATGCTTCTTATAAAGGTCAACAAATTACTCTTTATACTTCTCTTCCTCCATTTTATCAAGGCCATGAAGATACTAACTTTTTATCAGCTTTGTTGATTGGGAATGGATTGCCAGTGGATCCTTATTTTGGTTATCAAGTGCAACGTGACCAAAGTGTTGGAAAATTGACAATGAATTTGAAAGGAAGTGGTAGGTTGAGATGGAAAGTAGGGACTTGGGTTTCTGGGAAGTATAGGTTTAATGTTGATTGTGTTGCTAGTATGTCTTTTGGACCTTCCTTGCCATCTGGTCCCCTTAGCTTTAGACAAGGAGCTCAATGTTCTACTACCCTTTGAATCAAGTACTATTAAATATTACTACTAAAAAGGGTCAAAGGTTTATCGTACGCAGTTTTACCTTATATTACTATCAGAGTAATTTTCAAGGTTTGAACTTGTGACCTCCTGATCACATGACATTAATTACTCCAAGGCTTCCCTTCTATTACTGCTAGAAATAATAATTACAGTCCTTCAAATAGGGAGTATATGTTTCTTGTTTTCATTTCATATTTTGTATGATTATATTGTAAATTATCATTTGATAAAAGGTACTTTACACTCTTGAAAGAGGCCTTTTCTGAGACTTCTGTTATCCTTGCACTAAGGCTTAATTATCATGAATCATATTTTATTGATAAGAAACTTAGAAGATTTATCAATTTCATGCTAGTATTTTGTGAGAGTCTATTACAATAATGAAGATTAAAGGCGTTGATCTTATCTCGACAGTTGTGATCTTTGATTGTGTTTGTGCATATGCTTTTATTTTAGGTGTGGATGGAAAAAGACTACGAAATAATTAGTTTGTGACAAGAGGCAAGTGGATGTTTTAGCTTAGAATAGATTGATATGACCCCATATTAGTTCCCACGTACTGACCAAGATAATATTCTCCCATTTTATTTTAATTGAATTTTTGAACTAATGACATATTAAGAAAAATATTTAAAAATAAAATTTTAATCATACTTTCCATTATTATCCCTTGTGAAATTATAAATATGTAATGTAATTTATTTCCTAAAAAATATAAAATAAAACTTTAATAAATGAAAGGACAAATATAAAAAAAATTTATACATGAATTTTAAATAATTAAACTATTTTAAATTTAAAAAAAAATTTAAAAATTTAATTAATTTGAAACAGATAAAGTAATATGATACTATATCCATGTGGCTGTGCACCAAACTTGTCATCCAGGGGTTAATAAAAGTTTACCCAAAACCTTCAAATTAACGACTGCTTTCCTATAGAATCATGCTAAAATTGTACGTCACAAATGGCTTTTCACAAACTTAGGAGTCGACAAGACACTGTACATCTTTTTGTACGTATATCATGGATTTTCGAAAAATTCCCTCGCCATAACAAGACAACAGGAAAACAAGGTTAGACACTATGGCCACCAAACACTGATTGAGATTGCCTCTTCGCCTTTTTACCATCTTGGTCTCCGTGCCAGCTCTCCGATGCACGGACACCTCTGCTGTTTTATTGGGTACTACTACCTCCCCAATACAGATATCATCTTTATCCCGACCTAGAAAGATGAAAAGAAATCTACAAGTGTTTTCTTTTTAGGGTTTGAAACCAATTTTTAAATAGTTTACTGACCCAAGCCCACCCCCTGGACTTTACTACAGTTGCATGACCCAGCCGCAATAAAAATAAGTACTTACTATACTGTTAGTTAAAACATTAAGATGAGATGCTTTTATAGGCCAGAACAACAATCAAGGCAACATCACCAATTTTCCACCACGTTCCGTGTAGTTCTTGTTCTTGGTTCCGCCTAAACAGAAAACGCCAATCACAAATTGGCCTCTTAAAATTTCTGCAGACATCTGCTAAACCAGAAAATTCCCCAGCAGTAGTAGAGTTCAATTAAGACCCAAAAAGAGGAAAAGAGCAAGCATTTGCTCCCTTCTGACCTTTCTTCAGTTTCCGATTGCGTCGTATAGCTGGGTTCATGTCGCAACCCAAACTGCCAATGACAAACTTGCTCTCATGATAAATGGCTTGCCATTTGCAGAGTAACTAGCTCAATACGAATCCAGGGAAAAAAATAGAGATCCAAGCAGAAGCGGCGTGCAAGAAATATTAGGGGGAAAAATCCTCCATGGAGCAATTCTAAAGGGAAGTTAAGCTCAAACCAACATCACTATATGAGTAGGACTACTCCTTAGGCACCACAGAGAACTTCAGAATTTCAAAAATGGAGGGAAGACCTCAAGTTTTCCGGTTCTTCCTCGCCCCATCATAACATTGAGAGTTACTGCTCAGACCTCTCACTCTTACTTCTGCTCGTTAAAGTACACTTGACAATTCGTCTGTGATCAAATTCCTGATCTCTCCAATTCATGAACGCAAATGTGGTAAGCATCAGATACTAGTACAAAAACTAACTACACAAACGTTAAATTTCAAACTGAATATAGGCTGATGACCGGGCCAAAGCACAGAGAACACATTTAACAAGCAGAAAGTGGGCTTAGAGCAGAGAAACAATAAATTTGATGTGTGTGGAGATAAAGTTAGTGGCTTAATGAACTGGACTGAGACTGATCACAGGGCAGCAGCAGACTTAACTCCTTGTACCCAACCCCACAAGAAAGTCATAGCTAAGAATATAGAAAAGCTGTCACACAGTCGGCCTAACGTTTTGGGAATATGGAGCAGGAGAAACATTTGGAGGGATCTGAACAAACTACAAAGTGAAATTCAAGGACCTTAAGGGCTTTAACTAAATTGGCTGCTATGTTTCCAATCTTCTGTATGTTTCATATCAAGGAGTAAAGAAATTTTTGTATCATGAATGAAGAGAACTTGTTCCAAAGCACTACAAAGACTAGGAAATTGTGTCGACTTCAGCAATGAAAATGTTCATGAGTTGGGTATTTCAACTTGATCACCATCTTTTAAGGCCATTAGAGGCAACCCTAAACCCTTAAATTGGTGTCAATTACAGCAACTAAAAGGAATTTAAAAGGCCTAACTAAATTCTTCCCTACACATCGCCAACATTATCTACTTTTATGCTAATTAAGCTACAAAACTAAATCCACAAAAAGATGGTGATAAGGATTCTTTTTTTCCCATTTCTTTTCTCCCCAAGTCCAGCCCTTCTCCATCCTTATGGAGTCAGCCATGCTGCCTTCTGTAACAAGATAAATATTGCTAATACGTGTAGTGCCTCTACCCAACTCCACTTAAATACTAGGCTTACTGGCTTAGTTCGCATGGCACAAAGGTTCGAACTTCTGAGCTGTGATGTAAGTCACAAGCCTGTCACCAACCTATATTAGATGTAAAAGCATAGGAGTATCACTTATCCTATACTCCCTCCAGTGTAGTTTTTTTAATAAAAGAACAATAATGCTCCCTCCTAATTTAAGTGTCTTACTTCCCTTTTTGATTTGTTGCACAAAAGAGTCTCTTTCTGCATTTAGTAAGTTTTTCCATTCCAACATTCCACATAGCAAATTTATGACCACAAGATTTAAAAGACTACACACATCTTTAATTTAAGACCACAAGATTCAAAAGCCTCCATTTATTTCTTAAACTCCGTGCCCAATCAAATGAAGACACTTAAATTAGAACGGAGAGAGTAACAACAGTGATTTTTCAGCTAAATGCTAATTTAGTGTGCCTCAATTATTTCCAATGATACATGCATCCTCCCACTAAAATATGTAATCACATAGCTCTGACCACCAAAACTTGGAAAGATGAAAAGAAATCAAGTAATAGTTTTTCCCTCAGTGGAACTCAAAAATTAGTTATTATGGTTTTCATCTAACTTCATTGACAGATAATTCACACACTTGAACCAGTGGCCCGGAGCCAGGTTTTTTAATAAAGAGTGCCAAATAAAAATATATATGTTGCTACCAAGGATAGAATAAATGACCTCAAGCAATTTTTGTAACTCCTTAACCACTACACTAAACATTTAGCTTGTGTCAAGAGATATACTTGTACAAATAGTTATTAAATCAAATTTTAACCTATATATACAATGTAAGTTTCCGAGGGGTGTCACGCGCCAAGGGTGGCTCCTCCCCTGCCTTGAACCATACATAACATTCTAAGGATCATTTAGTACATACAAAGATTATAATACAAGGATTATTAGTCAGAAATAAATTGTGTGGATATGTTCTACGTTAATAATAATGCAGGGATCATTATATGGGGAATAATGACACAATCATGCAGGGATTGCTTGCTTTGGTAGAACTTGTCTTTATGTATTTTGCTCGTTTCCTACTAATACACATTTTTGTTCTAAATCCTACACCATACAAGACACAACATAGATTTCCATCCAATCAAAACAAAGTATATTAGTGATCCAGAATCCTATACTAGAAACCAAATGTTGCATAACTTATGCAGAGATAAAATTAGTAATACCAGAGTATTACATTGCAAACAAATATTGTATTGACTATGAGAAATTTTATGCATGGATTGATTATTCTGCTATGGCCAATAAAATGATCCGTAACAGTTCTCTTTGCACACATTATGGCAAGGCCTTGACACAATTGCTATCTATATTCCTTTCCCTACTGCACCTGCCCAAGCACTACAAAGACTCCACATGGCAACACCAACAAACCACACTATCTCTATCTTTCACACACACAAACTGTAACATATATATATATATATATATCCTGAACATAAAGTCAGAACATTTAGTTTAAAAGCCCCTAGCTAACTGAAGCTTTAGCCATCCCCTCAATGACAAGCTCAAAATGAGAAGTTATTACGTTATTTGGCTCTATGACATATCAGAAGCTCATTTTGGATCTTAAAAGAATTTTGTAATAATGCAAAATTGGCAACCTATAGGAGATGCACCCTTAGAGGAGGCAAATCCACCTCCAATCCTAAAGTGATCATGTGTACCTAACCAAAAAACAAAGTTTGGTTTTGATGGTAAAGGATAACTTAACCAAAAGATTTAGACATCCAGATCAAGTGGTAGGAAGCAAGGGTCATCCAGATGTAATAAGCACACATGTTGTCTATGACATGTTAATTATCAGGTCACTTCCACTTGGAAGCACCACAAAGTATAATGCTAATTGAGTTTCAAATGCTATCCTCAGGACAATACAAGAAGCTCTCGACGTTATAAAGATATACACGCAGTAAATACTAAATCCTCAATAGCTGAGATCAACCTGAATAGAAAGTTGAATCAAGCAATTCTTCTATGTAACTGTATTATAGATATCCTATATAGTATACATGACACTCAACTGCACGTCCTGAGAAGCCATCTTTATTATGAACCGTGTAATAGTCAAAAATGCAATCTTGGAAGGACAAGAGCTCAAACTCACCTCCCACATCATTGATCACAACGAATCAGCATCAACCCACTTCCAGTAATGCTTTTTACAGGAAACTGCACCATCTGCAACCATCCTCCCACTAGAATCTCCATATTCATCGGTCTCTTCAGTGCAAAACTCCTCCTCAGGCAAACCACCCACTTTGACCTCCACTGTATGCAACACATAACAAGCAGGCAGTCCAGGATACGAAGCTGAAACCCTTTCTTCCACCTTCTTCGAATACGAATTGGGCAAAATCTTAACAATGCCACTCTCTCTGAGTTCACCAAAAGACCCACCAAGCACTGAACCAAGCTCTTCTTTCACTGCACGAAAAACCGCATCTTCAACAGTCTCACCAGGCTTCATCTTCTCCGACAACGGCCTAGACCTACGCCTAACAGCGCCGTCCGACAATTCTTGGTGCGACTCAACAAGGACTTTATTGTCTTTCCCAATAACCTTAACAACCATAACCTCAACAGTTCGAACCGGCGGCGTAGAATCAGCCAGTAACGTCTCCCCTTCAGACAACTCGAGCCAGAGGTTGTTAACATTCTTGGTTCCCGGCTTAACACCCCAAGAAGCGAAAGAATCAGAAGGAATACGTGGCCTTAGCCAATCGGAGAGGGATTGTGGGTTGGGGAAGTGGTGGACAGGATTACGAAGATTGATGGAAGAGGGGTTGGACATAGTGGGAATTCTGAGAAATCTGCGGGGGTTCAACGGGAAAGAAACCAAAGGGGTGAATTTTCGGAGAAGGGAAGTAGTGGGGTTTGAAGAAGAGAAGATAACAAAGAGAGAAAAGGCAGTGAAGATCACGTCAGGTAAAGAAGTGGGCTTTTTCTGGAGGTGAGGCTGTGGTGGCGGCGGTGGCGGAGAAGACATATCAAGAAGTTTTAGTGAACAAAGTGAAGAAGATGAGGAATGTAAGGAATTGTTGAAGTTCCATGATAGGAATAAAAGAGGAATGAGGAATTTGAGGTTGAGATGTGTTGTTCCTTTGGAATTGGGATCAAGACACTCCACATTCCCTTTCTCAATTGGCTTCAAAGATCTTAAAAACCTTTCTTTGACTTTCAATTTTACCCAATTTTTATGGGTGGCGTGTGGTTGCCAAAAAAACCCAAATTTGAGTTTTTTTGTGAAAGAAAATTTTGAATTTTTGCAAATAAAAAATATTTTTAAGTTATTGTAAAAAATCACTCCCATGTCCCATATTAATTGAATTTGTGAGAAAAATATTTAAAGATAAAATTTACATCATATTTTTCATTATTGTCCATTTGTGAAATCATAAATATATAACGTAATTTATTTTCTAAAAAATATAAAACTTCAATAAATGAAAGGACAAAAATAAAAAAAGTTTCGAACATTCTTTTTGAATTTTGACCAATTCAACTATTTTGAACATTAAAAAAAATCTCAAAAATACAATTAATTTGAGACGGATGAAGTATTTTTGAAATATTATGAAAAATAATTAAGGTAATGATCCTTAATGTATGGGAAATGTTTTATTTTGATCTTTAATTAATTTCACTTGATTAAAATGATACTTAATGTATGAAAAATGTGTTCATTTTGGTCTTTAATATATTTCGCTTGATTGAAATGATCTTTAATGTATAATAAAAGATATTTATTTTGACTCTTTACTCTGAACCTAACAAATTTTATGCCCAAAAAAGAGTCAAATTTTTAGTTGTGCACCGACAGGCTTATAAAATTCACCATTAGAGCTAACAAAGAAGACAACAATGGTGAATTTTGTTTGCAACATAGGGTCCATGGTTGATTTTTTTTATTTTTTTAAACAAATATGTTAGGTTTAGGATAAAGGATAAAAAAAATGAAATCATTTCAATCAAGTGAAACATATTAAAGATCAAAATGAACACATTTATCATACATTAAGGACCATTTGGTCGTCTTTTCATTTTGAATCTTGGCAAACCTAATTTTTGGATATTTAAAATAAAATTTGTGTGCAAGAAATTTTAGCTAACATTTTATTTAGAAGGTTGTTGCTATATTTTATTGTATTGTTAGTTTATATATTATGTTTTATTTTAATTATTTACTTAAAATTTATTGAACCATGATATTTAAATCAAATGTTAGGTAACGACGAAAAGTCTTATTTTGTGTGTAAAAATTGATTTGATGTGATCGCATCATTACCTAATTTTTTTTATTTTAACTTTACTTATTATTTGATAATTTTATTTTATTATTTATTCCATTACCTCATACTCCTTATTGGTCTATCATACTGATTGTATCCGTATGACAATTGTAATGATAAAAACTGATACAGTTTATCTAAACATAATTGAAATAATACAATATATTATATTTATGAGACAATGCATAACAACCGAGAAAAGAAGAAGAAGCCACACTGCAGATCGCAGAGGAAATCACTTTATTACATGTCAAAAAATGAAAATTCAGTCGGTCTGAATATATAACATTCAACCAACAGAGTACCTTTTCTATCCTTTTAACATGGTAACCACTGAACTGTATTTCATCTGATTTAGGGTTACCACAACTGATAAAGAAGACTTTGTCCATTGGTGCAAAGAAGAAGATCAAAGAAACAACCTCGGTCGAAGTTTTGATATTTCCCACATGGACAATGCAACACGACTTCAACTTAAGTGAGTGACGGAGTCAGAATTTTTATTAAGAGGTTCAAAATTTGAAGAAGTAGGCATACGATCTAATTGAAAGGATCTGATATCTACTATATTGGTGGGATCAAGCGTTTACTATTATGACAAAAGTTATAGCTGATAAAAAAGACGCAACTTTATTTCTTAACCAAGTTCACCACGCAAGTGTCATATTCGATCATGACTCCAACCCGAATTGCCCCAGCCCCTAATGGGCCTTGCCATATGCAGGATGTTGGTACTATCCAACATATATGTACATGCTCTTTGAAGACTTTTTCCCAAGTTTTTAGCAAAAAAAGCAAAAACAATTGTCAACGCCCTTACGATGTAGTGATGAGTTAAACTACTTGTGTTGGCATGGAAGTCAGCCCGATA
>JAOTQR010000069.1:14792855-14802931 GCA_025774065.1 Solanum ossicruentum | reverse complement strand
AAAAAAAGCAAAAACAATTCTCAACGCCCTTACGAGGTAGTGATGAGTTAAACTACTTGTGTTGGCATGGAAGTCAGCCCGATAAACTGATTCCATTCTGCTACTAGGGTTCCAAACCTTCCCCTGAGCTCTAGAATCTATAAATACCTTTGAAACTCAAGAAATGCTAAAGCTATTTAGAGTTGGTATTTCTAACTAAGTCGGAAGGAGGGCTTTGGGCAAGAGCAAGTCGAAAGCCATATTTTTTATTCAAAAAAATTATTTTAACTATATACAAATAATATATTTTTTCATCAAGGATAGCTCCAGCCCTGAACCTAGCGACAATGGCATCCAACACATCTCTTTGTGCTCCGTATCAGAAATCCTCTTTGAGATTTGTCAATGAAATCAGGAGACAGAACTCTTAATGAAGCCACCGATTTCCAGGTCGGGTCTTGTAAATTAAAAATACTTCATTTATCTAACTTACATTTTTCCCAAGAATTATAATTCATTTCTTTTGACAGATGAAAAGCTGAATTCTACAAAAGGAAAGGATTGCAGTTAAACTCAAACAACAAGATGATCCTGGAGGGCCCAAATGAAAATAAGTCGATGGTAAATTGAAGTGAAAAAAAATTATTGCTTTATTATTATTAGATTATTAGTCTAATAATTTATAACAGAATTATCGAATTATTGATTTGGGTTCAATTTTTAGTTTTCAATACTCTACTAGTAATATTATAATTTACTATTTTATTCTTTTATAGATATTAAATATTAATAATTTAATATCACTTGACAATATATCAGGATTCGTAAGTCATGTATTTACTTGATTTTTAATGTATAAGCCTTCTATCAAAAAAATAATTTAGAATATAAGATCAAATACCGCGTGTTATTAAGCTTGGTGCTCGTTGTTTTCCTGTTGATTTATTGTCATATTACAATATTCATTTGGAGGTGTATATTGTGTATCCATGAAGCTTGTTTTATTAAATTAGATGAATGTTTTAAACCTATATAAATAAATTTGTTCATCATTTATGAAGCTTGTTTTATTAAATTAGATGAATGTTTTAAACCTATACAAATAAATTTGTTCATCATTTTTACAGTTTTATCTGTCTCATTCTAGTTTTTAAAAATATTCTATCATTTAGAATTAATTTATTTTTTCTATTGTATCTCATTGTTTTATTATATTGCCTAAAATTACTAGACAGAAATCCTTTATTTATTTTATGAACATTTTTATATCGAGTAAATCGAAAGCCAAACCGTAAATGACTAAAAACAGATAATTTTTTATTTGTTGTTGATTTAGTATATTTAAAAGTCAAAAATCAACCAAACCAAACCAAACCAAAAACACATAAAACCAAGCAAACCTATGCACACCCCTATGAATTGAAATCACTATACTGCATCACACAAAGCTGGAAACAGCCGCTTTATGTTTTTAAATATAAGGGTTAGGCTGCGTACATCCGACTCCCCCTCACCCCGCAATGAGCGGGAGCCTTTTGAGGCACTGGGATATGTTGTTGTTGTTGATACTGCATCACACAAAGTTGAAATTTTCGTCCCTGCCAGTAACATAAGATTGCAAGAGATGCTACTACAGAAACTAATATACAAATGTATAGCTTCCAAGCTGCAGGGGCGAAACTACATCTGACCACCCTTTGTCGAAATTTTTTTTCGAATATATAGATTAACTATATATATTTTGATATATATCAATTGTTAATACAATAATCACCCACCTATGTTCTAAAAGTATGAACACCGTTGAAGAAAATGTTAGCTCCACCATTGCACTTACATTTCCTCCTGTAGTTCAAGGTTTTCTGCCAACACTACAGTGACAACTACTTTTACAGCACCATGGAAACAGCAATGAGGAGAAAATCTAGTCCCACTTAGAAGTCAAACAGCATTCACGAGAAAAAAAAAAGATACCACTTTCAAGTCTTAAAGAGAATCCACGAAGGGCACACGAAACTGTTTAGCGGTGTCCTATGCAACTTAACGAAGAGTTTTCACTTTGCACAGGACCACATCAAATGATATTTTGGCACTTCAAGTACACTCCATGATATTATTAGTTCACATGACAGCAGCAAATAACAACATACTAAGTGAAATCTCATAAATGGAATCTGGAGAGGATAAAATGTATGCAGACCTTACCACTACCTCACAAAGGTAAACCCTTGTCTCAAAAATCTATAAGCAGAATAAAGATTAAAAAAAAAGGAGAAAAGGAAAAAGAAAAAACAAACAACTAATAAAGAAAACAGTTCAACTACTAACTTTCATGCAGTCCATAAAACTTCATTTGAGTAAGTTCAACAAGCCAATTAATCACGAATATGCTTCAATGGCCATCAATTTGAAACCTATAGACTGTAAGTAATTCGTACCGTCTTTTAACCTTAGTTTCTCATCCTAAATTTATCCTCTCCAGTATGTGCCTAAACTTTCCAAATTTTGCCATAATCCTTCCATTTCTTGATTCTATAATTGAAGACATCACATTCCATGGGAACTCAATATGTAACTTGACATGCCAAACACGATGCTATTAACAGATATGACATCAGCAAACAACCTCTGAATCCCTTCGTGGAAAATTCCACGCTAATTTGCCAACAATCCCATGCCTACCTTCATCCCTCTAACAACATACTAATGTAATCCCACAACCACAAGTGGAGTATGGGGAGGGTGAGGGTGCACACAGCGTTACCCCTACCATGGGAAAGTCTTGGGTTGTTTCTGATAGACTCTCAGCATAGCACAAGTAAAGTATAGCCCCCCCAAAAAAATATGTAAAGCAAATACAATAGGAAAGAGGTCATGCTGAAAACAAAGAAGTAGAAAGCAATAGCAATGATAAAAAATACGATAATTGAAGCAACAGAAACAACACGTAATTCTAAAATCTTCGGCCCTCAAATACTGATCTGATTCCACTATTCACAATTTGCAGCAACATAAGGAAGCCCCACCAGTTCCTTTGAAGTTGACTAGCAATACAATTATCAAATGCAATTTGTTTAGATTTTAGAAACTATACATAGAAGTATAACTTGAGGATTAAAATCTAAACCATGTAGAATTTGACACCAAAAGGTTGATACTTATCCATAAAAATATATAAAGCCAAGGGTCTCCTGAATACAATGCTGACATCAAGTTTCACAGAATGTACTGCCTTTGTTTCTATTCATAATGTTGAAGCGCAATTGTCATTAATGTCATTTAAAGCCATATTACTTGATGAAAAAAAACCACCTAAGGCCAGTTTAAGCAGAATTCTCTGATGATCCAACACAACTGGTCAAAAGATCATATTAAACAGTAGCTAGTTCAACTGTGCTTCTAGTTTCTCTGAGTTAAATTTCATATCTTGGATCACAATATGGGTTAATTTCCTCAACTCAACAGATACAATACAAATTTTATTTCTATAAGTCATAAGAATTAGAACTACATCAATAAGTGAAACCATATAAGCAGGCATCCTTCATTCATTAACTCACTAATGCATTATCTACCAGAAGCAAGAATCAGCAGGATCTAAGAATTACTGAATTAGCTTTCCTGTTTTGTTCTATTGCCACACACAATAAGTTGTGACTATCTAAATGTATAAAACGTATGAGCAGCCCAAAAAAGACACACAATAAACATCTAAGCTCCAGTGCCCTCCACCATGGATTAAAAGACACACTAAACTTCATTCAATAACTCATTAATACATTATCTACCACAAGCAAGAATCAGCAGGATATCAGAATTACTGATCAGCTTTTCCTGTTCTGTTCTTTTGCCACACATAATAAGTTGTAACTATCTAAATGTATAACACACTAAAGCAGTCCAAAAAGGAAGCACAATAACATCTAAGCTCCAACCCCTTTCAGCCACAGATTAAAAGACATACTAAAGCAGTAGCAGTTGTCATCTTACAGATAAATTCAATCATCCAATTGCCTTATACTCTAAGCAGCTGCAATTTGTTAGAAAACGCAACGGCAACCCAATCACATTGTGCAGCAGACCAATGAATTCGATTAATCTCAGCTCCAGCAGAGTACTGTGACACAATCCCCTTAGGCCTTGCAACAGTTGACAACTCCCAGATGAGTGCCTGCCTGTCATCCCCAGCAGAACAAATATGTCTACTACTCTGTGGAGCCCAAGCAATAGCATTGACACTCGCCTGATGCCCTTCCAACTCTGCCACAGGCATTGCTCGAGACCTAACATCTAAAATCACAACCTTGTTGCTATCCATCAATACGGTAGCCATGTATCTCAAATCTTGCTTGTTCCAAGCCAACCTCAACGGAGTGTTTGGTTCTGGACTCCGATAAATAGCCGCTAAATGTTTTGTATCCCTCAAATCAAAAATCCTAACTGACCCATCAGCAGAAACGGAAGCAAAAACCGCAGCATCACCCCAAGCTATATCGTAGACCTCTTTCTCATGGACTATCAATTCAGATTCAACAGCCCCTCTTTCAACATCCCAGATGGTACAACTAGAGTCTACACTGGACGTACCGATTCTTCTGGGCTCCACCTCATTCCAATCAAATGACGTCAAAGGGGCAACGTATTCACCAGTTTTGTTCTTACTGAGAGTGAAAGGGGGTTCAATAGACGTATCACTAACTTCCCAAAGGCGGAGGTGGTCCCCAGAAGAGGCAAGAATGTCATTGGACTTGAGAGAAGCAGAAGGATTAGGATGGAACATGAGCTTTGTAGGCGGATAAGGGAGCTCAAAACAGAGATCCTGAACAGGCTTAAGGGTTAGGGTATCTTCATCGAAAGAGAGAATATCGACATAATTGTTGACCCCTTCGATAAAGCTGCCAACGGCAATTCGAGGATGGTGGTAGGGGACGGAAAAAGTGGAGGAGGAAAAAGCGATGGGGTAAATGGGGTAAGCTGAGTCAAATGTAACGACATTTTCGGATCGGAGATGAAATTTTTGCCTGGAGTTTTCCATTTTTAGCGGGAATGAATTGGGAAAATGGAAGTTGAAGTTAATAATGTGGGCGCGATATGGATTTTCTCACAAACTGGAATAGGAAAACTTTGAGCTTACATAAAAAAATTTCATACTGACTGGCGGATTGCACGAGAAGAAAAGCGGTTTGCTTCGACAAGACCAAGACAGATTTGTCTTTGGTGGCTATGGATGATTTGATCTGGAAGATTCAGTTCTTATTTGGGCCCCCAGAAGAGTTATACTTTAGTGGGCCGTTTGGTTTAAGGTCCAATATCATGAGTAGCACTAGTTAACGCTCATTCTGAGAATCACCTATTTTCAAAAAGTGACATCACACAAAACCAAGAATTAAAAATAAGGAACAGAGATCTACTAGTGCACAACACTATGGTCCAAGATGGCTCTAATAAAAATTAATCAACAGAGGACATCATACAAAGTTGAAAATTTCACTGACAGTTAGATAAGATTGTCAGAGCTGCAATTGCAGAAACTAATATCCAAATATATAGCTCCCATACTGCATAATTGCAACGGAAATCCTAAAATTACATTTCCTCATATAGTTCAAGGTTTTCCTGTAATCGCAGAGCCTACACTATGGTAACGATTACATTTACAGCACCACGGAAACAGCAATGAGGAGAATACCTAGACCCACTTTAAGAAGACAAAAATTTGACGACATTTCATGAAAAATAATATCGGTTTCAAGTCATAAACAGAATATATGAAGGTAACACGAAACTGCTTAGCAGTGTCCTGTTGTTAAACAGAAAGTTTTCACTTTTCACACGACCACATCTAATGATATTTTTTCACTGAAGTCTCAAAGTACTCCACGATAACATTATTACTCCATGTGCTAGTAGCAATCCAGTAACATATGAGAAAACAGTTGCTATGAACTTTCATGCAGTCCATAAACTTCATTTTAAATAAGCTGAGCAAACAAATTAAGAATGTGCTTCAAAAGCCAATAATTTAAAGCTTGTCGACCATGTAAGTGACTCCTAGAGTTTCTTACCCTTTAGTTTTTATTTAGTCTCATCTTAATTTATTTTCTATCCAGTAGGTGCCTAAAATCTCCGACGTTTTCCATAATCATTCTATTTCTTGATTCCATAATTGGACGCATCACATTCTCCAGTCTCCAAAATTGGAAACTCAATATGTAACTTGGAATGCCAACTCGATGCTATTAACAGATATCACATTAGCAAACACCCTCCGAGTTCTTGCATGATTCTATCCACACTAATCTGCCAATAATCCCTTGCGCATCTTCAGCCCTCTAATAACAACAACATATCCAATGTAATCCCACAACCACAAGTGTAGTCCGGAGAGGGTGGTGTGTATGTAGCCTTACTCCTACCTTGTGAAAGTAAAGAGGTTGTTTTCGATGAACCTCGATTCACGTAAAACATATCAAGAAAAAGTGAAAATACAATAGCAAAGAAGCAATGTAGAAGAGAATAATAGTAACGACAAATAATGCAATAACTAAAGCAATGGAACAACATGAAATACTAAAATCTTCAGACCTCTTTACAATATCAAATGCGCAAATTGTCTTAGAGTAACTATAATTTTAGAAATATAAGTTGAGTTTAAAATCTAAAGCATGTTGAATTTTCCACCAATAGGTTGTCACTGATCCATACAAATATAAAAAGCCAGGGGTCCTCAGAAAACAATGCTGACATCATGATTCCAAGCATGTACTGCCTCTGTTCTTCTATTCATAATGTTGAATCACAATCGTCATTAATATCATTTATAGCCATATTACTTAATAAAAGAAGTCACCCAAAGATATTTAAAGCAGAATTTTCCAGAGCATAAGCAAAGGCTATATATGTCTCATGATCCAACACAATTGGTTAAGAAGTTACATTAACTAGTAGCTAGTTCAACTGTGCTTCTAGTTTCTGTAAGTTAAATTTCACATTTTACATCACAACATGGGTTGATTTTCCTAACTCAACAGATACAAATCCAATTCTATTTCTATTTGTGATAAGGAACTACATCAATAAGTGAAACCACATAGACAGGCATCCTTCGTTCAATAACTCATTAATACATTATCTACCACAAGCAAGGATCAGCAGTATCTCAGAATTCCTGAATCAGCATTCCTGTTTTGTTCTATCGCCACTCACAATGAGTTGTAACTATCTAGCTGTATAACATGGTTGAGCAGTCCAAAAGGGATACACAGTAACATCCAAGCACCAAGCGCCTCCACCACAGATTAAAAGGCATACTAAACTTCATTCAACAATTCATTAATACATTAACTACGACAAGCAAGAATCAGCTCAGAATTACTGAACAGCTTTTCCTGTTCTGTTCTTTTACCACACACGATAAGTTGTAACTATCTAAATGTATAACACAATAAAGCAGTCCAAAAAGGAAGCGCAACAACATCTAAGTTCCAACCCCTTTCGGCCATGGATTAGAAGACATACTAAAGCAGTACTAGTTGTTATCTTACAGATAAAATTCATCATCCAATCACCTTATACTTTAAGCAGCTGCAACTTGTTAGAAAACGCAATCGCAATCCAATCACGTTGTGCAGCAGACCACTGAATTTGATTAATCTCAGCTCCAGCAGAGTACATTGACATAGGATCAATCCCATTAGGCCCTGCAACAGTTGGCAACTCCCAAATGAGAGCCTGACCGTCATCCCCAGCAGAACAGATATGTCTACAACTCTGTGGAGCCCAAGCAATAGCATTGACACTCGCCTGATGCCTTTCCAACTCAGCCACAGGCATTGCTGGAGACCTAATATCTAAAATCACAACCTTGTTGCTATCCATCAATATGGTAGCCATGTATCTCAAATCTTGCTTGTTCCAAGCCAACCTCAACAACGGAGTGTCCGGTTTTGGACTCTCATAAATAATCGTCGAATGTTCCTTATCCCTCAAATCAAAAATCCTAACCGACCCATCAGCAGATACCGAAGCAAAAACCCCAGTTTCACCCCAAGCTATATCATAAACCTCTTTGTCATGGGCTATCAATTGGGTTTCGACAGCCCCTTTTTCAACATCCCAGATTGTACAAGTAGTGTCTATACTGGAAGTACCAATTCTTCTCGGCTCCACCTCATTCCAATCAAAAGAGGTCAAAGGGGCACAGTATTCACTAGTTTTATTGTTACTGAGAGTGAAAAGGGGTTCAATAGAAGAATCACCAACTTCCCAGAGACGGAGGTAGTCACCGGAAGAGGCAAGAATGTCTTTGGACTTGAGAGAAGCAGAAGGATTAGGATGGAACATGAGCTTCGTAGGTGGATAAGGGTGTTCGAAAGAGAGGTTTGGAACAGGCTTAAGGGTTAAGGTATCTTCATCGAAACAGAGAATATCGACACGATTGTTGAACTCCTCGATAAAACTGCCGACAGCAATTCGACGGCGGCGACTCGGGACGGAAGAAGGGAAGGAGGAAACAGCCATGGCATAGATAGGATAAGAGGAGTCATATGTAACGGAATTTTCAGATCGAAGATGCGATTCTTGACTGGAATTTTCCATTTTTGGACAGGATGAATTTGGAGAAATGAAAGTTGAAGCTTATGGTTTCGGTAACGAATTGAAATTGATAAACATGCTGTTGGGCTTACATGGAAAACTGGTCATGTTGACTGGCAGTTCGTTCGAAGGGAAGACCAAGACACAGTCATCTTCGGTGGCTATGGACGAATTGATCTGGAAGCTTCACCTCTTGTTTGGGTTTAGTGGGCCGTTTCGTTTAAGGTTCAATTGCATGAGTAACACTTATCGGTGCTCATTTTTGCAAGATCTATTGGATTCACATGAACATAATGTTTACTTTTAATTGAAATTGCATTAATATAGTTTTTTATCATAAGTGCACCTAATTTTAAAATAAAAGTTGAATATATTTGAAGACATCAACTTTATGTGCTATTAACTGATTTTTAAATATGAGAATACTTTTCGATGCTTATTTTGCAATATATAGCGAGATATGTGGCAAAATATATTGATTCACGTGAATACAATTTTAACCTTAACTGAAATTGCATTAGCAGAGTTTTTTTATCCTAAGTGCATGTATTTTTAAAGCAGAAGTTGAATGTATGTGAAGACATCAACTGTATGTATGACCAACTAATTTCAAACATGAGTAACACTTTGCAGCACTCATTTTTGCAACATATAACAAGATACATAGCTAAACATATTCTATTCACGTGAATACAATATTTAATCTTAATTGAAATCACATTAGCAAAGTTTTTAATTCTAAATGCATGTATTTTCAAAGCAAAAGTTAAATGTATCAGAAGACATAATTGCATGTGTGATCAACTGATTTTCAAACTATATGAGCAGATCAACTATATATGAATAATGTGTAAAATGTATTTGAAAACGTCTGAAAAATACGTTCTATATATATCATGTGCATGTCAGATATTTATTATCTTTCTCTATAAAGAGTATTTACTTCTACAAGTAACAGATACACAAATTTTATATACCTGTTATAAAAAGTACTATAATATTGTATATTTGTTATTAAAAGTAGAGTATATAATATTACTATTTTTTTTTAAGTATCACTAAAAATATTACTCATTAGGCTGAAGCCAAGTAAATTATTTACTTGAAATGGTATGGAATAAAATTTAGGATGGTGTAAAATGATGTGTATACCATCTTCTAGTACAAAATAAAATTTTCAATACCAAAACTTTTTGATGGATAAATGCAAAGTAGCATTTGTTATTAAAACTATCATAGCAATTGCATATGATAGTTTATTTGGATATGCTCATTTAATTTATATGCGATTATTATAATAAAAGATATCCGTAATAGAAAGAAGAAGCTAGAAATATATACCTCTTTGTAAATGTATTTGCTTTATGTTAAGAGTATTCTTAATGTTTTAAATCTCTTCACAATATTGCTTTTAAAACTTCAAACTGTTAGAAATATCATTGTCCAACAAAAAGCCAGGAAATAGGGAAACCAAAGCCATAAAATAAGGAGAGCTAGGGACC
>JAOTQR010000069.1:14773790-14792755 GCA_025774065.1 Solanum ossicruentum | reverse complement strand
AGGCTGCGTACATCCGACCCCCCCTAACCCCGCAATGGGCGGGAGCCTTTGAGGCATTGGGGTAATGTTGTTGTTGTTGTTTCCAATATTTGGAGTAGTATTCATGGTGAAAAGAATTCCTATCCTTTGATCGCTAGCATAACTAACATGTCATGTTTGCTCCTATGAAAGCATAGGGCACCATATTACTAATTATTTATATCATAGTCAGATTTAACATTTAAAATTTATGATAAATTTAAAAATTTCAGTTTTTTAAAATTTAAAATAACTAGTAAATATGAGAAATTTATTTGTATTTTATGTAGATTTTAAGTACTGATATTGGAAATCTTTTCTTGAAAATGACTTATGGGGCTCTGCCCTGAAGCATTTAAAACCAATTTCGAAGGCCTGACTTTCCTTTTCGGTACAACTTGTCCCTCCCCATTACTATTTATAACTTGAATAATAGTATTCTTTCGTATCAATTCGTCTATTAAGTTGATGTAAAATTTTAAAAACAATGTTTTTTATTAAAATATTACTCTCTTTGTCTCATATTAACTGAATTTGTAAGATAATGCACACATATTAAGAAAAAATATTCAAAGACAAATTTTATACCATACTTTTCACTATTGTTCTTTGCAAAATCTTGTCTCATAATTTATGAGGTAATGCACACATATTAAGAAAAACATTCAAAGATAAATTTTACACCATACTTTTCACTGTTGTCCTTTGTAAAATCATAAATATACAGTGTAATTTATTTCCTGAAAGATATAAAAGTTCAACTAATGCAAGGACAAATATAAAAAAATTTTCAAATATTCATCTTGAACTTTAAAAAAAATTCAATTATTTTGAACCTTAAAAAATCTTCAAAAATTCAATTAATTTGAGACGGGGGAAGTATAATTTAATTAGAAATATATTAAAATATTTTTTAATTAGGAGTACTACACAATTTCTTAGCTCCTGCGTGTGGTAACAAAATTTACTTGGTAGGAATACAAGTTAACTGGTAACTAGAACCAAATCCAATAAAACACCAGTTTACTGTGTCTTGAAACAAACAGAGGAGATTGAAAAGAACGTGTCATTATTGTGTCTTTTTGCAACGTATTGTCAATTATTACTGTCGATTAAAGTTAAAATACTTGCAATTTATATTAATTTTCTTATTGTAATTACACTCTCATTAGAATACTCAATTTTTGGGGCCAGGACGTGTAATGTTGTGTTGTGTCATATATCATCCATTTAATCCTCATCCAATAAACACGTTTGATACATTAGAAAAACAGGAGCCACATCTGCATCTGGTTATTATCTTTAAAGATTTGGAACAGAGGATGAACATCAACCTGAGAATAGCACATCATTGACGTACGTGGTGATAGGGAGCAAACAATTAAAGGCTCATGTTAAAAACACGAGTAACATATACTAATAATACTACCTTGTGATTGTCCTACTTTCTTTTTGAAAAGGTTTATCTCACTGTAAATTACAAAAAATTTTGTGTAATAGTCGCTCATTTTCGATAGGAATTCACTTAAAAATTGAATTATACTTAGATAGTTGAAAGTTTTCTAACTTTTTCATTCGAAATAACAGTTATTTTCACACTAATTTAATCAAAATATCAGTAAAAATAACCATTAGACATTTTTTAATAAAAGGTTCAGTGAAAAATCAATAATTTTGTAATAGTAGATATTTGATACAAAGAAAAATATTTTCATGAAAAATATTTTTTAATATGTATTAAGTAAATAAATAAATAATAATAATACTAGTATAACAACAGTTGTATATATTCTATCAAAACACTAAAAAAGTGGGAGGGGAAGAGGAGTATGGCCTCAAGGGTGGTGGATGGTCAAAGGATAGGGGTTAGGGGCATTATATTGAGAAGGTAGCGAGCAAATAATAATCCTAAAATGCTAAGTATTATACAACCTTTTTTATTTTTATTAAAAAAATGATTTTTCTAATTTTTAGAGAAAATATTTTTTTCCATAAGAAACACCCCCTTCCCCCAAGTGTCCATTTATTGTGGGATGAAACTTGAAAAATAATTATAAGACTCGAAAATAATCAAGTGTTCTCTGTGAAAGAAGACTCTTTCCAAGTCTTGATATTTATGAACAGGATAAATGCATCCTAATTCCTACCACAAATTTTGGTAGTTCCTTTTCAGACATTATTACAGGCGGTGAGTAGAAGTCACATTCTTGAAGCTCAGCCTAGAGTACTTACTTGGCTGTTAATGTTCAAGGTGCCTTATATTCACATAAAAACAATGGCTAATCTAAACAAACACAATAAATACATTTGTATTTGTTTCACTAGTTATTAATGCAGGAAAGACAAGATATATTCCTTAATTAGTCTTAGTTATATTAAATTTAGAATACATCCTTTTAGAGTAGTTGACCTTGCGTCTGGTCTTCTTTTATTGTTATTTTATTTTGAATTGAAACGCCCCCAAACTTATTTCCTAAAAAAAAATAAATAAAGACCTTCAAGCCTATCCGAATTACTTGAAAGTTCTCCTTATTTCTTGCTATCTCCGTCCCATAATAAGGACATCTTTTTATAAATATTTCTCTCATATTATAAGGCACTTACGAAATTATGATAAAATTAATTATTTTTTCTCATTTTAATCCATCATTAATTAGTGTATTAATATTTTTTTTATTTTTTCTAACTTAATTTAATGTACATTGATATAAATGAATGGTAAAATGGTAAAGTCTACTAATGTATTAATGATTTCATCATAACCGTGTTAAATAAAAAGTGCCCTTGTAGTATGGGACGGAGATAGTAATTCTTTTTATTAATTATTAAAACGTTTAAATTAAAAATGCACATATATTAAGATTTAGGTATTTATAGTTAACCACATATGTAAATATTAAGGTATTATATTAATATTTGAATTTTAAATTTTAAATTTTAATATAAACTGAACCTCACTGAAGACATGACCTTAGATAGAACGATGTGGAGGTCTCGAATTAGAGTAGCAGGCTAAATTCTTCTTCTTCCAATTCCTCACATTGGTTGTCTACTACTTATTACTATTGAAATTTGTTTCATTCTTACTATTATTATTACTTTTTTTTTCTTTCTTGTCTATATATAGCGCATGTGAGCTAGATTTTACCATATTGACTTACTGTTATGGGCTACTCAATGTTAGTCGTCTTACCTTACCTTACATTGCAGTTTGCCATATCTAGTCTTTCTACTTATAGGTTTTGAACTGAGGGTTTTAGGAAACAGCCTCTCTACCTCTGTTAGGTAGCGGTAAGGTCTGTGTACAATCTACCTCCCCAGACCCCACTTGTGGGATATCACTGGTATGTTGTTGTTGTTGTATATTAAAATTTGAATTTATAACAAGTAGTTAAGATTATTTATTTATTAATATCAGAAGGTGTAAAATTTATCCTTCTAAAAAATTTAACAATTATTATAAAACTTAATAAAGTATTAGATAATTTAATATTATTTAATGAAATATTTTTAAATGTTTATATGACAATTGATTATGACCAATGATAATAATTTTGAGTGCAGATGATGTTATCTTAAATTATTTATAATAATCAGTTATATTGAATTTTAAATTATTTATCTAAAATTAAATATTCATATGAGACAAATAAGGCCTTTATAAATGATATGAGATAAATCTTTAAGATTTAGATAATCTTTAAAATATATTAATTGATAAATATATATATTCTAATTGATTTCTTATAGTTAATTGACTTATATTTATTAAATTAATATATTTAATTAAATTGATCATAAAAGATAAAAGTACAAAATTTTGACGAGTACCATAAAATGCATGATTTACAAAATATTCCTGTAAAAATAGAAATATAAAGGTTTTCTTAAAAAAAATTCATGTAACTACATGGTGTGTCCTAATACAAAATTCCTTATTAAAAATTGAAAACTATAAATACACCCCTTTAATTACACCTAATCAAGAGACAAGATAAATTTTTACGAAAAAAAAAAGGAGACAAGATAAATATTCCAAAGCGGAAACTAAATTCTAGCAATAAAGTTTTATTCCCTTCATGGCTCCTCCTTATCTTTCTCCATACATATCCTTAATCACCATTTTACTTTAAATGCCTTTTATTTGTATTCCATTCACTTTTATTTTTTCCAAAAAAAAAAAATGCTTGCACAAAAAATGATACTCCTTTCATCGACTACTCAAGACTTTGGATGGATTGGGTCAAGACTTCCAGAAATGTTTTTTTTTTTTTTTTTGGTAAGTTGTGTTTCCACATGAGATTGATTAAGGAGAGGAAGCAAGGAATAAGTGGGCCGACATAATTGGGCTTCCGTTATCAAGTCCATAGAGAGGAACCATATACGTACACTGAGCTGGCACATGGGGGGAGCTAACCCCGGAGCCCTGTCTATATAACTAGAACTTTCCCAGAAGAGTGAGATGAAAATATTGTGAGGAAATCTCTATTCATTCAACTTTTTAGTCCTCCTCCTCCTCGTTTTTCCCCAATTTAAATTTATATTTATATGCTGCGCCATAGATTCCATGGAAACCAAAGTTATTTCCAGCGGAATCCATCACTCCACTCTCCCTCAAAGTTATATCCGACCCGAATCCGATAGGCCACGCCTATCCGAAGTAACCGATTGCGAAAATGTTCCGGTAATTGATTTGGGCTGCGGAGACCGGACTCAAATAATCCGTCAAATTGGCGAAGCTTGTCGAATTTACGGTTTCTTTCAGGTTCTTATCGTTAAACTTAGTAATTATTTTTCGATAATTAATGAATAAATTTATTAAGTTTATATGGTCATGTATGTTTAGGTAATTAATCATGGTGTACCGAAGAAAATTGTAGAGGAAATGCTAGAGGTAGCTAGGGAATTTTTCAATCTACCAGTAGAAGAGAAGCTAAAATTATATTCGGATGACCCTTCAAAGACCATGAGATTATCTACTAGTTTTAATGTTAAAAAAGAGACGGTTCACAATTGGAGAGATTATCTCAGGCTTCATTGTTATCCTTTGGAGAAATATGCACCTGAGTGGCCTTCTAATCCCTCCTCTTTCAGGTAAACACTCCATTAAATAAACTTTTTCTTGTGTTAATTAGTTTGATTATGTTAATCTCTATATTACATTGCTATCTGAGTCATTGGTTTTATCCGTAAATAAGTCAACCACGAACCACTTTCTTTGTATGGTAATGCATGGGAGCAAGCCTCAAATTAACGCCATGTTGTTACGTGTTTAAGTTGTTTACATGTGTA
Source organism: Solanum ossicruentum (assembly GCA_025774065.1). Classification (NCBI taxonomy): domain Eukaryota; kingdom Viridiplantae; phylum Streptophyta; class Magnoliopsida; order Solanales; family Solanaceae; genus Solanum; species Solanum ossicruentum. The sequence goes on along the minus strand of JAOTQR010000069.1, from coordinate 14,787,445 downwards.
GTTAAAAAATAAATTTTTCAATATTTAAAGAGTATATTCTTTCTATACATGTGTCAGATACACACGTCACATGTGTATTTAAGTTGTTTATATGTGTATTTAAAAATATAATTTTCAATATTTAAAGAGTATATTCTTTCTGTACGTGTGTCAGATACATATCAGATGTTTTTTAATGTAACAGAAGATAAAATTTATTTTAAAAAAAATCAATGTCTCTAAACAAAACTTCACTATAAAAGTATTAGTATTTATTAAGTTGATAGGGGAGACTACTAATAAATTAATCCACCCCTAAAAAGGGTCAAATCATTCAAAAATTAAAATAAAAAAGAAAGATGATTTTCCGACAAAAACCACTTAATCTCCCTAGCTAACCTCTCAATAATGCACCATATTGGTCTTTTTAGAATGCAAATTGTCTATAAATTATCCTAATTAATTTTAATTTCCTTTTTTCATATTTCAATGAGTTTGTTTAAGAGGTATTTGGTTGGATTTTGGTCACCTATATTTCCTTCTAGTAAGTTCAAATATCGAACCACAATTGAAAGTGCCCATTGATTTTTTTTCCAAAGATGTAACCTTGACCCAGTCAATAATTATGTTGCTACACCTCAACTTTCGATGAGATAAATACTTTCGATAACAAGAAGTATAATAGCCACATAAATTAGAGTAACCATTGTTTTACCATACCAAAAAAATGAAAATCGAAATGAGTAGAATTTTTAAAGGACAAAAATGTAAATGCATGTCAGACATGACAGAAATAAGCATGTGAGGCCACGTTCGACTACCTTAAGAGGTAGTCGTAACCATTAAAAAAAGATAGAGTCTCTTGGTCCCAATATATGTGAGATTTGATATGAAATCTTAGAAAAGAATAATTAAAATTTGTGTTCTAAATAAAAATTATTTTATTAAAGATAAAATTAATATTTTAAAGTTGAATTAATACAAAGTATAGAAATATAACATTATCTTTTAAAAGGATTAAGAAGAAAAGTATAACATATAAATTGAATCACTTGACATTTCGATTATTTATTTTTGAATGTACATAACTACATACTTAAACTTATAAAAAATTAGATAAATAAATATATGTATGTTATATTATAATTCACATGAGATACATCATCTTACATGGCAAATAATTTATAAAGTATAAATTCTATTTTAATTGTTATAATTTTTATTTTTGTAATCAAATTCTGTAAATTTTGTCTAATATTTTAAAACATAATTTTTTAATTATATTAATATAAAAAAAGATGCAATAAATAATCTAAGACAAATTTACATTAAAAATTGAAGAATTTTATAGAGATACGAGTTACAATTAAATTAAGGCTAAAAAGTCCATCGACTTGCCTCAAAGAAGTAGCCATGAGTCTAGTTAATTAATGCTTGCGTCATGGCTAACATATTGGCGACGTTAGCATTGTGTGTATATTTGTCCAGTAATTAACACGTAAGCAATGGTAGCGTCACCCTGTTAATGACGTCAATATAGCGACGTAAGCAGTAAAAAGCGACAAGTGATGGGTTGCCGTCGCCTTAAAATAGAGAAGATTCTAAGGAGTACTTTTTTTACACTAATACAGCAAAAAGTACTATTGTTAAATATTTTGCCCTTTGCCTTTTACTTGTTTATATATAATATATTATATTATAAACAAAAATATAATTTTTGATTTGTCAGTTTTAGAATCTGTTTGGACCATATGAGCAACAATTACGATATAAAATTATTTGGATAAAATAATTTTTTTAGATAAATTTTCAATTTATGCTTGTGATCCTTGTATAGGGTTCATACTAATTTTTTTGTATCGTTTTAATTTATTTACTGTCCCTGGAGCTAATCATATAGTTTGACTTTTTAAATTGTATTTTTATTCATAAATATAAAAACTCTATAAATTTGGAAAACTATCAAAGAATTGCCTTAATATTTTTTTATATTATTTTACTACATAATTAAAAGTTCATAACAACGTATATAATACACAATCACAAATTTATTTATTTTTAATATTTTTATAGAACTTTAATTCAGTAAAAAAAAAATAATTAAACTTGAGTTGTAGCATTCTTTAATAAAATTGACCATAGTCAATATCAGTAATTATTGTTATCACCATGATTTCGTGAATCTTTCATTATTTTGTTGATATTCTCGGAAAAAATTATGTACATATATAATAGTGACATTCTCTTTTATAAAATATTAACTTATATATCAATTGTTATATTTAAAAAATAGAAAATGATGATACTAAAACTTTAAATTTCATATCATAATATTAAAACCATAAAATAAAATGGCTCGTCTAGCCTACTAATTTAGCAGACAGTGCATAATGTGGTAGGTGTATAATATGTAGCGCTACAATTAACAAGGACAAACAACATAAGGTAAACAATATAGATATAAGGTGTAAAATATTTATTGTTTTGTGTACCCATAAGAAGCTGTCTCTTCCCATGAATTTGTACCTCCAGAAAGTAACAGTGTCCTTCCATAATCTCGAAAGGTAATTCAATTGCCCTCTTAGTCAAGGGTTATTATAACCATAACAACAATGTTTTTATGCTTTTTTTATTTAAAAGATCTTCATTTTTTTCTCATATATCTTTGTCAATCTCAAGTTCCTATAAACAAAATAATTCTATTTTCATGACACAGTAAAATTTCACTAATGAAAATAAAGATAAATTAAAAAAGAGTTAATGAGGGTTGGTGAACAATGAGTATCTAAGGCATTAAGCTAATGTGAAATATGCCGATTTTGTTGAATTTCCAGGCTAGAAACGCGTTTTCCAGGGCAAAATTTCCAAATGAAAGAGACTTGCAAAGTAAATTTAACGGCGCTTTGGTTCAATCATGGGGCATTTAATTTAATTAATTGGAAGCCAACACAACACCACGTTGTATTTGTTTATTTATTTATGAACACGCTAAAATGCGGCTGATTTCACGCATTAGTTCAATTATTGGATCTCTGCTGATTGCACCACTTTAATTTGTTGGATGGATAATTAATTTTACAATTTGAATACGGAATATTAGCACAACATTTTGAAAAAGGTCAAATTACAATTGACAGGGAAATAGTGAGCAGATACTGCACAGAAGTTCGACAACTCGGATTCCGATTGCAGGAAGCGATAGCTGAGAGCCTGGGGTTGGAGAAAGATTGTATAAAAGATATATTAGGGGAACAAGGCCAACATATGGCAATCAATTTTTATCCACCATGTCCACAACCAGAACTCACTTATGGGCTTCCCGCCCATACTGATCCAAATTCACTTACAATTCTTCTTCAAGATTTGCAAGTAGCTGGTCTTCAAGTTCTTAAAGATGGCAAATGGTTGGCTATCAAACCTCAACCAGATGCCTTTGTCATTAATATTGGTGATCAATTGCAGGTAAACCTTGTTGTCTTAAACTTGTCATATTACTAGGGCTAGCCTAACTAAACTATGACTTATTTTGTAGAGTTGTACAAAATTTTGATGAAATCATTATACTTGCAATTAGATTTTTATCTAATACCAATCAATGGTCATTATGCAGGCAGTGAGTAACGGCAAGTACAAAAGCGTATGGCATCGAGCTATTGTGAATTCAGACAAAGCCAGGATGTCAGTTGCTTCGTTCCTTTGCCCGTGCGATAGCGCGAAAATCAGTGCTCCAAAACTCCTCTCACAAGATGGATCTCCAGCCATTTATAAGGACTTCACCTATGCTGAGTATTACAAGAAGTTCTGGAGCAGGAATTTGGACCAGGAACATTGTTTGGAACTTTTCAAGAATTGAATTGGAAGCTACGTTTGGTCATTGGATGAGGTGAGATTTTCAGGGATTAAGTTTAGTACTAAGTTTATGTTTTGTTTGGTTGAAGGTGAGATAAAATTTATACTTTCAACCAAACATAATATAAATTTAATCCCAAAACTTAATCCTGAATATCTCACCTATTCTGATCCAAGTAGACTTATCTTAGTAACTTAGTCAACAAACCAAACGTCCCCTTAATAAGTAGTACTGGGTACTAATTTTAAAACCCACCATTTTCATTAATCCTTTTGCAGAGTTGCCAGCACTTTGAAAAACCTTTTTGTTGTAGTTGGAGCAATAATTGGATTTACTCAATTACATGCCTACTCCAATGTTCTATTTGTTTTGCAAGTTATTGTCAACTAGCATTAACAATTAATAAGTAGTACATTTAAGCTCTATTAAAGACTATGATAATAAATATCTAGATGTTGATGTTACAGGTGAATTCTCCATAAAATCAAGTATTTTATGCTATTTCTCTTGAAAAGTAGGGTTCCACTTAATATTTTTTTCTTATTAGTATACTTATATTTTAGAAATTCTAGATCTCACTATACAGCTATGCAACAACAAACAATGCCATATTATCAAAAACACCAAATTAACAAACAAAATTTGCAATTGGCAAAGCAACAAGTACATATGCCAAATGAGCAAGTTGGACCATCTGGCAAAGCCCATGCATCTTTTAAGTAAAGCCCAAAAGAAAACTATGAGAAGAAATTAAAAGAAGAGGTCATTTAGTAAGTGTATAAAAATAATTATAAAATTGGTAAATATATATGTTGGTTTAATTCAGTGTTTTTGTTTAATACAAAATCAAATCAAATATTATGACTCTCTACGACTTGAAAAACCTCATTACACCAAACTCAGAAATGGTAATCATTTGAGCTAATAAAATTTCCCTATTGATGTATTTGACTGAATTTTTAGAAGAAATAAATAATTTTGACCAGTACTTTTGGAAAAAACAATTCTGTTTTTCCATAAAAATTAATAAATATAATGGTAACTTTACTATATCATCCCTATTAATTATAAGTCATTTAAATATTAAAAAAATATATTTAATAATAGGTATAAAATGACAAATTATCTCTATGATTTCAAGCTTGACAAGTAAAGTTAGATATTTATTTTTGATATATTGAACAAGTGGACGGAGGAACATTCTTAAACAGATGAATAAGATGACAAACCAAAAGTTCTTTTATTCAACCTTTGAACCCTATGAGAGCATTTTTATCCCAATGCAAAGTTTTTCAATACAAATCTAAATTTAATCGAAGATGACAAACCAAAAAAGGAAAAATCTTTTCAAATTGATTAGTAAAAATATAAAATCTTTTCAAATTGATTAGTTAAATGTAAACTAACTCAACAAGATTGGTTGAGCCCATATCACCATACAAGGGAAGGACAATATTTGATCATACAAACGGAGATTTAAAAGCTGGAAAAATCCGTGAATAAATAAATTAGCTTGAATGAAGATTGGGGGTGTGTTTGGTGTGGTTTTTAATTTTTTTTATATTTAGTTGCTCAAAATATTTTTTTAGAAAAATAAGTTTCTTAAAAATAAAAAAATAACTTAATAAAAGTAGAAAAAACAAGTTGCATAAGTGATATTCCAAGTACTGTTTTCTCTACATCCGTCCATTCTCCCCTTCGACCATCCACCTCTTTCCACCTCCACCTTCACCTTCACCTCCGTATCCCAATCTCCATTACATTCCGCCTCTATAATATTTTATTGTATGATATATAAATATTCTTGAAATAATATTTTTTTCCTTATCAATACTAAAAAAACATAAAACAAATTCACTTATTTAGTTATTTTGTCAGAAGATATTTTCTAGGAAATCATTCCTTCGTACCAGACACACCCTGGTGTACTATATCCCTATTATCATTCATCACTATTAAAATATAATATAGTATATTTCCCCAGACCCATTACTTCTTGTTCTTTCCCAGTGGCACTTGTTTTCTACTTTATTATTGTGGTGAGCCTGAGCCTTACTACAACTTTGTTCTGATCTAATTTATATTTGACAATCAGATCATATAAGATACACCATTTCATTCGGTGGCGAAATTAGCATTTTCGTCAAAGATATTTATATTTTTAAAATATAATTAAATAATTTTTGTATCAAAAGTATTCCATTATTGATATATATATATATATATATATTTTAACCTATATATTCAAAAAAAATTCAAACGAAGAATATTCATCTAACCATCTTTGGATGAATGTAGCTCCGCCCTACTTTCATTTCCCCACTCTCTACATATCTATTACACATCGTGACAATTTCTTTTATTTTTATTATTATTGACAAACTGAATACTTACATTCAAATTCCTTCGACACCTTCTTAGTAAAAATATATGAAAAAATATGTCATATGATCATAAATGTAACAATCCATCATGAAAGGAGATATCCACATCGATAAAACACAGAGTATATAAATATAATTCATGATGGGCTAGACTCAAGAGAAGAAAATACTTTACAGTGTTGGATCAGATCGTTATATTGAATGTATAGAGGGGATGTACATAACGTATGATTAAAATTCTCATTCCTTCAACACACAGAAATACATAAAAATCCAAAATCCAGCAAAAAAAAAAAGCTTTATGTTAAACACACCTTTTCTTTTTCCCGTTTGAACATCAAGCCACTCAAAGAAACGTAAAATCCCACTGAACAGATGGGTAAACAATTTATTTATTGTTTTGAAATGGTCCAAAGGAGTCACTTGTAGAATTCCATGACCCAAGTGTTGTAAGCACAACAAGCCTTACGGAATCCATTAAATCCAGCGCCCTTAGCCAAAGCCTCAAATTCTTTCTCCGTCCTTTCTTTGCCTCCTGGATTATGCGCTAACATTATTACATCCACTTGTACTGTATTCTTACTGGAAGCTGACGTATCTGGAAACTCTGGAAGTAGGCACTCTGCAATTATCACTTTCCCATTTGCAGGAAGTGCTTCATAGCAATTCTTCAAAAACTTTAAGCAATGATCGTCGCTCCAATCATGACAAATCCACTGCACACATATATATTCAATACTTTGCTGAATACCACTTTATTTTTATTGTAATATTTCATTGTTCCCTAACAATAGTATCCCAAAAGAGAGGACATGTCATAAAAGGTCTATTAGCTGTCGGTGTTTATAAAGTAAAATTTATATCGATCCTACTTGTTTGATTTTGACGTCCCACCTCTCTTACTCTACTTGTCAAGATATCAAAACTAAATATGGGATAGTGGAGTAGTTAGGCATTACCTTCATGAAAATGGCATCCGCTTTCGGCACACTAACAAACATGTCACCACCAACGTGTTCGACGCCTAAATTAAGTTTAGGAAAGTGATAAGTACATTAGAACAAGAACATTAAATGGTAAGTGGAGGAAAAGACAACGTTTTTGGAATGATTTTGAGTTATCTAAGGACAAGTAGTATTAATTATACCAGGGAAAGCTGGAGCATCTGCAATGACATGAGGCAAATCAAAGTTAATGCCCTTAATGGAGGGATACTTTGAGACAATCATGCTGACAGTAGCCCCAATTCCACCACCAACATCAACAATGGAATTGAGTCCTTCAAATCCCTTATATTCTTCGAGAATCTTCTTCATGGACAGGGTAGTGTGATCAGACATTCCACGATTGAAAACTTTGTTGAATCTTGGATCTGTTCCATGGTACTCGAATGCTGTCATTCCATATGCCTTGTTGAATGGGATTCCACCATCAAGTACTGCATCTTTCAAGTGGTACCTGCAATAGGCCAAAAAACCAATGATTAATCAATTGCAATGGAGATGGTTTAGATCCGCCGGGACCCAATCTAGACCAAATTTAATTAAAGTTGAAGAATCTTAACCATATATCAATATGACATAATCTTTCCATCAATTTAGGATGGAGCCAAAGATTTATTATTTTTTTGCTTTGGGATATGATGGAATAAAGCAAACTGACTCTTTAAACCGTTTGTGCTTTTTTCAATTGTGAAGTAGCAGTTAGTCAATGCAACTTTCGACGCTCATCCGAAAACAGTTGCACTATATTTTTAAATATAGAGGTCAGGCTATGTACATCCGACCCTCTTATCCCGCAATGGGCGGGAGCCTTTGAGGTATTGGGGTAACGTCGTTGTTGTTATATCAATACGACATAATTTAATTACTTTAATTTTTCATATAATAACGGTTGTAGTTGGATGAGTTTAGGAATTAATTTATGGTAATCAATAATTGTTTCCATTACATCGAAACCTTCATGTTCTACTGTAACCATTTTTAAACAGTTAGGTGTTTCCATATGATTTCTTTTTTCTATCATTGGTGACCCACCCTATCACAAGTGTAACTAAATTCAATGAAACTTTGTTAATAATTGTCTGTCATTTTTTTAATGGGTAGAATAGAACCAGTCTGTTGAATTACACGCCAAGTTCCATTACATGTTTAAATTCCTTTCTTTTTTCTGGTTGGCTAGAAAACGTAGCATAACCAAAAAGAAAAGCACAAGAAAGAGAAAGTCATATATAGTTTGTACTAAGTACCTCTTCGTTTCAGTTTAATAAAACCGATATGATATATTGAATATCTTCTAATTGTTATTATTTTAAGAAATTTTTATAAATTAAAAAGGGTCGAGAAAAATCATAACTAACTCTTTTCTTTCCGCTATGTAATTTAGATAAACCCTGCTAACTTAACGGTGTCAGTCTTTCTGATAAAAACTGTATGGACTTGAGCCAAAGCAATCAATATCAGATAATGTTAAAAGATTATTTTTTACACCGATAGAGGAATTGAGTAATTGTAACTTGTAAGTAAGAATTCCAAACGAGTACGTTTCTTTTGAATTTAGAAGGGTAAAGAAGAAATGAAGGAATTTACCAGCTTTCCATGAGCACTTTATCTTGATTCATGAGCAAAAGTGGAGCAACCGAAACACCATCGGCATTCTTGGTGAGGAACTTACACACGGGAGCCAGACTATAAAGCCGCTCGACTCGACCATCAGGGAGTGTCTTGAGTGTACAATTGAGAACAGAGTAGGTAGTAAGGAGCCTCAGCATTCGATCGATCATTGTGGCTGCATCTGGGTTCTTCGTGGCTAGCTGAGCAGCTAACTCAGAAGGGGAAACCGATGCACCTGGACCAGCCTTAGCCATAAGTTCAAGGAGGTCAAGTTCTACAGCTGATTTGAGTACCATGGGAAGTATGGAAGCACTAGCCAATTGCATGGCGTATAAGAAATTTTCATCCTCTGTTTGAGTTAGGCTCTGGATATGGCTTGTTGAACCCATATTTGAATAACTGAATTGGGGAAGGAGAAAAGGGATTTTCGGTGATGTGCAATGATAGAAGAAGTGAGTGTGGCATTTTATATGGTTATTATTGGTTCACCAACCCAAATTCGGTGGAGATAATGGCCTACAATTTGACCCCACAACCAAGAAGTAGTCATCCTCTTTAATAGTTGTGAGTTGAGATATCAATCTGACGTAAAACTCAAGTGAGCAACCTCTTCATTCGCACCGATTTACACCTGGTATCTAATTTCATCCTTTTTACAATTTGTAATTATTATAGATTTTTTTTTTTAATGTTGTGATTTCATCTTTAATATTTATTCTACTTTAAATAAATTTCACACGTAAATTTATATTACCCTTGGCTCCTATAACGAATATTCCCATTTTTTGAGAAATTATTTTAGACAATCTCTAAACTTTCTGCACACGTTTAAAAATAATTGTACAATCCTAGAAAGCAACGGCTACAATAATTTCTACCCATATTGAATCAAAATTGTTTTCAAGACGGTATTCTTTTTAACATACTTAACTGTTTAGATTTTGATATATGCACTAATGGTAGTCTTAAAAAGTCAATAAGATTGAATATTTGAACCTCCTACGTTGAAGAATATGAGTGAACGCACCAAGTGAGATATATTCCTATACAATATCCCAATCCTATTTTGAATTAAAAATTTGGAACAGGGAGCTGTCATCTCTCAATAAGAGAGTGTATAAAATAAACAGTCAAAATTGAACTGCTAAAATGTCAACGACTAGAACGAAAAAAACTAAAATAAAATTGAGGTGGGCTATTTTTTCAGTTCATTTCATTATCAATGTTGTATAAATCAAGATCCCAAAATTGCTTTCTCCCAACCACCTTGGGCCCAAGAAGGTATAATGAGAATGACGTTTACTTAGTTTTCTTCGTTTATACTAAAAATATGACAATTGCGTGAGGATTTAAAAGAGCATTTCATAATTAGACAAACATATGATATATTTTATATTATATAACTATCGTTAAATTACAATTTATAGCTATAGTTAGGATTTTATTGTTATAGTTAATGTTTTGTTGTTATTTTCTCTCTCCTCTCTTCCTCTCTTTCTGTAATTTTTTGCAAATATATAATTACAAATGCATACAAGCAGTATATATACAATTATTTTGACAGATATATATATACAATTCGCTTCTCTCCACTCTCGCAACCTCTCTCCTCCCCCTCTCAATCTCTCTTGTCAGATATACAAATATATATAGTATATTAAGTATACATATATAATTATTTGACAGATATATGCATACAATTTGACAAATACACATATGTAGTTCGCTTCTCTCCTCCTCTTGAGGTCACACAACTGAGATTATATTATATTAATTATGTAAAATATAGATATTTGATCATATTAAGTTTCAAACTAGTCTATTTATGAAAGTTTTCCTTTCATTTATTAAAAAAATAAAAAATAATCAGGAATGAGCAAGCCCAAGTCAAGATAATTACTGGAAAAAATGAAGGATTTCCAATTGGTCTACACTGACAAATTATCAACTAAAGAGATAATTGTCTTACCTACTACTTTGATTTGACTTGTATGTTGGTAAAATATACAGAGGGAGGTAGCTAGACAAACACAACCTGCACTGCAGCTATTGGTGAACCATATAATTTAAGGCGAAATGGCCTAATAAACTACTGTATTTGTATAAGTCTGTGTAGGGGCGACAATTGAATTGTTTGGATTAAATTTGAGCAGATTATAATACGTCAATACAACAAGTGAATCAAGATTCAGTCCAATTCAAATTTGTTTGTGTCAAATTTGGTTGGATAACGGGTTATAGAGTAGGTCAAGACCCAATCCGATCTAATTGTTACTAATTTTATTTATTTTATTTCTCTTTTTTAATATTTTAGTACTTAATTAAATTATGTTTTTCTGTATTCTGACTATATAGAACATATTAAATTAAAAAAATATTTTAGTAAGAGCTCTCTTGAGTCAATTTGGATTGCATATCAACCCAATTTTAAATAGATTGGATTAAGATGGATTGAATTAATAAATGAACGAGTCATTAACCCTCCAAAACTTCAACAAATTAAATGGATTGAACTTAATTTTTTCACCCCCTAAGTTTGTATTCTAAATCCTTCTAATTAACTCTTTTGCTAGCTGAACCTCTGAATCCATTAGAACACAACATTTCAAATATTTTTTTTTTGTATTTAACATCCTATGTGTCACAAATAATCAAGGAGTGTATGATACAAATATATTAGGTACGTGACAGAAGCGGCTCAATCACATTAGTATTTATGACAAAAATTGAATGAAGATCTTAAATTTTTTTAAAAAAATTAATATATTCTTTTATGAATTTTATTCTTCCAGCTCATTGAGATGCAGAATTGTTTAAAGAAAAGTTATAATTGATTTCATTCAGTTATTATTTTCTATTGTTCATTCCAAACTTATACCAATAATTCTTTTTTTTGTATGAAATAAATAATATTTAGCATTTTTTCTTGGAAAAAATCTATAATTTATTATTACTAAATAAAATATGAGGTCCTTCAAATTTGGGGATCTAAAACGCTTGTCTTTTTTTTAACACTGTCAAGACATCCGTGGTACGTGAGAGCGTGTAAAAAGGCCTAGCGGTCACATTAGAGCTTTACATCGGCCATCTTCTTGCTCAATTGCATCTAACATTATTCTTGGACAAATTTGAGCTGTTTCTTGCCTATTTCTCTATCTTCTCTTTCTAGATTTCTTCTTAATTATTTTAAAAATTTTTCTTGTCGTTATACTGGCTTTTTTCACAAATAAAATATATTCACTCTCAATAATTACATTCAAACCTATAAAACATAAAATGTGGGATGCCCATGATATGGAACGAAGGAAATTGTCCCATTTCCTGCCTTGTAAGGGTGCATGGGGACAAATTAGATGAAATATATCAATGTTCTTGTAAAGTTAAAGTCCCCATTGCAATAATTGGGATCCAAAAATGGTCATTTAATTCAACCAAAAGTACAGAACAAACTGATAATGAAATGTAACAGGATCAACAATACCTAACTTTGTGGACTTTATTATCACCAAAATGGATGAAGGGGATTAGGGTGGATTTACATATCTACGTGTTTGACAAAATTTAATATATTTAACTCATAATTTGTACATTTATATTAAGAAATTTACTTAATATTTATAGATAGTTTATTTTAAATTTTTCGTTATCAGATCTTGAAATTCAGAACTCATAAATTTATGGGAAAATATAATGCTCTAAAAAGTTACTCCCTTCGTCCACTTTTACATATCACTATTTCACTTATCGAGGTCAAACTATATGAACTTTGATCAATATTTTTAACTTTTTCATTATATTAATACGAGAATGATTGCAACTTATAATTTTTTTCGTATAGTTTTTAATCATCTAAATTTTAGATTTCAAATATTAAATTTAACTATTTTAATTTGACTTTAAAAGACAAAGCGATGACAGATAAAAGCGAACAAAGGGAGTATATAGACAACATGGAAGAAAACCTCAAATTCCCGATCAATTATGCGTAGCAAATATGCACTTCTACCGAAACATTAGAGATGAAAACTATTTTCATTTGAAGTAATATAGTCAAAGCACTTTACAAGAATGTCGCTATCTTGATGTTTTTGGTCATAATAATTAAATATTGATAAGCGTAAGCGTAAGTCATGACACGAAAGATAACATAGCTTGAAAAATTGATTTCAAAGAAAATTTAATTGTCAAAATACAAAATATAATGATATAAAATTACTGTTACAGAAAGATTATAACTATTCTGGTCAAACTTGTAAGTCTCCTTGCCCTGAGAGGTCAATCAACAAGCTTGAGCTGCCTTTCTTCAAATCTTAAACAGAAAAATATCAAGCCATGATGGGACTTCCTTCTAGATTCTAGATTTAACTTTATTTATATTTGTACTGATTACTTGGTCAAGATTATTTCAATTCTTACCCAAACAGTTGCTAATTTCTCTCTTAATATAAAACATGACTCCCCATGATGTTACGGAATATTGCAGATTTTAAATACCAATATTTATTTATATTTTTAAAAATATAAGTAGCAATTTTTTTTAATCATATGGTGTGTGTCTTTACACGTAAAAGAGGTGAGAGAATATACTATTTTTGCGATTCAAACATTATTTAAATGGTGCCTTATACAAATTTCACTATTTAAGAAGTTAATTACTTAAATTCACATTAATTTACAATATTACGTTCCTTGTCATATTTTGGATTCGGAATACATATATTCGAGATACACATATCAATTAGTGTGTATAATATATCATAACTCCTAAAAAAATTAACTTCCTTTAGTTTGTAAAGCTTAGACTTCTTAACTCAATTTCATGAATTATTA
>JAOTQR010000069.1:14742432-14762706 GCA_025774065.1 Solanum ossicruentum | reverse complement strand
AGTATCATAAAAAATTTCGCTAAGGACCTTATTTTAATAAATAATTAAAAAATTATTAAACTTTAAATTAGCAAAAAATATATTGTTTACGATACTCTATTGATTTATTGATACCATATCAGTAATATAGAGGACTGAGCTTAATCTTCTTTCATACTCCATCAGTATATTCATACATTATCATTATCATATAGTATTGGCTTTTTTTAAAAAAAGAAAAAGAAAAAGAAAAAATTAAGATAAAATTATTAAAAGTCACAATCTTATTTACTAAATTCTAAAATCAGTAAAAAATATATTTTTTGTAATACTCTATCGCTATATTAATATCATATGGATATCATATAGGATTGAGTTTAATCCTCTATGATACTTTATCGGTATATCAATACCCTATAGGTATCATATATGATGGAGTGCTGACATCATGTGGAGCATGGACGTCAACATGATGTCAGTGCAAATTTTAATAGTAGACAGATTAGAGAGGATGTTAATTATAATTAGTTAGGGAGAATAATATAAGGGGTATATGCACATAAATAGTTTGTTTCAAAAAGTCATGAACTTTAGTTTTTCCTTAAATTTTCAGTGAGGTAAATGAAAAAGAAGCACGAAAATTTCAACTTCAACATCATTTTGTTAGACAACATTATTTTCTTGTTATATTTTATTTTTTTTATGTATCTTAAGAAAATATTAATTAAAAGTAAATTAATGAGATTATTTTTTTATTGTAATTTAATATTGTATTTGTATCATCATAAAATTTTAGATCTCTCTCGTTTGCCTCTTTCTCTATGTATTTGCATTTCAGAATGTATTCGATTTTCAAATACATGTATTTAGTGTAACTCGGATGTATTTGGGTTATGTTGGCTCCCTCATTTGTCTCTATCATATATCACTCGTCTCTCTCCCCTCTTGCTTATCCTCTCCTTTTTTTTGCTCGTCATTCTTCTTATATATCTATATTTCATAATACATTTAGATGTATTTGAGTTGAAATTTGATAAGACATTATTATTTAATAATACAATACGTAATAAATTTAAATTAAAGATTAAATTAGTAAATATGATAGAAATGTTTGTTTGTTTTGGTAAGTTTGTGTTTCCACATGAGATTGATTAAGGAGAGGAAGCAAGGAATAAGTGGGCCGATATAATTGGGCTTTCGTTATCAAGTCCATAGAGAGGAACCATATAAGGTAAAAACCCCAACATTTGGTAAAGTAAATATTTTCAGCGTACGAATTTACTCTCAGAACACTGGAAAAGTGAAAAACCCTACCGATAAAGCTACCATACTGAGGCAGCCATGCCGGGTCTCGTCGTCGAAACCGAGAAGAAGCTTCAGGAGGATGACTGGATCATGGAAGACGACGATGACGTGGATGATTCCGACGAAGATAATGACTCCGAGGATTCTGACAATGACGCCGAAGGTAGCTTCATTCTGCTTCTTGCTATTCAAGTTTTACACTGCTGGTTTAAATATGCTCTGTTGGTAGACCTGTAATTTTGTGAAACATCTTTTCCGACGGCGTTCCTTTTAGCTTACTTTTGGCCATAGATTTTGAAGTGGAAATTTGAATATGAGTTTTCGAAAGTTGGGTTTGGACATGCATTCAGCTAGGTGAAAATTTGAAGTTTCGAGAGTGGAAGTTCCAAAAACTGGCACATTTCAGATCAAATTTCATGGTCAAATAGATATGTAGAGATAAGATAAATTTTCATAACATACCCAAAGATTCATGGCTAAACTCTAGCTTTGAGAGCTTATGCGGTATTTCAAGACTTGAAGTTTTTGATTGAATGTGTCATTTACTGCTACACGCTTAGTTAATTCCTTGAAATTTCTTCTCTTTGTGGATAAGTAGATACTATTGGGTGCTCTGTTTTGTTGGATTTAACAATTTAAATGCTCAGTGCCCTTCCCCCCGCATTTTGAAAAGTTTGTTAGAAAGAGAAACAGACGAACTTGCATTTCGATTAACTAACCCACACGAGCATGCATTTCAAAATTGCAGATCCGAATGATGGTGATGGGGAGCAATCGGCTGAAATTAGGATGAAGTTGGCTAATATTCAACGGGACCTTGCTGATATTAGAATCACGATGAAAGATAACTTCAAACAGATCTTGCTAACGCTAGAAGCTCTTCCCAACAAGGTTTCAGAGATTCTAGCCCAGCATGTAGCTGGTCTATCCGTGTCCCATGAGCCTGGCCTGATCCCCACATCTACCACTGTAGCATCTAAGCCTGATTCCGCCTCCTCTTCACCTGCCAATGCACCTGATGTTGATGCTACCCATGATAGGACTCCTGCTTTTCTTGCACTTGCTGCTGTTGCTTCCATCCCGCCTAATGAGGTAGGCGACACACATATGCCAGATGCAACTGCGTAGCAGAAGTTCTCTTCACTCTACTTATTTTTGTTCCAATGCACGATTCTAAATGTGGTGGGGTGAAGGAATTGTTTTTTTGTGGATAATTGTAGTTAATAGATCAAAATTAGAACTAGGATCTAGGAAGCATGATGCCAATAGTACTATTATACTATTGTATGGTTAACCTTTTGTTAGTCCCCCTTTGTATGTTCTGAAGATTTTTGGAGGCTAATGAAGTACGGCTGGATCGAGAGAATCTGGATAGGCATGATCCAAAGAGGGGGCAACTCTGTCTTCGCCTCTGCTCGTGCACTTGTTAAAGTCATGGTCTAGCCCAGTGGGGACTCCATATATTAGAAAACCTACTGCATGTAATAGTTGTACATACTACGTACTGGGGCGCTACAGAAAAAGCTCAATTTTGTTCCAATGGTTAAGCGTTCAATATTAAGTATCCTTTTGCACCAAAAAGAAAGAGAAAAGCCCGCCATTTTTTCTTGCTGCTTTTATTTTAATTTGACTGTTTGTTTGGTTGAACTAGTTGTTACAAATACCTTCACCATATAATGTAGTTGCTTTATGTATTCTTCACCGAAGAATGAATTTTGTTTTGAACAAAGTATTTACAGGTTAGTTAAATAGAAACAGAGCTGGCAGGGCTAATTCGTCCATTTCAGGTCAATAACCCACCCATTTTGGTCCGCCCAAATTGTCCATTTGACAAACCTATAAGCAACACAAGTTGGTGTTAAAGTGAACAACTTGAATTCCTAGACCACCCAAATGTAAAAATTGGAAGGGGAAATGTTCATAGGCTGCCTCATTGTCGACCCTTGATAGAAGATGAAGTTAAGAAAATTGGGTTGTGATTATCTTTTATGATAGGTTGTAGCTTATGTCTATTTCTTACATTACGAGAAGTTCATATGGAAAGATTGCACACACGCACAAGCAGTACTAGAGCCATGAGACAAACAGGCTGTACATGCGAATTGCATCATTCTCATTCATTTTAAGGTACTTAGCAATGTAAATTCATGTAGTTGATTTGTTATTGAGGATCTTTATGAATGTATTAGATGAGCTAAAGGTCAATTTTTGGTACTCATCGAGGATTGTTGGGGTTCAGGGACAAGCAGAAACTCAAATTTGGTGATGAAGTTAGGACTATTTTCCTATATCAGTACTTGCATCTATATTTTTACCCGTTCTTTAAGGATTGATATAAGTATGTATAACCTCACTGGTGTGTTGATTTTTGTGGTTACGGATGAGAAATGAATAAATGGTAACTATAAGGAACAAATTTTAGATGAGAAAGAGAACTGTAACTTGGTAACAAGAATTTTTGGAAGACGTGAAAAAACAGTAAGATAACACAGTTAGAACTACGCAAAAAAAGGGAGAAGTAATTTGTGTTGCGAAAGAAATATTATAGAGCATAGAGCGAGACATTATTCGACTTTTGATACGATGGACAAGTGAATAAAGCAACAAGAGAGGTCCGCGACACATTATTCAAATGCATTGTGACACTTATCTAATTAAATTACTTGCAAGCTGCCTTGCTTGAGTTACTTGTAAGTTATCTTCTTAAAAGTATGCGACTTAACATGATAATTGGAATTCTGAATTCAATTTATGAGTTGATAAATGCTGGATTACTTAATTCATTTTTCTTATTTTAGTAATTGTTTAATTACTTGATCATCAATTAAACGATATTTATTAAATTTCAATTTAAAATTTTTAAAAAGGTATAAATAAGATTGCAATAAGAGTGAATAAAACATATAAAATCATTAGAAATTTACATCAAAGTGGAAAGGTAATTGAATAAATTAAAATCACGAACTGTACCTAATTATCATTTTACGAACCATAATATCGAAAATATAGAATTGAAATATCTAAAAAAACATATGAAATCACGAGATTAGACTTATGACTTATTATAAATATCCTTGTAGTTATATTATATCTGTCACATGAGATCGATAAAAAAATAACACATGAAATCAAAAAATAAAAATATAAGAGATATTTGCAATATATTTTTTCGTATCTTAAAATTGAAATTATAATGGGTCATACATATTGGGCTGATGATGATACTGGGCTCTAGTTAGGAAGCCCATAAGAGAGGAACCCTAGGATAAAACCTCATCATTTGATACCCTCCTTCCTGTTTACGAATTTTATCCTCAAGCGCTCCCCATTCCATCACACAAAAAGAAGCAGCCATGCCAGGTCCCGTCGTCGAAGAAGTCGTAGTCGAAGCCGAGAAGAAGCTTCAGGAGAATGAACCTATCGTGGAGGACGTGAAAGTGGAAGACGACCACGATGATGACGCCGACGAGTCTGAAGACGACGACGACGATGACAAGGAAGATGGCGCCCAAGGTAAATCTTTGCCTTCGCCCTAATCTCTTTTTATGGTTTCATTTTCTTATGTTTTTTTTTTTTCAAATTTCGGCATTCGTATAACTGTGCTGCTTTATATATGGTCTATTAGTGAACCTGACATTTTGTGAAATTGAATCTATTTCGACAGCACTCCTTTTAGATGGTGTTGTGAAGGCTATCAGATTGCATGTGGTATTTTACTTCTGCGTTGGTTAATACTCCCTGCAATTTGAGCTGTTTGTTTGGGTTGTAGTAATAAGTTACTAAATGCTTAATGCCACTGTTTTCAAAAGCTTGTTAGAAGGAGAAAAAGGATAGTTAACTGACTACTCGAGAGTCTACTTCTGATTATGGAATAATTAAACTGATAATTGGCATATGGTTGATTAATATTTGAAACATATTTGTAATTCGTAAAATTAGTTTTTTGAATTGGATGGGCTGCTATCCATTTCTTGCTGGATATTATTTAATTGCCAGGATTTTGAGCATTGTATGAATTTATGTCGTCATGCCTTTATGTTCGACTTAGCTATCCATTTTATTAGCTACCATATGCAATATATTTTCCTTCTGTGCAGTCTACTTATCTCTTTGTGCTTGTTTTTTATGATCCATTTTTGTGTTGCTTTTGCACAAAATTGTACACTATTTGTTTAACTTCATTACATGGTTATAACCATGCCACACTCTATGATTCTTGGTGATATAATTCTTAGAAGAATATGAATGGAAATGATGCAGGTGGCAATTCAAAGCAAAGCAGAAGTGAGAAGAAGAGTCGGAAAGCCATGTTGAAGCTTGGCATGAAACCTGTTACAGGGGTTAGCAGGGTCACTATTAAGAGGACCAAAAATGTAAATTACCTTGATCATTCTTCATTTCATCTGTATTGAGTTTTATATACTATTTTTTAAAAAGAAGAATTCAGTTTGACGCAAATCAGTTCAATCATAATACTGCAGGTTTTATTCTTCATTTCAAAGCCAGATGTCTTCAAAAGCCCAAATTCTGAGACTTATGTCATATTTGGAGAGGCTAAGATCGAGGATTTGAGCTCTCAGTTGCAGACACAGGCAGCTCAGCAGTTTAGGATGCCAGACATGGGATCCGTGATGGCAAAGCCAGATGTCTCTGGCTCTACTGCTGCTGCAGAGGCAGATGAGGAAGAAGAAGAGGTCGATGAGACTGGCGTTGAACCTCGGGACATTGATTTGGTCATGACACAAGCAGGAGTGTCCAGGTGCAGGGCAGTCAAGGCTCTAAAGGCCCACAATGGAGACATAGTCAGCGCCATCATGGAGCTGACCACTTAAGTATTTTTTTCAAGTATTTACCTTTCAATTTATGCTCTGTGATGAATTTTGGAAGAAGTTATGCTTTCATTCTATTTTTATTGCCCTTGTTAATTGGTGAACCCCCTATTGAGTAGTAGTGCGGCGTAGAACCTCAATGACCAATATCAAGAAATGAAAGGGCTTTCTTTATAAGTTTGATTCTTTTTGAACTTTTACATTGTGCATGATACCTTAGCAATTCCATTTTGCCTGGACAGCACCACGGCTTAAGATCAAATGACTGAAGGTATTTATAATTTCAATTTTCCAATAGAGATAGACAAAGAAGTTTCAATTCAATGCGAGCATGTCTATTTTTCATCTTTCCATGAAATGAACCCGGAAATGAGACAAAATGATATAATGATAGGGCAGCAGAGCAATACATAATCTATTTCCCAGTACTAACTGGTTGAAGAAGATACAACAGTGTGAAAGTTCCAGCTTGAAAGGAGCAGTCACTGATTAGAGTACTGATACATATGACGTTTCTTTAGCTATTAATGACTCTACAGTTAGCTCGGATCTCGCCATTTGTGCCTGTCAAGACACCAATTTGGCCCATCTTCACCATTGCACTGGCAAATTTACTTTTCCAGAGGAATGGATTTCCAGCATTTTGTGTTACTTGGCTAGCTGTAGTTGGATTTGTGAGCAGAGTTTGATCGGATGTAAACAAGCCCCTATGGGCCAGAATATCGGTGTAGTAACCTACATCAGTGATAGCTGGGCTTGCAGGGTTCATTGGCACCACCAAACTTTCATCCGTGCTGCCTTGTGGACATTGCTGTTTCAACTGGGCTGCATAGGAAGGATCAAGACTGGGATCCTGGCTTGTTGTTGAGTTGAAGCTGTATAATCTGTTACTGAAGGGCAGACAATGAGATCGACCAATGGTGTGTGCTCCTAGACATCAAAATCAAGATTCAGTAAACTGTCAGTGCATAAAACTTAAAACGAAGTGGTACTCATCTGGTTACCAGAGAGTGTAACCATTTCTTCTTGGGTGAGTCCCATATTTTTGAAGTTTTGGGTGAGCTGATCAACGTTGAATGTAGGAGAGGGTAAATTTCTCGTCTCAGAAATTAATGAAATTCTGCCGTCTCTTCTTCCAGCTGGAACCTCATAGCCGAGTCCACCAGTCTAGAATAATTTAAAGTGTGCAAGTAAGTAGGTGAAATTTCATTAGTGGGCTCTGGAGATAGTGAAATATACGCAAATCTTACCTCCCTCACCTTATGAAGGTAGAGAGACTAGTACCTAATAAATCTTAAATTGCATGATTAACTGTAATATACTTACTATCTCTACGCTATCCCTAGCTGCAAAAGCGACTATATCAGCACAAGAAACAACTCCTCGACAAACAGCTTCCAACCTGGCCTTTGCGCTGTCAATGACTTCGAAACCTCGAAGACTCGGTTTATTTGCTGGTGAGTCCTTCTCTGCTGTGTTCGTTGGAGTCGAGTCGATCAACACTGATCCATCACAACCCTATCCATAATGCCAGAATCAAAATATTATCAACCTACAGAGCCAGTAGTAATTTTCTGGAATGACAATGTTTTAGTCATCATTCATAAAAATGAGGTTACTCGCTACAACAGATAAAATGTTACGACTTACTCTAACGAAGCAATCATGGAAATGCATGCGAACAAGGCCAGCAGCCACTCCCTTATCTTTAAAGAAGGCCTTTGTTACCTCTTGTCTCACTATGAACTCAGCCATACTACATGAATTCTCATAAAATCCCACTTGAAGCTGTGCTTCTAACATCATACACTCACATAAAACCCACATTATAAGTGCACTCATCAACATTCTTGTACTCATTTTCCTTTAATTTTTCTTGGTAAGCTTGAGTAGCTTCATTTCACTAATAATCGATGTCAATATATATAGGTCCAGCCGGTGGATATCAAGGGACCCAATGTTAACTTGTCTTGATACAATTACTAATCTCGCTGGTGAATCTATAATATTTTAGTGCGAAGCTGTAAGATTCTAATTTCTCCGTCCATATTTACTTATTCATGTTTAAATTGATTCATTTCTTAAAAAAAAAAAAATCAATTTATTTTTACTTGTCCAGTGTTAACTTGACATACTCAAGAATAATAAATGACTAATTTACTATATCACCTTTTGAATATAATAAAAATTCAATCCTGGGAAAATGCATCAATAAATATTGTAAAATTAGGAACTAAGTGACAAATCATCTCATGGTTTTCTAAACTGAACAAATACCAACAAACATCTTTTTTTAGCAATGGACAAATAAAATTGGACGTAGGGAATAGTTAATAAGATGATAAGTTTACTACTTCATATCACTCTTTGAATATAATAATAAGTTTAATATCTTGAAAAAGAATTATAATTTATTATGAGTAAAAATTGACGGAGGGAATATATACGTGAGCAAGGATGCTCCAATATTTTGGAAGGTTAAGGACAACTGGAGTTGGTCAGTGATTGACTATAATTGCACGTAAAATACATTTTATTATCTTTCTTTTTCTTTAGGGTTTATGTAGGAACAAAATAAGCTTGACTCATCCAATCCATTTTGTTGACTTCTTTTGCATGAAAATACAAAGTGTAGTGGTTAGGCGTTGATTAACTCTAAATTTCTGCTAATTATAGTAGATTATGCTTGCAAGTGGGTCTTTTTCTTTTTCTTTTAGTTCTTAATTAATTTCTTAAATCGAATGCATAATCATTGAGTTACGTAAACTACAAAAGAGTTTGCTGCCTATAAACAAATGCGTCGAGAGGCTCTGTAAATATAGAGTATATATTTTATGCATTGACGGTGGAAAATATATATTTTAATAATTTTATTTTATAAATGTTAAATGGTAATTTGATATAAAATAATAATCTAACTTACCATCATCAGTTAATGTTCATTGCTAATTCAAAAGAAATTTTTTTACTCTTAGTCTTGGAGTTAAACACGTTTTACTAATTTAAGTATAATGTCACTATTTGATGGTTGGAAATTTGGAATAAAATTTTAGACAAGATAATACATGCATCCAATCATAAGAGTACTAAAAATCAAGGAATTAGTGATAGACAAAATATCGTAGCTAAATAATAAAAATCTTGTGCTAATTTCATTTAATTATATATTAGTGATGGATTGATTATAAGAAAAATGAATTAGTTAGGAATATTTAAGCAACATATTAGCAAGAGAATATCAACAAATTTCATAGCTAAGTCAGTATTTTCTTATACGTTAATATTAAGAGGCCATTCGCGGTAAATTCTATCGTGTAAATAAGAGAGTAATTTATTTCAATAAGGATCCAGCTTGCACATTATGTGAGATGTCCTTGTCAAGTCATAAACAAAAATATATACATTGTATACTTATTAACGCATACAAGCAACAATATACCTTTACGGAACAAAATACATCCTACTTGTTATGTGTATTATGTATATTATTTAATCTTTGCATTCTAACCTCCTTGTTATAGTTCGTTTGGTTTGACGGATAAGAAAAGTTAATCCCAAAATAATTTTTACGTATAAGTTCTTTCCAGCTTATAAATAGATAATCATGACAACTGGTTTGGTAGCATTGATAAGGTTGCAGGTAAGCAAGCAGGTAAAATATACTAATTTGTTTATGTACCATATTCTATCGTGATTCATGAAGAAGAAAATGCACCAGCTAGTCAACACAATAATTTTGTCATCTACCCAAAAAAATAAAAAATGAAATTTGCCTGCTTTTAAAAATATTTAGTGCAAATTATTTGAAATCAATTTCATATTTTACACAATAAACAAACAAAAATCATGCATATAGGATCCTGATTATGTTCTGTTCAAGTGGGGGCAGAATTTAAGCATATAGTAATGACTACACAGTTAAGCACAACCGGAGAAACGATATTGCAGTATCAGAAAACAGACAATAGGAATACATAGTTCCATCTACTCTACAATATATACAATGTGTTCATAAATAGACCGGAAAGAGTAACATCAAGTATCTTCGATGTAACATCCCATCAACTGTCACACAAACTCATCCTTGGCGACGTGCTCCCAATCTGATGAAGAACTATCATACAAACCTGAATAGTGGGGATATCCCAGTCTGGCCTTCCTATTCGAATGGACAACTGGATCATCCGCAACAGAGAGAAGAAACTGTTTCATGGAGTCATATCCAGAACCATTGGCATAAGACCCAATGGAATCATATCCTTCGCTGGCTTTAACACTGGGATGATAAAAGTAAGGTTCTATGACCACATTTGCTCTCTGCTCTTTTGATACTTCTCCTTTCATCAATCCAAAATTCCCCATATCCGCATTATCAGCAGCAACCATATCTGGATCTTTTTCTGCCTCCATAAACAGTGAATTCAGGTTGTCTCCCCGGTGTTTTAATACATTCAATCTCGCCATAACAGAATCCTCAGCGTCATTAGGGACTATATCTGGATCCTTTTTCTCCTCCATGAAAGATGAATTCAAGTCGTTTTCCCGCTGTCTTAAGATGTTGAGTCTTGCCTTGACAGAATCCTCAGCATCATTGGCAACCGCATCCTGATCCTTTTTCTCTTTCATGAAAGATGATTTCAAGCTTTCTTCCCCTCGTCTTAAGATGTTGAATCTTTCCATAACAGAATCTTCACCGTCACTGGAAACCATATCAGAAGCTTTTTTCTCATCCATGGATGATGAACTGAAGTTGTTCCCCTGTTGCCTTGAGATATTTAGTGGCATCGTAACAGAATCCTCAGCATCACTGGCAACCTTGACAGAATCATTCTCCTTTTGCATGAACGATGAACCCAACTTCTCTTCCCTTCTACTTAAGATATTGAATCTCTCCATTACAGAATCGTCAATGTGGACACTTTTGCTTGAAGAAGAGAGACTCTGAGTGATAATCTTAGACGCTGAGTCATTTTTAGCTTCAGGTGCCACCAAGGAATTCAGATTTAAGTCTGGAGAAAAATTGAAGCACAAAATCTTATTGCAACAGTCGCATATACTGAAACGTCTGAAACAGAACAAAGACCACAACTGTAACAGAGTCACAGCATAGATACCAAAAGAAACAGCTTTTACCTTTTCCTTGGATGAATTTATGCTTCTCCATTTCAATCTTCATACGGTCAAAACGAGACTTATAGCTTAGGGAACATAATTTTGCTTCAGCTTCAAGCCATAAATTCTTGAAAAGAAGGGCTTGGGGCTGCATTCCTTCATCAGAGAGAAAGTTCTCATGGAGGACTTTCTTTATACCCTGCAAGCCTGACATATTAGGCCACTAACATAGAACTCTGGACAGTTGCAACTCCTTCAGAGTCTTCAACACTCAAATTTACTCGACTAAAATTGAAATGACAATTTCACATCTCACACAGAGCATCCATACCTGGGCCACTTGATCTTCATTTGAATCCCCCAAGTCATATGCAGGAGTTAGAAGGGGTGAATTCTCAGCTTTCTTACTATTGTTTGTGCTCCTATCTTCAGGCATTGGCTGATTACCAAGTCCACAAGAATTCCAAGTAACTTCTTCCATAAACTGGGGCTGGCCTGTCTCAGTGCCCTGCAGGAGAAAATTAAACATGGCCTATCCAATCAATACACAAACAGAGAACTTTAAGCTTAGATCCATTCGTTTGCACATAAAACAGGAGGGCACATGATGAAAAATACCCCAAAGTTTGATGAGACAATCAGGACTGACCCAGTCAATGGCAAAAGGTACACAACAATCAAAAGTCTACAGCCGACATGCAAATCCTACTAATTCGTTAGAAGAATGAGATACTAAAACTTAGTTCATATTCTTGCATACGAAACAGAAATGCATAAGTATTCAAAGGTCAGACAAAAACAAGATTGACCCAGCTAATGCCCAAAAGGGCACCTTAATGATTGAGGTTCTTTCATTCAACAATAATGGTTCATGGACATAAGACATCCATTCTAAAATGACACAGATGACAATTGTACTAACAGCAACAATAACACCATGTAATACACATTTCATCTTTAGTTTTATCCTTCTCCATTAGACTTGGAGAGTAAAGCAAGCATGGGAAGCATACCAATTTGAGGGACAGTTACATGATAAAGTAGGTTGATTAACAAACAAAATAGGTGAAATCATGTCAAAGTTGTTGCTATTGAAAACTTATCACACAAAAGAAAAATGCATATGCGGGCTCCTCTTCTATCCATTATATATGGACCATTAGATCTTTGGGGTCCAACTGTCCACAATGCAGTGAAGAGGTAGTCCACAGCCACAAAAGTATTAAGGTCCGGAAGGAGGGATTTAATTCCATACCAATAATGGTACTGAAACTGCTTCCACAATTTGAACACATTGGTCACACTTAAAAACAAAATTAGCAAATTTGTTCTCTCCCTATGACATACCTTACAAGAGCGACGAGATTCTCCAAACTTTTCAAAAGTTTCATGCTGGGAAAACATTGTATCTTTTTTTTGGATCTTCTTAGTGGTACATGCACCCAGATTGGTAATTGCATTCTTTAGGGTGTCATAGTCTTGATCCTCCAATAGACATGCATTAGTCAAACATTGAGATTTTAGTAGCTCCAAAAGGTTATGAATTGCATGCACAAGTGTTTGAACATCCAGCTTTGGAATTGATCCCATTTTATATGGTTGGGCATCTTCTTGAGAAGCTGGTGAACGTAAAACATTTTCTGCAGCATCTAGAGCAACTACTCCTCCCTCTAATGTGTCATTGAGTTTCAAACCAGCATGCATAAAACCCTCCGGCAAATTATGCTTTGTGGGTTCATATTTGAATTCATCAACACTAAGGTGCTTGCTGCAGGAATATTGGAGTTGACAATCATTTTCGGAGTACTGAGGTAGATTATGTCCTTTACTAGGCTTGTTCAGGTCTTCAGAAAATTTAAGTATTCCACCACGGCTAGACAGATCGATAGGCACATAAGTTTCTTTTGTGACATCATTGATCCTGTGTTCTTCTGTGATGTAACTATTAGTTCCAGTGCCTACTGAAGGAACAGACAGACCATTTCCTGCATATACATTATGGTTATGCAGATTTTCCTCACCAAGTTTCTTTAAGGAACTTTTCCCTAAATGTTCTGCTGGAGGAAATAAAGGATTGTTTTGACCAAAATCAGAGCATTCTAGTTTACTTTTGAAGTGGCATGGGCTTGGAGCTTCAATAGAGTCACAGAGAGAAATACGAAAAGCAGGAGCACCTTTCCAGCAGGGTGAATCTACATTTAGGTTATGAAGATCTAGAGCATCTGAACATTTCTCAACAAAAGTCACAGGTGGTGCACTAGCGTAAGGAGCTTGAGGTCCAGATCTTTCTTTAACTGCAATCTCTATACTATTGCTGCTACAAGGACCGGTCGAGCACAGATTGTTAACTGATGAAGATGCAAAAGAAATGTCCTTGATCTTGCCAAAGTCCGGCAGTGTGCTAGAACCCAAGGAATACTCTTTGACCTGAGAATCTATTGGTACCTGAGTTTCCTCACCCTTTAACAGGTCACATACATCTGATTTCTCATTGTTAGTAGCTCCAGTTTTCCAAATATCTACATTTTTGTGCAAGTCTATGTTCGGTGAGGAGAAATGGCTTCCAGAAGGTGCTGGTCTGATAACCACTACAGGAGAAGATTTTGATGTGGATGCAGTATCACGGGGACAAGAATCAAGGGGCTGGAAGAATTTCTCATGTGGAGTAAAAGGGTTTTCATAGTTCAGGTAATTAATAGAAGACCCTAAAGAAAGTCCCACTTGACAAGACACGGGGAGAATTGAACCCACAGCTGTTTTTGAGTTAAGAGGTGAGTAAACTGGTTCTTGAGGGAGATGTGATTTGGCATCTATATGTCCCACACTTGAACTCCCAGTATATACTCCGTCAGTAAAATTTACAGCACCAGAATCCTCTCCAGCTATGTTCACACCTTTAAGTTGATTACCTACAAAATGACAGACACTTAAAGCCTCTATCTGATAGCATATGAGAAAAATGAAAGATTTTTTAAGCTCCAACTATGAACTAGTTACAATCATATAGCAACCAACCCTCACCCCACATAGAGATAAAATCACATTAATCAGACACGTTGAAGTTGAAATGGATTTGATAATTGAGGAAAATTCAGGTCAGGAATAGTATATTACTCAACAACTGAACTAGATTTCTTTCTTTTTCTGGGAAAGAAAAACCACAACAGTACTACGGTAGTGAAAAACAATTAAAAAGATTATTACCAACAAGAAGCATAAGACATTGAATGGTTAAACCCATACAAGTTAACATTGACATCCTAAATGCAAATAAAATAAAAGTGAGATGCACCTAAAAAGCAAATTCACACAGATAACCAAAGAGCCGACAACCTGGTAATATATTCAAAACAAATCATGGTAGGAACATATATGAACAATGAAAATGCTGAAATTCTAGAGCTAAAATTGTGAGAAGGTATACACATTCACATCCTTTTTCTCATTGTTAAGATATACATTAACACAATTGCTCGACCGTAGACGGAATGCATGCAATTTGTAACAATACAGAGAAGAACAAAAGGAAATTACCTTGAGACATACAATTCCTGTAACCAAATGAAGCACCAGCATTAACCATCCCCAAGGAATAACTTCCATCAATTCCGTTCCTTTCATCTTGCTTCCCATCAGCCACTTTACTAAAAAAACTCCAATGCGGGTATTCCAACCCAGACAAGCTCTGGGTATAATCAACTTGAGTGGATGCATTAACAGGAATATTACCAGAATTAGGCAAAACATCAAGCGAAGGTTCGCTGAAGGCAGATGAGGGGTGTTCATTGCTCACTATAGAAGGCACATAAGGGGCATAATATCCCTCATGGCCAAACGCATACGTGTCAGTGGAAGCATTAACAGTGGGATTTGAAGTTGACCAAACGTTACTGCTGGGTTTAACAGAATCAGAAGGGGAAAACTCAGGTGATAATGGCATACTACAAGTTGTAGGCACAGAATCAGTAGCTGAAGGGAAAAAATTGTATCCAGTCGGTGATGGGCCAGAAGGAGCATATTGCCAAGACTGTCCAAATGGTACTGAACCGGTATAGGAAGAATCACTGAAATTCAACAATTGGGTTGGACTGGGTTTGGAATTGGACCGATCAACAGTAAACGGTGGAGCTAAAGGTGATAAATTGGAGAAGGATGATGACGAGCCCCCATTACCCAAAGACCCTAAACCCATCATCTCTGAGTGAGTCAAAACAGTATTTCAATCCACTGATCAAAACCCAGAAAGCTTTAATTAGTCTAAACAATTCTGAACAAGAAACAACAGTATCAAGAACAGGATAAAAATTCAGTATTTTTGTCCACAAAAAAAGGAATCACAAATCGAAAAATCAAAGACTAACTGATTTTAATTAAAGAGAAAAGAGAGGAACAAGAGAACATACCCAGTAGAAATAGTAACATAAGGAGTCTGAGAGAGACAACGGAGACTCTTTCTGTGGGTCGTGTTGCTCTTTCCTCTTCCCAAACTATATTGCTGGAATTTGGCTTATTCTGTTTTCGGTAAGCATCTTTCTCTTGATTTCGTTTATTTTCGAAATTACCATGTTGCCCTAAGCATTTCTTCTACACCCGGCGAAGAAGCCGATGTTAATGTAATTAGCCGCTACTTGATTATGGTTAAAGATCAATATTTTTCTTTCGTCCCAAAATAAATATCATCTTAACAATTAAAAATTATAATATATCTCAATTACAGATTCAGCTGGCCATACGAGATAAAATTATGATTTGCAATTATATGAGATGAAGTTGAATTTTTATTTCGACAAGTAATTTAAAATTTTTAAATAAAATAAATATAAAAATACATTTAAACTATTCTCTTTTTTAAGTTTCACATCTAAAATATTGTGAGTGTGACTTTTAGACCTAAACATCACTTATTAGTTTAAGAAACGCATCTCTTACTTTTATTTCACTCTCATCGTGGTGTGTACTATACTCTTTCTTTTATTTTTTTAAAAAAGTCATATTACACTCCACATGAACAAAACATTCCATCTTAACAAAAAAATAAATAAATTATAGTACTAGTTAAAGTTAAATATTAAACTATTATTGTTTTCAAAAAATTATAAAATACAATATAAAATATTTTTCATATCTTACTCCACCATTTCATCTCACCATAACCTCCAAGGGTGTCAAAATGAGTTCAAATATAAGTCATCTTTGGCTCAATATAATTTGAATAGGGTTCAATTTCAACCCCTTCAAACCTTAATCTGTTTTGAAAGAATTTTTAATTGAGCCCAATTTAATTTCTAATTTCAACCCTTCTAAGGCTCTTGGGTTATGTTCAAAATGCCCCTATAAGAGGTGGTATTGATATTTTGCTTCTCATAAGAAACGTCTTACAAAAATCCCGTATAAAAAGTGTAGTTTAATTCAGCTTAAAATGAAAGAAGACATTTTTGTAAGATTTTGAAGAACGCTACATTTGGTGGACATTCTATATAATTAATTTTCTGTAAAGTTTTTATTGTTGTTTGAAGTTCTCCCATGGTTTCAAATAGTTTTTTCTCCCAATGTATAGTTTGTACATCATTGTATTTTATGTCTATATAGAAATATACGTGACATACCATGGGCATACACAAAACATGCAATACGTACCTACAGTATAAAGTGACATTATGTCATTGTACGTATAAAAATCTCTATGATAATTTAAAACTTAGAGATATTTCTTTAAACATTTATATTTTATCAAAACCTTTAGCATATGTAAGATTTCAACTTAATTTCTTGATTTACAAAATTTATTAACTTGAAATAAATAAAGCTTACATACACAATAGTTTTAATGATCCATAGATGATTTATATGGTAGTTAATGAAATTGTGATTCGAACTTGAAGAAAAGCAAAGAAGAGGAAACTGAGAGTTGGCAAATTCTAAAATATTTGTGTCTATCTTGGGTAATCATCAGTTGAGATCAAACTATTAATGTTGAAGTTTGGATAGTTAGGAGTTAAGAGTTGGATAGCTTCGTGATTGAGTTTGTGAGAGTTTTTATCCCGTATTAAAATAGTTTATGTCAAAACGTAGTTCATTCGATATATTTTATGCTCAATTCATTAAAATATAAATAAATAGTCTTGATTCATCATCAACATCATCAACATTACCGCAATGCCTCAAAGGCTCCCGCCCATTGCGGGGTAAGGGGGGTCGAATGTACACAGCCTGACCCCTATGTTTAAAAACATAACGCGACTGTTTCCGAATGACCCATGATGAGCGTCGAAAGTTGCATTGACTAACTGCTACTTCACAATTGAAAGAAGCGCAGACAGATTAAAGAGTCATTTTGCTTTATTCCATCATACCCCCAAAGCCAAAAAATAGTAAATCTTTGGCTCCATCCGGCTGTGGAAAAAAAGGAAACAAAAGAACCATTTTAAAAAATTACAAGCAAATGAAATTTTCACCATGTCCTAAAGTACAGGAGGCAGAAAGTTTACTCTATTGAGAAACCTTACCTGATCAATAATAGGCATCAATCCAATTGCATGAGCACGAAGAAAGGTACTTGGTAACACAGGTTCCTGTACAACAGTAACGGCACCCAGGAGTAAGCTTATGCTGATACAAGTAATGCAAAATTTGGTCTAAGGAAGATGTATGTTTACGTGCATGTAAGTGTGTAAATGGAGACAAACCTGCATCAGTACCAGAACATCCATTGGATCACAACCGTAACAGTGGTCGGACTAATGTCTTGTGTTCCTGGCAATTCTGCCTTCCGATTTCTTCAATTTAGCCTCCACTTATAAGTCTCTGTGAGTCCATTACGCCCTTGCTCCTGAAAACATTCACCATTCGCTTTTTCCTTTTAAGATAAATTTTGAGTTTTTGAATATTCATAACCTATCTCTTTACTCATTGGGTTTTTATACTCCCTGTTCCATCTTATTTTGGTTGACCTTTTCTATTTTAGTCTATCCCATCAATATGGCTTCTTTTCCTTAAATGGCGTAAGTTCACCACATTCAAATAGAAAATACATCTTTTCTTTTTTGTTCGTTTAGTTGTATCTACATCTTTATTCTCTTTTTACGTTTTCCAGCTATTTTGTTAAAAGATGTCTTTTAAGGCTCAAGTGTAATATCTCATTAGACTTTTTCCTCTTGAGATTTATGCAAGTCGATTCAAAATAGGACAGGGAAATATGAGTAATGTGCATACTAAGGCTAAGGTTAAGGAAACGTTTAAAAAAAACCCAAAAGAAGCCCTCACCTCAGCCCACCCTACCAAAAATAAAAAAATAAAAAAAAGTTTAATTACCATCTAAAAAAAGGTAACAACTTTGCATATTTGTCATCACTATTCATTGTTTGAAAATAAAAATACAAGCACGGTAAATCTTTTTTTTCTCTATAGCATGATAATAGTATTATTATTTGTAGATGTACATTCTTTAGAGAGCAAAAAGAAGCTTTAATCTGTTCAACATTCCTACCCCAACATAAAAATAAAAAGATATCAATTGATTTGAAGGAGGTGCATCTCACCTCTTTGTTCTTCTTAAAATTAAAGAATAAATGCCACTACATTGACATTATAGTTGAGTCCTTCATTCATTAAATACATTATATAGATATTAATAATATTTGAGAGAGTTCTTTTGATCTTCTGTGACTTGAGAGAATTTATCTTTAAATCTTTTCTAGTTTCATAGTTTGAGGTAAAAAGTAATTTCTTCTTACGATATCTTTGATTTCTTTTTGGTATTCTTTTAGAACAAGATTAGTTTATAATTACTAATTATTTTCTTTAGTTACTCATAAAACGGTTAAGATCTAAATCTGTCATTTTGATTCGTTTTCTCAAATAAATACATTAGAGTTTTTTTCCATAAATTTATATGTTGTTGCTGTTAATTGTAAAAAAATTGGCTTTTTTAGGAAAAGAAAAATTGGTTTTAAAAACTTAATTAATTTAAAAGAATATCAAATTTTCAAAGAAAAAGAAAACAGAGTCACCACTTAATTTTTGTAAAAAATTAAGAAAACTTTTAAAAAGAATTTTAAGACCCTAACAGAAAAAGTCTTAAAATTTCAAATGAAAGGGTAAGGGTCCAATTTCCACTTTTGAGAAGAAATTAATCACTCAAAAATGACCGCTAACTTGCGGTTGACCGGCGATTAAAGCTCATTTGACTAACTTCTGAAAAGATCAATGCTTAGAATAGAACTTGGAAAAATCTAAGTAAAGAACTTTCACAAATATTTGAAGTATTAAAATACCTAGAAATGTATTTTTCAAATTAAAAAATCACAAAAAATCACATTTAAATAATAATAACACAAATGGTTCGACTTTTGGGGAATTTAATTAGATTAAAAGTAAAAAAATAAAAAAAGTTAAGAGTTAAACACATAACAACTCCTTGCTGCTGCTGCTTGTTGAAGAAATGGACTTTTTGCCCTGCTTTCTGCTGTATATTCCAATGGTATACCAGTGTATACTCTATATATATTGTGTGTACACCTGCACCTTTTCACTCCGTGACTTGTATATTGCTTCCTTATCCTGTGAATTGGGGCTGACTTGAGGAGAAGAAGATTTGGGCCTCCGTCGCCCAAGAAAAATGCAAAATGGGGGTCCAAACGAATCGGGATCATAATTCATGCAAAGAAATAAAGATAAAGATTAGTATGTAATATAGATGAACCCAAATGAAGGTTAAAAATCATTAAGGTAAAATGGGTTTAAACAAAGTTTCAACTACGACATGAAGAAAATCGATGAATTTTCAGTGAGCTAAAGTAAAATCACTGCCACTTAGACAACACACGAATCATTTGCTAGAAGATAAAGTCTTACCATGATCACTTATCCTAAGGTGTAAACAAATAAAACTCAATCAAAATGGTTTCATTAAGCTCACATCTTCATAACTTATCACCGAGTTCATGTGAATATAAACAAAAGAAGCTTAGAACACAACAACAACATACCCCAGTGCCTCAAAAGGCTCCCGCTCATTGCGGGGTGAGGGGGGGTCGGATGTACGCAGCCT
>JAOTQR010000069.1:14731754-14742332 GCA_025774065.1 Solanum ossicruentum | reverse complement strand
TAAAGAGTCATTTTGCTTTATTCCATCATACCCCAAAGCCAAAAAATAGTGAATCTTTGGCTCCATCCGAGATTGATTAAAAAAATTAAAGAAATAAATAAAAAAAAAATATATATATAGTCTTAATTAAAAAACAAGGTTGTGGTTCCCCTTGAAAATTAAATGCATGAATGTAACAAAGTATGATTAATATACTTGAAATCAATATGGATAAGCTTCTCAGATCATTAGATGATCAACTTTCTTGACTAAGAAGGTTAAGTTGGTAGCTGATAAGTACTCTTGCAACCTTCAATTTCAAATAATATAGTGAGCTAGTTAATATTTGCGTTGGTGATATGTATTACGAAATATTATCTTTTAGAGTTAAAATATTAAAAGCACATCTAAATTTTTGAATTTCATATTAAAAATACAGAAAATATAAAAAAATATATTTAAACTATCACATATTAATTTATAAAATATAGTTTAATACAGACCGAATTAAATGTGTATATACACAAATGCATAGACGCAAACCTTGAAATTTTATCCACGTGTTTTTCCTTTTGCTACACATTTTTTAAATATTCTTAAATTGATCTTTAACCCTTCTTCTTCATCATTGTGTCAACTATTTTTCTTCATTTCTTCATCTCTACTGCTTTTTTTTTTCAACCTCCTCCTTCTTCTTCTATATTTGTTAACATCCTTTTTCATTTTCTTCTTAGGCTAATTTAATTTGTTCTTCATTTTCTTCTTAGGCTAATTTGATTTGTTCTTCATTTTAATTTTTAACTTTTTGTCATGGTAAAATTATTTTTCATAGGAAAATTTTTTAAAGAAAAAGTTTAGTACACACTATCGGTGGGATTCACAACTTTATGAGTGAAAATCTGAACGAAGCGGAAGCAAAAATATCGATTTACGATTCTCATACTTTTAATAATATAAATATAAAACTTAAAAATAAAATAATTTAAATATATTTTTAACACTTTACTCGAAAATAGGAAGATCCAATTAAGTTTCCAAACAAACTTAGAAAAGTGCAATCCCTAGATGCAGTGAACGTCCAATATAGTGGCATATTATTGTAATTATTGGTGATTGATGAGCACCACTAATTCTTATTTTAATTGGAGGTATTGACCAGTCATATTAAGCTTCTATTTGGAAAAGTTTATGATAAGCTTTGGATGTCAACGATTAGTCAATACATTGAATCATTCATAATAAGATGGAAAATTAATTAATATTATACAAATTAAAAGAAATTAAAAAAAATTTAGAGCTATTTTTTTTAATTGAAAGATTTATGTGGAATTTAATTAGGATATATGCATGTGATGGGATGAGAGTTGGGTGGCCTGCTAGGTCCACACCAAATGCTGTTGCACATAATGTCAACACAAAACCTGAGGCAGAGCTTCATACACAAAAACCCAAGTCACATTACATTTACTCTTTAATCATAAGCTTTCTGTCCCACAAGTATTAGTTATAAATGGAAATTCCTAAAATATCACACATAGGATTCTATAATGCGACCAGAAATGACTTTTGAACTCATTTTGGAATAAATTCAATGAAAATTTAAGTTTATGTTCGCTACATAAAATATTGTTTTGTAGTTTTTTTTTAGTTCGTTGTAGAATTGCACTCATGTTTCTAAGTGATTTAATTTCATTCATACTAATATAAAATTCAACACAAATATCTTTTTTTCAAAAAAACGGAAAAAACAACTAAAAACTACATATACATATAATTTCTCAGGGATTTAAGTGCGCCCCTCCTAAATCTACCCTTGCGAACATTGGCCCCGACTATTTTTGTCACTACAGAAGAGATATCACAATTTATATATAATTACAAGAAATTATATTTAAAATTTTATAATTTGGCTAGTGTGTTACGGAGCATGTAGCCCCACTTGATATTAATTATTCAGGACCCATGAGTCTCATGGGTTAGGACCCCCTCGACAGTTACCATTAATTCAATGCGCATTTTGTTGCGTTTAGCCGTTGAGGCCCTCTCTATCCTATAATCATAATTTAAATCATTGTGAAACGATTACTCATTTTTTAGACTAGCCCCTACGCTAAGAACAAACAATACACGACTCTTCTCATATAATTAAAAAAATAATGGGCAAATCCTCAAGCAAAGTATAGAACAGTAGAATTCAACATGTTACAATGAGTGCCCTTGGGGTATTATTTTTGTGATGCTACTTGTAAAATTAATTATTGCCTAATTCACAACTTAAAAGTTAACTCAAAAAGATGAAAATGATCAAACTTTATGAGGAGTTCACACATTTCACTAATTATCAATATAGGACTTTTGTCATTTTTTTACCTCCCATCTCACGCCCAGTGCAAAACATTTGGTATTTGGATAACTTTTAATTTTCAGAATCCAACATTAGGTGAGATAGATCATGCTCTGGTACTATATAAAATTAAATCTCAAGCTTAATCTACACCCTGAAAACTAACTTGAGGATTGCCCAAACCATCTCATTAACCACCAATTTAGACTTTTGTCATTTCTTCAATGCTATTAGAGAGAATAGATTTTTACGTATTTAATTGTATTATCAATACACGTTTTTCCGTGTATATCTAATTCTGTTTCATTGGTCTGAGTTCTGCCTGCTCAAAACGAAATAAAATGAACATGAAGTATAAACCTTTTTTTCCTTATTCATTTGAAGGAATTGAATCATTATTATACATAGTGATGCACATTACAAGGTTCAAATTAAACGAAAAAAATATGAAAGTGCCTCAGCTAAGTATAAGTTGACAATTGTTTGTATATAACTAAAAGTATACAAGGAAAGAAGAAGAAGAATCTTGAATAACAGGGGAACGAAGGCTCTGTAAAAACAGAGGAACCTGCAAACGCCTTGGGAGAAACAGCTGCTCTCTCATTCTTGATATAACAATTCCATATTCTTCAATTAATTCCACCATTTTCCCTAATTTTATCATCTCTCTTTTGTCGAATAACTTCCTGATTGGGAAATTAGAAGCAGGGTTGCTTTCAAATATCACAATGGTAGTTGAGAAACCAAGAAAAGAAAATTTTCGTGAAACAACGACCAGAAAATGAAAAGGGGAAGAGGGTTCATACTAAAGATAGATGTAGCTACCCCAATATATATACACAAAAATATATGGTGAAGTTTTTAATTATCCATTCGTACTTTTTATACCACAGTTTTTCTTTTTTAGTTCATTAAAAAAAATCACATTATTAAAATTCTTCCTTATTTTTTACACCATATCAAACTAAATAATGCAACATAAAATAAAATAAAAGAGTACTTGTTATCTCAAATCAAATAAGTCTCTATCCATTCTCTGCCCCTCTCTCACATGCCTTTCTTCTCAGTTCTCCCCTCTCTCGATTTCGCTCACCTCTCTCATTTTTCTCTCAATTTTGCTCGCCAGATATACAAATATATTTATGTATTCAATTACACATATATAATTATTTAATAAATATACACATATAATTTCACAAATATAAATATACAATTCGTGTCTCTCTCTCCTCCCTCTCTCAATCTCGCTCGCCTCTCTCTCTTACCTCTCTCGATCTCGCTCGCCTCACTCCTAAAATGTGTTGTAATTTTAATAAACTATAATTATTTTAGCTATTTTTTATCTTATTATATTTTAAATATTTGCTCTTTCTAAAAAAATCCTATTATTATTATTTGTTCTTTTCTTTTGTTCTCCTTAGATTTTGTATTATTGGTGTTATTGTTATTAACTTTTCTTACTTATAACATGATTTTTTAAAACTAATATGTTTACTTTTTAAATTTATTTTAAAATAATTTTATTATTGCGTGTATAAAAAATATTTTGTTATATGAATTGATCATAATTGCATTTGAATATGTGGTGAGATTTTTGAGGATAATCTACAATCTTCCATGTGGACTTTTCCCCGTAATG
Organism: Solanum ossicruentum; assembly: GCA_025774065.1. Taxonomy (NCBI): domain Eukaryota; kingdom Viridiplantae; phylum Streptophyta; class Magnoliopsida; order Solanales; family Solanaceae; genus Solanum; species Solanum ossicruentum. The sequence goes on along the minus strand of JAOTQR010000069.1, from coordinate 14,738,370 downwards.
ATGTTGGTATTATTGAAAAGTTGAAACTTTTACAAAAATTACAATGATTTGGTTTTTGAATAAAGGTTGGTGGCTTGTTACGCGTTAGATTTAATGAAATACACATCATTAGCCCTGAAAAGTAAAAAGAGTTGCTATACTTTAATTTTATTTAATTTGGAGGTGGAAGTTGAAGTTGCGTGAAACATCAGAAAAATACACTTGTTTTACATGTGTAATCCACCTTTATAGTTCTCATCTAAAAGACAAATTCTGGATTCTACGTGTGTTGACAATTCCATTCATACAAAATGTGAAGGAAGGCACTAGATAATTCTTTTAGCTGAAGTGAAAATAAATAATACTATAATAAATAAAGGAAAAATTATATAATTAAGCAAATATATGATATGTATTTACATTATATAATTATAGTTGAAACAAATTATAATTTATGAGTATAGCTAGGATTTTATTGCTATAATTAGGATTTTATTTCTTATTTTCTCTCTCGTCTCTTCCTCTATCTCGCCTCCCTGCGCTTTCTCTCTTCAATTTCTTGCATATCCAATTCGCATCTCTCCACTCTCCGTCCTCTGGCTCACCTCTCTTTTCCCTTTTCCAATTTTGCTTGCCAGATATACAAATACATGTGTATATTAGTTACACATATATAATTATTTGACACATATACAGATACAATTTGACAAATATACATATATAGTTCGTCTCTTTCCTCCTTCTCTCGATCTCGCTGTTCTCTCTCCTCCCCTCCAGATCACATAGCCAAAATTATTTCGTATAATTATGTTAAATATAATTATTTAAACAAATTAAATTTCAAGTGTAAACTATTCATGAAAATTCCTAATAATAAAAGAACATAGATTTATGTAGAGTCCTTGTACTGATTTGGGTTCAGCATACTTTTCAGATTGCGATATGAAATTATGAAATTCATTCATTTGGGACCGGAAATATAACTTTATTGTTTGGCTGGGCCGTCGAAGTTATCTTATTTTCGAGTTATTCTTTTATAAGATGTGTTTTTCGATTTTTTTTTTGGGGAGAATAGTTATTTGTATTTGGCTAAAAAATTATTTGAGTGTTGATTTTGTTTGTCATTTGCGTTTGATTAAATCATTTGAGAAGTAATTTAGTTTGTTAGTCTTGCCAATATTCTTTTTGAAAAAAAAATGCTTTTTACTTATCAAATTATTAAAAAGGAGATGTTATGACAAACTTTACTTATCGAATTAAAAGCACTTATTCTTTGAGAGAAATTACTTTTTCTAATCAAAAGTTTAAAAAGTAGTTACTATTCAAAAATACTTATTTCTTCATCAAAAGCTTACTTAAACACTTTCTTTTTTAAAAAAATAAGTGCTTTTTTCCTTTTAATGAAAAAAAAAATATTCATGAGCTTTTACAAATTTGGCCATACAAGCAAATCAATTAGTCATAATTGGTTTTTGGTTTTTGCTTAAAAAATTGACCTTTCTTGATCGTTTTAGTTTTGCGTTTTTGCTCAATGGACACTAAATTGGCGTTTTACGCCGCAATAGAAGGAGAATAGATATTAGTTATTTAACGAGATTTTGTGGTAAGAAGATAAATAGCATAAAAGTGTCAGTTGCTACACTGAGAAATCTATCACTGGTCAAAAATTCACTATTAAAAATTAAAAATTAAAGATTGACAAAATTTTATAATTAAACGAACAAATTTTATATAAATTTTATTACCCGCGAATTACAAAAAAATCATTTAGCTAGAATCTATTTAACTATAAATTAGCTAAATTAATACTAAGACGACCTATTTTCATCATTATGGATAAATTAATGGGGAAATAATTTGGACCGCAAAAACTCCTGAGTAGTTACTTGAAAATTTTAAATCAAGACAGACTTGAATGAAAGCTTAGTCAAGTGAGGTTTTGCATAACCTAATGATGGACTAGGGTTGAGCTTGATCATTAGGAGCCTCTTGTACAACTTTATGAAGTTGAATTTAGACGAGTAGAACTCTTTAAATTGATCTTGATGTGAAAGGATGGGTCTACAACATCATCAAGGATTGAGAATGTGTTGCGAAATAAGGGTTTAAGATGCAAATTTCAAATCTCTATTTTCGTGCAATCCATGATCCGCCATAATGGACTTGTGTTTTATTATTGTTTTTGAGGTTGCATCCCCTTACCCTATAATTTACTAGAGTTTTGATATAGTAACTTTAAGATTTTAGGGGATAATTTTTGCATTATTTTAATTTAATTTGAATTTATAAAAACTCAACACTTCATTGTTATTTAAATCTGTTTCCACATATTTAAATTTTTATCTCTTATTAATTTTTTTAGTTGGATAGTATTAATAGTTTTTCCACCACAATCACGATGAATCGATATCATTAAAATGTAATTTCATGCTTTCTACTAGTATATCCTTATTCTAAATAACTATAAGGTTTGATGAGCAAATCATAAATACATATATTCTCATGAGAAATATGGGTTATATTTATATGGATGTGACAACTCTCCATCTAGACATAAAGAGATTTCAAACAAATATCACCTACTCAACCTAATAATAATATTAGCTACTAGTCTAGTCTATCTCAACTAAAAAACCTATATATATTTCCAACAAAATACTTCAAACAATTAATGATATTAGTGTAAAAACTTCTTAAAGATGAAATAAATTCAAAATAGAAAATTTGTGATGGAAGAAAAGTATTTAACATTGCTTTTTCTCGGCCAAACCCTAGCTAGTAAAATAACTGCCTAATTATTTTAATTAGTTGTATGATCTTGATATGAGTACTGATTTGAGATTCACTATTCAACTAATTAAAATCATTAATCAGTTATTTAACTAACTAGGGTTTGGCCGATCAATTAAATACTTTTCTTTAATCACAAATTTACCTCCCAAAAGCCACACACTACTTTGCTCTAAAGTTAAACAAAAATGGTTTACAAGTTGACTAGCTCTTTTTGGTTCTCTTTAAAATTCTATTTTCCATTTCAAATTCCTAGAAGATTTTTTGTGGTATCATTGTAATATCATTACTACAAAATTATTATTAGTATTACAAGTACAACAATAATATATTCAGTGAAATCTCATAAGTGAAATCTGAAAAGGATAAAATGTGTGCAAATTTTACCACAACCTCGTAGAAATAGAAAGACTATTTGTGGAAGGGTAAAATTATTATTATTATTGCCTAATACAATTGTTTTCTACGGCCAAAAATGTAGTCAATAAATCAACGGCGATAAATACATGTATTAACCTTATTATTATATTTGATATACGACCTTAAACGTGAAACTCAAGAATTTCGTTTAATTTTATCCTGCTGGATAAATTAATTTCATTTTCAAGATATAACTAATATATCCCAACTATTATTGGATCTAAAATATGGTATATATTGGATCTAAAATATGGTATAGTTTTCTTGACTAAAATAGTGTTTGCAATCGCTATCGATTGTTGCTTATGAGCTACGCCATAAAATGAAATTCATGAGTTGTCAATTTTCTTAATGAAGATTATTAAAGGCATAATTATTGGTAAATTTCCCCTTGGCCATTTTTGTTCTAATCTTTTTGTTTGTTAGTTTGGATTGAGTTCAAGTTATTCAACGTTGAAGAAATAACAAAATGCAGGCTGGTTTTTGTTTTTTAGAATCAAATTTGGTACAAAGTCGTCTCAAATTTTTTAGAATAATTTTTTTTTCTAAATATGTCAATAAATATTTGCCATTTGAGATAAAGAATTGCTAGAAACTTGTTGCTATGTCCTTAGTTTTTGTTAATTAAGAAAAATGAAAACGATCAACATCGGCCAAATGGTTACAAATATGAATACACGTTCGGAAGTATTTAATTTGTGGCCACGAAATTATTCTTGGATAAAATAATATCCTCTTTTAATTTGATACAATGAAAATTATTCTTTTGTACATTTTTGAAGGGATTTGTTTTTTTAGTGAAGTTTTGGTTTCTTCAACTAATTTCGAGTGGTTCGAATCATTGTTAGAATGTTGTATCCTGAATGTAATAAGTAAAGAGCAATATTGTTGGATTAGTGAAAATTATGACGCACTAATAAATTTGAATGTTCTTTCAAAATAACAAAATATTCGCACCTTAACTTGAATTTATTTTTATCATTTTATTTTCACTGATAATTTATTATATATACACTAACAAATATCGATCTTTAGTAATATACAATACTTACTACCACTACGATGTTAAAGAACAATAGAAATTCTTGAAGAATGTGTTAGATTGCTGAAGAAGTGTTATTTGACACGATATGGTGACCTTTAGGCACTGAAGCGTCTTTTTAAAAAAAAGGTCCGCTCTTACCCTCTTACAACCCGCAAAGAATTTACATAAAAGGCAATCAATCCATCCCATTTTGCATCAACACATAGTTTTAAATGTTCTGCTCCATAGTCGTACTCGTACTGATTTATTGTCATTCCTACTAAAAATATATGATGGACAATAGATCATAAGTATACTCTTTAAAATGATAATTCATACCTCTAGCTAGTATTATTGAAGTATGTAAAGGGTCTTGCGTGGTCGTCTAAGGAGCACAAAATAACCAAGGTTCTCGACAAATGTGAGGTCCATATATATATATATATATATACACACACCTACACTCCATATTAATAGTCCCTATGATTTAGTAAATAAATCAGCATTGATTATATGATTAAATATATAAATCATCAATTAATTGGAGTATTGAGTGTATATATTAATGAACTATGATTAAATGATAATTGTATTGATCTGATATAAATAACCTCACATGATAAGTTTTTTGCCCACAATAAAATGGTCAAAATTAGTTGGCCGTCAAACACAAAATAATAACGTCATTCAAATTTTCAAAAGAGAACAAGTAGATAATCTAAAATACAAACAACAGTGATCGATATTAGAAAATTTAAAAAAAATTACTAGTACATATTTATCTCAAACAAAGTATTAATTAGTCGCATTTGGTTGGGGGGCGGGGGGGCATTAAAAACAATGGCAGCAAAGTCGATGCTGACATATTCCTAACTCCAAAATTAGAAGCCCCATTTTTTAGACCAAAAAAAAGGCCTCTCAAGTCACAAGTATATTATTTATCTTTAAGGTCTACGTTGTAAACGTGATATGACATGACATTTTATTGAACCTCTCATGCCAAATGAATAGTCCCTTAATCCAAGGCGTGAAAATGGAGTAAATCAATCTCGTGGATTCAATATTTCAATTAGTGAGCCAATTATCTTGTTTGAGTTAAGAGTGTTAGGAAATACGATCTGAAGATCTAGGAAGAAAAAGAAAGATTGACGAAAAAGAAGTTCTTCCTAGAGAGAAGGTAGAGAAAATTCGTGAAGAGAGAGAAAGTTACTTTCGTGGTAACGCCCAATAGGTAAACTCCACGGTGATAGGATATATATATTAATGGTATCTGGACAATTACACAAAATACATTTATACATGGAGATTATCTGAGGAGTGCTTTACAATTCTTACTTGCTTGTAAGATTGTTGGATTTTTTGATGCCTAACAAATGAAATAACCTTCCTATTTATACAACTTTCTAAAGGCTCTAGCCGTTGCTACAGTGCCATTTCTAGCCATTGCTACAGTGCCTTGATCGTTGCTACAGTGCCTTGGCCGTTGTTATAGTGCCCTGACCATTGCTACAGTACCAGAGAGTTCTGGAGCCTTCCAGGGTGCGTCGGAAATGTTTCTGAGCACAGTACATAGATATAATTATCAGGCACTACAACCTAACAAAGAGTTCATAATTCAATATTTTCAATGCTTTCAATAACTTATATGGATAAATTTAGATATAGGTTAAAAGTTATGGATGTGCAAATTAAATGAAATGATAGTGCGAGTCAACTGAGTCCCTTATTGATCGTAATGAGTGAGGATAATGAATTTATTGTTTAAGGTAAAGTAAGTTCGGTCTATAACAGTTGATGTTAGAACTACTTGTTGATTAACGCTTTGAAGAGGACTCAAACCTTCGAGCTCTTTAGCATGCATGAGGTTTGTGTTGGATGAACAAAGTCCAAACAGTTAGTTTCTATTTTGATATGTTCTATATCAATAGAATTTTAAAAAAATATAATTTAATTAAGTACTAAAATATTGAAAAAGAATAAATAAAAAAAGTAAAACTTAGTAAAAATTTGGATTGGATTGGATTGGATCGATCTTATCCACTCTATAACCCATTACTTAATCAGTTTTGAACCAACCTATTTTGATTTAAATAAATTTGGGTTGAGTTGAGTCTTAACTCGTTTATTGTCTCGACACATTATAACTCCCTCAAATTTTAACCAACCTGCATGTTAAAATTATCATCTCCTACTTTCTCTAATAGTCTGGAAGGTTCTAGAGATATGAAGAATTCTCTTGAAAAGTCTAGAAAGTTCTAGAGACGTGTGGAGTTCTCTAGAATAGTCTAGAAGGTTCTAGAGACGTGTGGAGTTCTCTAGAACAGTATGGAAGACTCTGGAATTCTCTAGAATTCCTTAGAAACGTGTAGATCTTGCAAGAAGGCTCTGGGAGCTTCTAGAAGA
>JAOTQR010000069.1:14716896-14729745 GCA_025774065.1 Solanum ossicruentum | reverse complement strand
AGGAGTTGGTATAGTGTGTGTAGTACATTCTAGGTCCTCTATAGTAGGTGCGTTGGGCTCGTCGAAGCTTCCAACATTGCACAATTATCACCCCTAATACCAAGATGGTGGCTTGAAATATAAGAAGTTACAGCCGTGACCAATAGATGAGAGTATATAGTATCAGGAGTACCAACTGTGACAAAGTAGGCCAAAAAAAAAAGAAAAAGAAAAATTGAGATGTGGTAACTTGGATCTAAAAAAGTAATGCAATCTAATGGAGATTGATATAAATCATTATTAATAGCAATCAATATTTATGATAATGTGTTCAAAATCATAATGGACTCTCTCTCACCGAACAGAGTAGTTGTTTTAGTTAGTTCTCATGTTCAATCTACAACAATATCAGTATAAAGTGCTCCACTTTCTAATTTAAGGACTCTCCCCATTTAAAAAAAAAAACTAATTTGATTTGGCACTAAATTTTAAAAAATAATTTTTTTATTGTTATTGTCTTAAATTACAGTTATATTAAATGTATCAAAATGTCATTTAATTTGTGGTCTGAAACAAGTCACGTGTAAAGTTGAAATTAAAATTTTACTAAAAAAGAAAATTGATCATTTTTTTTAAACAGATTAAAAATAAAAATAGATTATTATTTTTAAACGGAGAGAGTACTACTTATGCAGCGCAATGAGGAATTCGACCATTAATTTGCAAGTAACTATAAGTGAGATTAGCAACTTATAAGTGAGATTAGCAGCTTAAAAGTAGCAGTTGAGTTTTTATGTTAAAACTCAATAAAAATCCAAGGCCATACATACTAAACAAACATAAAGGGATTATTTTAGCGACAAAATGCAAAAACAGGAAAACTTACATATTAATTAGTGGTAGCTATTTACAAATAAAAAGTAGGGAGTAATTGGGAGTTAATTAGAATGAATATGATCTTGTGAAGGCCTTTTTCAAAGCTAATTTCCAGCTTAGCGATCGAGCCCTTATGAGAGCCAAAGGTGGTGCGATTCGATAACGAGAAGCTGTTTGTGGGCTTGATGTTTCTAATTCTTCCATAATGTTGTCTTCTGGATTCCAAAAACGAGCCGCCTTTCTTTTGCTTCTAACTCTGGCTAAAACATCATACTTGTTGCAGATTCCCCACACTGTCACTTTCTGTTGTTCGAAATCGACATTCACCGAATATATCCCTGAAATTTACTTCACATATGATTACTGCTATTAATAAATTGATTTCATATGACAATGAGTGCATATATCTTAGCTCGAAGAAAAAAACCCAGCAAGTATTGCATTAAAAATAGGGAAACTAACGATAAATGTACCTTTTGCCATCAACACACTTTGGTTATATATATGTTCTATATATGTATATATCCATGTTTAGAATAAGAGTAAATTAGGTAACTAATAAATATATGACACGTATTTACATTGTACTACTATAGTTTGAAAAAATTACAACTTATGGTTATAGTTAGGGTTTTATTATTTTTTTTCCTCTCCTCTCTTCATCTCTCTCTCCTCACTCTCTGCAATCTCTTGCCAGATATATAAATACATATGTACATCACTTACATATATACAATTATTTAATAAATATACATATTTAACTCAATTGATATACATAAGAAATTCATCTCTCTACTTCTTACGCTCACCTTTATATTCCCTTTCTCGATCTCGCTCGTCCTCTTATCCCTCTCCCAATTTCGCTTGCTAGATATTCTATGTATATCAGTTAAACATATACAGTTATTTGACAGATATACACATACAATTTGAGAAATATACATATACAATTCACCTCTCTCAAAACTCGCTCGCCTCTCTCTTATACTATGTAGCTTTAAATCGTAATTTTATCAAACTACAATTATTTTTGCCTTATTATATTTCAAACTATAATGGAAGCCCATTTTCCCAGGCCTAGTTGCTTAAATCTACTGACAAAAAACATATTTGTGGGGCACTATCCTCCTGGCCCTTTAACATATTTGGGAAGGCTTCATGTATACATGTTGTGGACAGAGACTTGAAAATACACAACTTAGACCTCTACAAATTAACTCCATACAAGAACCAAAATGAAAAAACCAAAAAGTTAATTCAAGAGTTTTAGATGAAAATTTTGTCCCAATACATATGCTATAGTACATAATTTACCTTTGATATTGGAAAGAGCCTTGTTGATTTTTCTCTCACAACCATAAGAGTAGAGAGGCACCATCATTTCCACATACTGAGGTTCTACATTGATATTTCTGCCTGCCGGAACTATCTGCATGTTCGCCATATTTCCCCGAATTCAACGCTACAACTATATATAGTCCTTAGCTTAAGTTGAGTTGGCCTCATCATGATATATACTGGTAATTAGCATTTACAGAATTATGATCTAAAATCAAAAGTAGCAGACAAGATTCTTTCTATAAAGTTTGCATGAAAGATCCCTTTTTGCCCTTTGGCTTTTAGTTTGTTAATCCATATTAATCTATGCATCCTGAAAGTCATAGGGTTCTCTGAATACAGAAAACTTTATTTAAAAACTGACGTGGGATTATGACTAGGATGATTGTAAAAAGACAAGTATCATCATTCAAATGATAAAGTTTGCTTTTCACAACCCATGTGCCCTGCATTGCTTAACATGTAAGTTGCCTTTCATTAATGTTAAGGATTGGATATTGCTAAGGTTTTCAATATTTTAAAAAAAAACTTATCTAGCTGCCAATGTTAATATGCTTCCTAGTTTAGATACCCCATTTGGCTTTTTCCAAAAAAACTTTCTGTTGATCCTTTTATGACCTTTTTATTATGGTGAGGGTGATTGTTGAGCTTGTAAAGAAGGAGAAATTAAGAACCTGATTGGATGGACTTATTAGGATTCTAACTTATATCCTTTCATTAGATTGGATCATTAGGTGCATTTTAATTTCTCGTACAACAAACATGTGGTTGGAGTTTGAGAAGGATCTAGAATCTCAATTCTATGGGCCAATCTTTAGGGTTACTAGAACTGAGCCTGTGATATTATCAAGGTTATGAATCTGTATTTACTAATTGTGATTTATGCACAAAAATATAATGTATGCTCCACATTGAGAAACTTAAACTCTATATTAAATTGTGGGTTGGTTTCAAACTCAATAATTTTGACTTGTTAGACGATATACAAAATTGAAATTCACTAACTAAAATATTTAGTGGAATAATCTTAAATTAAATGCATTATATTCTGAACTCAAGCTCATAAAATTTCTGCTCTCAATACGGATCAGGGTTAAAGGTAATTGAATGGCAGCCCTAAAGTAATATGGGAGGTTGAAGGAATATGTTTTCTGCAGTCTCAAAAAAGTGATAATAAACTATAAAGAATTGACGTAATTCCTTTTACTATCATGGCAAAGGTGGTTCTGCTTTTGCAGATCTCATGGGCTTACATGACGCCAAAGTTATCTTATCCTATATAATTTCTTTTATATAAAATATTATATATTCCTCAGTGAATCTAAAGCTTAACAAGGAATAAGGCTGACTCCATTCTCAATTTCTACGTAAGAGAGTGTCTAATTCGACTTATTTTCAGTATTTTCTTCGTTCATCTTTACTTGTTTGGACTCATTTTGATTTATTTTCAATACTCCCTTTGTCCAATTTCTTTCTTGCATGAATACAAAGATTATGATGTAGGAAATAAAAAAGATAAATGACCTAAAGATTACGAGGTATAAAACAGTAATAAAGAGTGAAATAAGTACTAGACATAAACAGTATTAGGTGTTGTAATTAAAGAATGCAGGGAAAGAGAAGAAAATGGATGGATTTAGGCATAGCTGATCTCAAAAAGCCTATATTCCATATGTTCATTGCAATTTTTTTATGAAATAAAATTATCATGTTTCTATTTGGATTTGATTTTTTCATTGATGGTATTGAGTAAAACCTTCAATCTGGATACTTCTTTGCCCAAAATTGGACTAAATCACAAATTATTATTAGATAGATCATATATAGATTCTTCTTAAAAACGAGCTTGACTCGAACTGAGTTTTATTATACTGTTACACATTCTTCTAATCTTTTGATAATTTAGGCGAGTGAGACTACATGATCATGGCCAAGCCCAGTGTTTTCGACGGCGAAAAGCGATAAGGGTTCACCTCGTCACATGATGATACTAGGGGTAAGGCGCTCGCCTTTTTGAAGTGCAACATCATTTAATATTAAAAAGTTAAAAAAAAATAATTTCATATATAAATAATCAATCTCAATCTCAATAACATGTTAGCAAATATTTTAATTCAAATATTGAAAATAAATAATAGATACTAAAAGTCTAGAACTTGAATAAGAATAAGCAAAATCAAAGTTAATAGTGAGGGAAAAAAAACAGAGGTAGAAGTAACTCTAAATTCTAAAGAAGAAAGAGTGATAAAATCTAAAGAAGAAAAGAAAAAATGCATATTTGTTAGACTTTAGAGTCTCCACAAAAGTTTGATTGGTCGCTGCTGAAGTCTAGTCGGGTCATTTAATTGAAGTCGCAGTCTACGTCTACGTAGGAGTGCAACTGTACAAATTTGAAAAAGAAAATCCTAAAATTAACTTTTAGCTTTTAAAACACTCTAAATTAATTCTTTTTTAAAGAAAATACAAAAGACGACACCTTTCTAACCTCTTTTGAAGATCACATCTTCATAAAGCTAAAATGTGATAAAAAGATCGCCTCACCTTGCCTCGTGCCATTGACGAGATCGCCTTTATGTCAACATTATAAAAGCACAACCGGAGAAAATGGAGACGATTGATATGATATTAGAGAGGAACCACTTCATAAAATAAGTTAAAAATTATAAATTAATAAATGACTCATATTAGTAAAGTTTGCTTTTAAAATTGCTTGTTTTCGAGCCAGCCAAGCCCACATTTTATCCCAAAAAAAGGGGGTGCATGTGCACTTCCACCCTCAACCTTCATCCATATTCCATACAACACCCTCTTCAAATTCCTCTCGAGAAATTACACTAAATTTGTTATTATTCTAATCGGAATTGAACAACAAAAAGATACTGGCATGCAGCAGCTACCATAGAGAGAATGCAAACATGGGCTTACGACAAAAGTGAAGCCTATTAATTACTTTCCTGCTTGCTCTAAAGTAGCAGTAATATTTGATCAGAAATATAAAAGGACAGTTAAATCCCTGATTAACTTAGAATTAATGACAAAGAAGGTGCATAGTGACAAGATTTTGAGTTAATAAAGCATGTTCTTCTTTTTATTTAATTTAATCATATATAAGAGCTGATCGACTTCTCATAGATTCCCTTCACATGATCGATCCCCCAATCATCATCTCAATCAGCAATAATTTTAGCTTGCTACCTCCTGATAGTGACACTAATTAATTCTTTTTAATTTTTCCATCAGATTTATTTTTCTAAAATGACACACTCAATAAAAAATTTTCTTATTTTCTGCAACAAAATTTCAACCATTTCCATCAAAACTTCCGCATCCATCGTTCCAACGTAAAGGGTCCCACATCCCACGTGGCAAAAGATACAAGATGACTCGGATCTGCGTAAACCTCAAAGGGTGGGTCCCAACCACGTGGAACCCATGCATTTGTCTCTGCTACAGGGAAAAAAGAGAATCTACACTTTCTAGCACGCATCATGTCTCGATTTAAAACCATCGGTCTTTAACTCGATTCCAAATATAAAAAAACATCAGAAATTTTTATTATTTTGAATAAAGTATATTATTTATTAAATAAGTGAAGTTTAATATCAATAAAATATTAATTATATTATTAAATATTTATCAAATAAAATTATAACATTATTTTTAAGATCGAATAGAAAGTGTAATGTGTCTTGCAAATTGAAGTCAAAGAAAATGTTTTGTTCTTCCTGCCAATCAAGGTGGTCACATAGATTAAAACTTTGAACTTTACGAACTTAAATTAAGATCATTGTAGATTTCTAAATCTTATGATTCTCTTAAGCTTTGTTAGTTCTTTTAATTTTGTGAAGTTAAACTTATTGCAAAATATTAAAAATAAAAAATTTACTACTAAACTATTAAAAAAAACACTCTTTTTGAAAAGCTTGTCAGATTTCATTTCATTTTAAAATAGGTATATTTTAACTCCACATATTTATTATAAAAATCTTGTGAAACTCATTTTCAACTTTAAAATTTTTAAAATAATATGAGCCTCTAAGCGCGCTTTTACCAGTTGTTTCCACATGTTGCTCCCTTAAAGTTGGTAGGCAATGAAATTTTTTTTATATACATTTATATTTAGTTTTAAATTTATAATATATTGATCAAGTTAAATTTTTTATTAACAAAATTAAATTAATATTTAAATTAAAATTATATGACTTATATAAAGTTTAATTTATATATTTGATGATTGTATGTACTAAAGGACTGTCTACTTTAATTTCGTTCCAGTAACCTAGCTTCTCCAACTGAAATGTATTTTATATGATAGTTGAAAATTAAAAGAGAGATAGAGCTCGTCAAAACTTATATAAAGTTCATTTAAGGACAAAGTTAGAGAATTGATAGACCTAGTAATTATTAATAGCGTGACATTAAATTGTTTTAGCATATATTCATGATTGTTGATTTACTTACGAACTACAATCTGTTTCATGACTTCTATATGATTATATGAAGAAACAATTTTCAACCTATAAACTACAGTTTGTTTCATAACTTTTGTATTTACTATATGAAGAAACAATTTTGAACCTACAAACTACAGTTTGTTTCATGACTTCTGTATGATCATATGAAGAAACAATTTTCAACCTACAAAACACTACCAGATAAGATCAAATACATAATCAGACCTTTTAGCTATAGTTTGCTTGATTACAACTCATTGTTACATGTTAGAAGGAGGAGAGAGGTGAGTGATATTGGGAGAGAGAGAGAGGAGAAAGACGATCAAGGCCTAGCAGAGAGACATAACTGATTTGTATATATATCCAATCGATAATTGTATTATTGATACAATTGAATTGTATTGAAAACTAGCTGCGGTTAAAAGGAGGAGAGAGACATGCGAGATTAGGAGAGGGAGGAAATAAGCGAGTGAGATTAGACGAGGAGGAAAGAAACAAGAGAGTTTCAGGAGAGGGAGGACAGAGATGAGCGAATTTGGGAGAGAGAAGTGAGACAGATACATTTGAGATAAATGAATGAATACAATTGTATCAAAGATTACTATTGTATTCAATTTGTTGACGAAAATCAATTGTATAAAGTATACTATCAAATATAATTTATATCTATGAATACAACTAATCAACAAATATAGTTATGTTGTTTTTATAAGTCGACATAAATTATATTTTTATTCATTTATTGCTTTGTGTATTGTATTTATGTGTTACCATTAATATTTGTATGATTGACTATTATCATTTATATCATTGACTATTTGTATTTGTATGTATTAGAGAGAGAGAGGGGGCGAGAAGCGAGTGAGAGAGAGAGCAAAGAGAGGAGAGGGGCGAGCGAGAAAGGAGAGAGAGAGAGTGGAAAGAGAAGAGTAAGTGTATATATAGATAGATGGATAGATGGAGAGAGAGGGGTGAGGAAAGGAGGGAGGCGAGCGAAGAGTGTAAAGAGAGAAGAAAGGCAAGGGAGAGAGGAGGAGAGGAGAGAAATTTTAACTATATCTATGAATAATGACTATTTAAAATTATATATTGCAAATACATATCATATGTTCTTCCGGTGTAATTTTCCTTCACCCATTTCTAACATATATATGTTACACTTGACTGTGGAACCAATCTTTAAGAATACTCATTCAATATAAGTTACGAAAACTTTGTACTATTCAATTATATATGCTTGTTCTTTACCTTATCAATTAGTTGGAAGTTACTCAATCTTTAATTTGTTCTCATCATGTTATCGATTATTCATATAGTGCCGTAATGAAGTCTATTGCATATTATAGTATAAAAAAGATCTAGGATAGACAACTTTGACTGAAATTGATACTCCAACAAATGTACTCATATCGTCACCTTAATAACAAAGATGGAAATTGATATATATACACAACAAAAAACAATACTGATGTAACATTTCTATATCTACTCTTGAAATAGTATATTCAAGATTAGATATATATTACACGATAAATATTGGTATTTATCATTATTCATCTAGAGACAGAATAATCCCCTTCACATGACCATCCATACAACAAATAAAATACTGCTACGTATTTAATCAACACCCCACAATATCATAAAAACTCAGTGTGGAGATTGAGTGATTAATTAAGTACTATATATAATTTCTTGCATGTTTATTAACTATGTAATGCAACATGCATTAGGATTTTCATCGGAGAAGAGCTGCGGCGGTGGAATTCTTTCAATAACGTAAAGTGGCTGATACGGATGATAATACATCATCTTATTAATGGTATGTTCATCATCATGATCTATAATTGGAACAATTATCGGTTCTTCTCCTCCTCCTTCTCCGCCTTCTTTTTTTTCTTCCTCCGGTGGCTTTTCACCGTCGCCCCCATTGGGGGCGGCTCCAGATTCGTCTTTCTTATCTTCAGGCTTTGGTTCTTCAGCGGGCTTTGATTCATCGGCCTTGGGCTCTTCAGCGGGCTTTTCGGGTTCAGGTTCGGGCTGAGGGACAATCTTTGCTTGCTTTTTGGTGCGTCGATAGACGTAGTCGACAAGCTTGTTAGCGTCCATTGTGCCTGTCACCGTAACTTTTCCAGTACTGGCTTCGGTTTCTGCAGTTCTTACTCCTAAATTAAACAAGAAAATTAATAATTAATCACATTACTGCGTGTTATTATTGAGTCAAAGAAAACGGTTCTGATTTGAGTGACTCGACAGAGTAGATTAATTACCCATCATTTCTCAGGTTTCTTGTCATGTTTTTCAGCCTATTAATTATGTGCAAATTATTCAAATAGTTTGTAAATGTTTTTGAAGCTTATATATATATGGATAACATTCGTGCACCTGCCCATTGTCCCACAACCACCTAAAATATGGTGACAGGTGGATAAATCTCACCATCACGCTTGGTAAAAACTTATTTTTAAACCAAATCAGCAAATATCCAATATTTGTTTGAAAATGGGATGGCTTTACTCAACCGTAACCAAGAAATATGAACTTTTACTTCATATTAATCATGGATACATTTTTAATTCTTTGAAGTTTTGTGGTGGTATTCTATTGCTTACTTTTACCTTGCATTTTTATTTGCTGTTTTTCTCTTTAAAAAAATAAAGCCAAACAAATCGCATGGCAAAGAAGTAGTCAATTGACTGCTCGTTCCACTCTTCATTTCTCAACGGTAGGTCATTACTTTCAAAAAGTCTCATGCTTATATTGATAATTTGATTATCTTAGACCATGAGGATCGCATTGGTTAAGTCTTTGACATGATCTTCTCAGTAATTTATATAAGACTTGAAATTATTATTAAGTAGATTTAATGTATCTATACTGACAATGTTACAAAGTATCATCACCATTAATATGTTTTAACGAATACCATGCCTTATTTTTATAATAAAGTCACAAAACATGGTTAGTAATGTGCTACCTCTCATTCTGAGGATCTTCTTTTTAAGTTGCTCGGCACAGGCCTCGCAATGCATGTTGACATTAAGCTCCACAGTAGTTAATCCACTTACCTGAAACATATATACAAATAAAATCAACCATCCAATGTTTACATTATAGTTTTTTATGCATATATAGTTCCCAAATAATCACTTCAAACAAGCAATTATACCTGTGAAGCAACAACTTGAGGAATTGGTTCACCCTCAGCAGCGGGGAGGGGTGACAACACTTTTGCAACTCTCTTAGTTTTCTTGGAAATTCTGTCGCACACTGCTTGTGGCTCTATTACTCCCTTTATTGTCACTTGGTTTTTTCCCATGTCTATTACTACTCCTTCAACCCCTGCTCCAAATTACACCCAAATTCAACGTTTTAATTAACATTAGAGGCATATTATATGACTACTTGTTCAGCCACTAGAATGTAAACAAACCTCTAATCTTTGAAATGGACCTTTCAATTTTCTTGGCACATCCAACACAATGCAAATCCACATACAAAACAAATGGTGAAGGTGGTTTTGGCTCTTCTTTTTTCTCCTCTTCTTCTACTTTCTCTTCTTTCTTCTCCACTGTTTGCTCTTCCTTTTTCTCCTCTGTTTTCACTTCTTCCTTTGGTGGCTCCTGTTATACCCACATTTCATTCAAAATTCAGGAAACTCATTTCATTCAAGAAACAGAGGTAAAAATACAGAGCACTAACCTGTTTCAGTTCTTCACCCATTGTCTCTGTTTTTCTTTTTCTATGACTATAATGTCAAAAACAGAGTTATAGCTTTTATATAGTTCAAAATTGGAGAAAAGGGGTTGTGAAGAGAATCAAATTTAGAGTTAATATGACAAAATAAGATTGTAAAGAGAGAAATGGGCGGTGCGATTATTTCTCAAAAAAGCAGACTGTGTGCGATGGCAGAGCACATGCAGGGCAACTAACTGCCTACAATTAAACTTATATAAATACCTTCTTTTGTATAGTAGTTGAGGAAGAACATTAAGAGAGAAGGGGGGATTTCTAAAGAGTAGGGCTAACCAAATTTATAGACATAAAGTCGTTTCAAATCAATTAATAGGAGAGAGAATACATACAAAACAGAATATTGTGCTTTGTAAGAATACTACCAATATTAATTCAAACCCCATATTTTATTTCTACTTCTTTTTTACTTGTCAATTAATTATGTGATTTTAATTCTAAAATATTTAATTTAATTTTAATATTAATTAATTGACTTTTGAAAATGGAAATGTGACAATTGAAAGTAAATGGAGAAGGAGGGAGTATGTTGCTTAGGTTTGGAGAACCATTCTCTCCTGATTGAGTGTGTCCCACGATCATTAATCACCTAACTAATCACATAATTTTGTCTTAAATACATTCACCGAGGCGTTAATGGGACCTTTAATTAATTCTCCATTTTCCTAAATCATTTCATTTAATTGCAGAAAATTCTGAAACAAGATATGATAATTAAACACGTGGCACCTCGTATAGAGACTGTTAATGAATCAGTAAACAATACTCCAATTTGCTAAGCCTGACAATGACCTAGTAAAGTCCATTATTTCAACTTTTTTTTCTCTTCATCTGCTCATTAATTTCGTGAAAATAGTCTCTCGTACAAAAATAAGATAAGACTGAATACAAAATCTTTATACGTTAATCCTCTTCAAATTTTACACATAGCAAAAATCTTAATACACCACACTTATCCCTTTATCTGATCACCAATTTCAAAGTTACTTTCTTTTTCCTGCATAAATTTATCAACTTTTTGTGGCAGATGAGTCTGGCAAAGGAAAAAAAAAAGTTATATATCCCTAAAGTTTAATTTCTGCGATACCACTTGGTAACTTGAACAAATTTGGGGAAGCTAAATATCTAATAATTTGCATGAAAAGTTCTTCGTGCTTCAAAGTTGGTATCACATGGGTTGTTCCACTTCTACATCTCAAACTCCCCGACGGGGTTAGTTCAAAATTTTAAACGCGAAATATAATTATATACATTAAAATCAATAATTATTAGATATAAATTTTATAATTTTTTTTCTGTCCAATGCGTTAAAGCTCTCACTATGCGGAGAGTTCAGCAAAAGGTTCGACCACAAAGATATATTGTATGCAATCTTGTTTACTTTTCTGCAGCTGATTGTTTTTCAAGGCTCAAATCAATGATCTTTTGGTCACATGATAAAAATTTTACCAGTTACTCTAAGCTCCCCTTCTCTGTGTGTAGGTAAAATCATACTTCCTTCGGTCCCTTTTATATGTCGTTTTTACTATAAATAGAGGGTTCCTAATATATGTCATTTCACAAAATCAAATATATAAATGACATTGTTCTTATATTTTACCTTTATAATGAGCTTTGGAAAGATATATTTGATCAATTAGAAGAACTGAAAAAACAATTAACATATACAATTGTAAAGTCACTTTTTACTTAATATAAGTGCAATCACAATAAATGACGTATAAAAGAGACAGAAGAAGAAGTGGTTACGCAGTTAAGCCATTAATTAAATTGAAGTGAGTGTACTAAATAAATGAGGACCAAGAGATAAAATTGTATAAAATCAATAACTATCATTCTGACTCAAACATGAAACTCTAGCAAAACACAAAACAAGAAATATTATACAATAGAAACAGAAAAGAGACCCAACAAAAAGGAAAAACAGAGTAATATTCGTTTGTAGATCATATGACATTTTTCTGTTCAACAGTCGATCAATTACAAAAGTCATACTTATGATTCACACCGACCTTACCAAACAGGTTCATATAATGAAATTGATAGCTAACTACTAATACTTTAACATTTGTCCCATCAAATCCAAAACGGATAAAAGTTACTGTCCCAAATTATGTGTTTGTAATTTTTAAAAATAGTTGATCGCAAATTATTTGTCCATAGCATTTGAAAACTTTTTTTTTTAAATTTTGTCAACAATAGTAATTATGCTTGAATACTACACACACTTTATCCATGGGTGATAACATATAAATAAGGTTAAAATGGTCAAGATTTTTTTTAATTAATGTTATTCTCTTTGTCTCATTTTATGTGATATCATTTTTCATTAGCCTATCTCAAAAAGAATGTCATTTTATAATTAAAAACATCTTAACATTAAAGTTTTCTTTTACCTTGACAAAAATATTTAGAAGTTATATTACACCATAAATTTTAAAAGACTTTT
>JAOTQR010000069.1:14702321-14713122 GCA_025774065.1 Solanum ossicruentum | reverse complement strand
CGCAGTTGGCTAGCGCGTAGGTCTCATAGCTTCTGAGTAATCCTGAGGTCGAGAGTTCGAGCCTCTCTCACCCCATACCCATTTTTTTCCCTGTTTATTTGTCTTGATTAACATGCCATATAACATTCTTAAAATTCCAGTTTATCAAATCCATGATGGAATAAGTGAAAGGACGTTTTTTCATGTTATTAATCAGGAGAATTTTCATAAATAGCCTAAATATGATCAAATATATATCGGAGAAAATAAATTATATATGTATATTTGTCAAATTGTATGTGTATATATATCAAATAGTTATATATTTGTAACTAATATACATATATTTATATATTTGACAAATGAGATTGGGAGAGAGAGGAGAGAAGCGAACGAAAAAGGGCAACAAGTGGAAAGAGACAAATTGTATATGTATATATGGACTATGTATATCTATCAAAATAATTTTATATATATATATTGTTAGTATACATATGAAATTGTATATCTTACAAGAAATTATAGAGAAAGAGAGAGAGGAAGAAAGGAGAGAGAAAATAACAACAAAATCCTAACTATAACTATAAATTATAATTTTTTTCAAACTATTGTGATATAACGTAAATACATACCATATATTTGTCTGTAACTTTTCCTATCAATAAAGCATCCCCCAAGTTGTAAGAATTACAAGCAAATTAGATGTCATAAATCGTGGTGATAATAAAACTTTTCATCAAACACCATACATGAGGTTAAAGTGCCAAACAGTCCAGCTATGCATCTCGTTGTTGTCTTGCTTTGGTGTTTTCAGGTGACACAAGGGAAAGGAATTCAACAGGGTGAGAGTTAGAATCCCAAATTAAAAAAAGTTGGTCTAAAACCTGGCAAAGCAAAAACTCAATAGTAATATTCTACCCTAAAAAGAAACATCTACAAAACGTGCAAGCCCTTCAAAATATACACTAGCAGTCTCTAATGTCAACTTAAGTTCCTGCTGCAATAAACATACAAGGCAATTCCAACAAAGAGGAACAGTCTGGTTATGCTAACCCTGAACACATACCCTTTCATATATTGGGGATCTATAAATACAAGTACGGTAGCCGAGGCACACTATACATAGAGTCTAAAGCACCCCCAGACACCAATAAAGACCACAAGCAGACTTGCAACCACAACCACCTTGGACAGGTATACGCGTGATGAACTTGAGAGCTTTGTCCCGGTCTTCAAGGACACATCAAGACTTTCTTGAACTGGAGAATCATCTTCATCTTTCACTCGAGTGCTCAAGTCATCAGCCTCCCCATTAACTCCTTCAAATTCTTCATGTGCTGTATCACTGGTGGTAGAAATATGTTCATCAGAGGCTTTCTCACCCTGTACAATCCCAACATGATAGTCTGTGTTATAATGTCAGAGAGGGTAGTATCTTGATGACTTTAGGGGAAAAAAGGGAATGGACAGGCTTACCACAGCTACAGCTTGATGACTTTCTGCCCCCTGACTAGAATCAGTACGCTTGCGACACTCAACTGGTCCAGATTGAAATTTCAGTTGGTAACGTATTCTTCTGGGAGCAGTTCCTTGTGGTTTAGAATGCATGTCATCAGGTTGATTATGCATTTGCCTGGTCCTGAGTTTTATTCCGGTTCCTGAAGCAGATTCACTGCTTACCATATTATTGCAAACACCGGATTGTCCTACTTCTGGGAAGTCCGGGACCTGACTTCCATCAAACCTAGGAGGATAATCATAGTGTCCAGGGTAGGTACTTTGTGGGAAACCTAGACTTCCCACAGCATGATCATTACTAACATAAGGCGCACCTGGTGCACTATACCCCTGTAGCACTTTACCTCCAAGGGAACTGGCCTCTCTCTTAACTGCAGCCTCACGATCAAAATTGTCCCACAGCACCTCAGGATCAAAAAAGTCTGGCTCAACCTGGAATAAACAGAAAAGCAGCATAAGATCAGCTTTTTAAAGAACCTTCTAGCAAATGACACGGATTACTTGATGCAATACATGGTTCCACTCACCAGCCTTTGGGTAACTTCTGCTTCTGACTCACTACATGATCCAGTGTCCTTAACCATCGGGCCAGTTATGCTGTAATTTTTTGTGTCAATATGATGTGATAAAAATTCTTGTCCAGAATCTTCACATGAGAACTCATCTGAGTTGATGAGTATCGAGTCCAAAAAGTCATTAATCTCGTGAGCATTTGTCCCGTACTGAAATTGGACATCTTTTGGATAACCACAGATGTCATTATTCAAGGGGGCTTGCAAATAAGAAGATCCAAGTTCCACCTGCATCTGCGAGTGCAATGGGGAGAAGATCTTCCAATCTAGTGGCTGTGATGACGGGTCACAAAGGTTTCCCAACTCTTTTTCTAGATCCTGAACCGGCTAAACATGAGGCAGAAAAAGAAAATAATCACTTCAACAAATTTTATCAACAATAAAAAGCTTGCCATTCAATCAAAAAGTAGAATCCTGATGTAGGTTATCTTACTGGTATGGATGTTATGTCTAACATTTGATCTTCAGTATCGTCAGCAATACAGCTGTTGCTGTGACTTTCAAGGGGTATTTGTTTGCCATTCACCTTGCCTTTGGAAAACTTTGCGGCATTGCTGTCATCACAATCACATATAGGTTGTATGACCGTTAACGGAGTGGCTGCCTCTGATAATTCATCTTCAGTAGGTGATTTGGCAACTGAAGTATTCTGTTCAGCATCCAAATTGGAATTCTCAACATGTTCATCCTGCTTTAAATCACTCTTCCTAAACAGACGACAAAGCACAAAGGCACCCTGCAACAGGCAAATCACATTTCCCAGTATGAACAAATTTTCATTGCATCATCACTAATAACAATAGAAATAGAATTGCCCTCATGTCAATTTCAGGAGTAAGCTGCAGATACAAAGTTTTTCAATTTATTTTTGATAAGTAGATGCTTCTGACTTTAACTCTTTATTTGGGACATCTAAAAAACTAAAGAATTGGCATTAATTGTGAGAGCATATACAGCATATTTCAGTAATATTCTGCCACTAAATGTAAGGCCACTTCACAAGTCTATACAAATTAGGGAAGGAAAAACTAACGACAACAAAGCTAGAAAAATTCAACATCTGGTTACGCAATTATTGTTACAATTCCAGAGCCTCATGAAAATCCTCAAGTGGATGTAACGGAGGATATTTAATTTTGCAAAGAGTAATTACAATTCATGTTGGCTGAAGATATTTTCACAAAAATAACCAAGCGCAAACAAGAGTTCAAATAATAAATATTTTGCTTTTAGCAGCATATATTTAATATCATGAATCTTGTTCCCCTCAAGTGATACAGAATCCTTATATGCTCAGTCCACGGGATTAATAATACAATCACAAATGGACTACAATAGCTATAAAATTAGCATGTACCTGCATTATTTTGCGACTCCTGAAAAACAGATAAGAACCAAATAGGATAGAACTAACCAACCATATATGTTCAAGTAACCCATGACATGAATATGCAGCATATTTGATAAGGCATGATTTACAGGATCTACGCACCATCTAATGTGTATACTTGCATCGTAGAATCTGATACAAGCAACCAACAATTGCACCACGATGCAATCAATCTTTTATACACAAAATAGAAATACAAATTCAAGCATAAGATGGATAAAGGATGTGCAGACCTGGCCAGGGTGTGATCCATCCAATGACTTTTCAGTTGCACGATATTCATGAATCACCCAATGAGTCCTCTTGCCTTCAGGAGCTCGACCAATGTAGTATACCAAGGTCTTCTTCATCCCAATTTTTGCGCCCTTCTTAGTAACAATGTTCCTATCTTTACCAGTAGCTTTCCAGTAGCCTCGTTCTGTTGCTCGGTTGAGTCGCTGCCCATTTTGGTACTTACGATCCTTCGGGCAGAAGAAGAACCACTCGTTGTCATGTGACTCTACCACAGACAAATCTGCAACCATTCAAACCAATTCACTCTATTATATTCTTTCTAAATCTTAACTTCAGCATTCCAAAAAGAAAGAAGGGTTTGGGATCAGGCCTATGATAAAATCAAAAATACAGTCAAAAGTGCACTGTGTGTTAAGGTTTGGGCTGTTTTGGGGAAGAGATCCAACACAATCCAAATGAAAAATTAATATAGCAAAGAAACTGTCACAGAATACATTTTACTCTCTCGTCTTGCTTCCTTCATTCTACTATAACAAATGGATATCCATGACACTATGATCTCAAAGCTAATCAGTATAGACCAATCCTCAATGGAATAATACGAGCAGTGACTCAAACATTTCGCTTTCTTTCCTTTCATTTTCATCCTGGAAAGCATCACACTTTGTAACATAATTAGGAATGGGCTAATTAACCACAGTCAAATTTTTTATCCTTCAAAATAAACAAAGTGGTCTCAATAATGAATTGCCCACTGTATGAGTATAAAACATAAAACTAACTTAATTATTGGTGTGATTTTCACAAACCAACGTCCCAAAGAGAGCTGTAAATATGAATTCCTAAAGCAAAATTTATGCTATGTACAGAGGGAACATGTATTTTTTAAAGCAAAAGCATCAGACTTTAGAAATGAACTCAAAGCTACTCCAGCAATGGACTTCCGGAAAATGTAAAAAGGGAAAATTAGGGTTCAACACAGCTCAAAAATTGGGGGTTTTTTTTCATGAATTGATGAATTAAAAAAATTAAAGCAGGGAAAACTGACCAGGTAAGTCCCAAGGTTCGAGTTTACAGATATCAACTTCTCGAATCACGCTGACTTGACCATCAGCACCGTTGATCTTCAACCTCAGATAATGATCGACAAGCTCCTCATCCGTCGGCCGAAAACGATATCCCACCGGCAGAGAGTGTAACGGCGGTAAACCCATCTGTTTATCGACCGGAAGTACGGCGATCGGGTTTTCTCCAGGAAGTACGGCCATCATTTTCAGCACAAAAGAAGTAGCAAAATTTTGAGATTTGATTAAAAAAAGTGGGAAAAAAAGCCAAAAAAGCAGATGAACTGACAAATTATTTAATAAAAAAACTAAAAGTATTCAAGAGAGATCTAAAAAATTCTTTGTATTTTAGAGAAAATATTCTGAATTGAAGTTTTTCACAGAGGAAAAATACAACTCCATTGGAAACATCTAAGAAAGTGGAGCTCAGTGAGTTTTGTTAAACTTCATAAATTGTCGATTGGATGAAAATGCTGACGTGGAAGAGAGAGAAAAAACCGCGTTTTTGCATTTCTCTGTGTATACCGCGTAAACTAGTTAGGACCTAGTTTTTCTTAGAACTACAGGAACGCCATTGTGCTTATGGAATTCCGTTTATGCCCTCGGTTGATAGGCACTAAAAGGTAAGGGATGGAAGGGGTAAAGAAGGAACTTGCGGAAACGTAGCCACTAAGAATAAGCCAGGGAAGTCATAACACGAATGAAAATATGACACGTGGAATTGTATCTTCGAAAAAGGAAACAAACATTAATGACGTAAAACATGTTTAATTGAACTTAATTAGAATATTAAAAACAAATAATTGCCTTACCAAATCCACCGAGAGTGTTTGAACGGTAAAAAAGAAAAAGAAGCTTCGAGGACCAACTCTTATTTTTTACTTTCACCTTTGTTTGAAATTAATAATAGTAATTTTAGCTCATATAAACTATCCGAATAGATTAAAGCAATAATGAAAAATAACGCAAATAAATAAACTTGTACTACTAATTAATTAGTAAATATAATTATAGTTTGAATAAATTATCGTTCACGATAAACATCTAGCTATAATTATAATTTGAATTTCGTACAAATATTATGCGTTTATACAAACGTTGTGCGCATATATAAACACTACGATTTGTATGATAAATTATACAAATATTGTGCATAGATTATATAATGAATTATATAAAGATTGTGCACAGATCGTATAGCGAAATATACAAATATTAAATAAAAATTATAAAATTGTACAAATATATACAGATGATACGCGAATTATAAAAACACTCGTATAACTTAGTTAGAAAATATAATTATTAAAATTATAATTACATAACATAATTAAAATATTTTTATGTGATTATACCTAAAAGTTCCTCATAATGAATTTGGGACGGAAAAGTACATCTGTTTATAGGTTTTTTGACATCCTCTTCCTTTTTATTTACACTCTGATAGTTTATTGTGGGAAGAGTGTGAAGTTTTCTTTAAAAAATTATAAAAGTTTAAGTTAACACCATCAAGGAATAATTAAAGATATATAATTCAGCACACCATAAATCATAAACACTATTATAATAAGAAGAAGAAGAAGAAAAGTCAGATAAAATAAACATAAGACGCTGAATAAAAAGCAAAAGGGAGCAGAAACAATGTTCAAGTTTCATTTGGTTTTGTTTGACGTAGTTGGGAGTTTTGATCAACATCGATTATGTTATGAATAATAATATTAACATTATGATGAATATGTTTATAACGTGTATAGTGTAAATTCTACGATTTTACTATTTGTATCTTCATGAATTTGATGATTAAAATATTATTAAAAGAACTTAATAAAAATTAATTCGACTATCACAAACATTCATAGAGGAGTATACCCACCACCTTACTTTGCTCCCTATAGGTATGCCTCACCACTGCCTTCCCTATCCTCCGAAGGCCAATTTTAAAGCTCGAGATCAAAGCTCAGCCAAAATCACACGTGCGAGTTTTCTTGTCCATGGTTCGTCCATGATAACTTATTCAGACTTGCATGAACCAGCATACCACTTACTAAGTGGGGATGCTCCCTCGAGCATGAGTGAACTCTTTTGTAACTAATTAAGAATGTACAAGGCTCTAATTTATTTTCATAATTTGAGTTTAATCGTAGTTTCCTTATTGCATGGGGCTAGCGTTTAATAGATGAATTATTGATTAATATCAATATTCTATTTATGTTAAAGCTTTGAAGGAACTAAAGTGGCTCATATCGAATTCATGATCAAACATAAATGTTTTATCCTAACTAGTTTTATCCCTCTTCCTTGCATATTTTTGTCAATTTTCTTTTTATGATTCCCAATTTTTATAATAATCATTTGATTGAATGAATTAAGAGTAATAATTTCAAGATAATAGGTGGAATTATGTTTTTAATTGAATTTTATATTTTAAGAAAGTTTTTCCAAGCTTATGTAGTATCAATCAAATCAAATAGATATTTTATATTTTAATCACAACCTATCTTGACCAAAAGAACATAATACATTTTGTTCACACTAGGAATGGTTCTGTTTTACCTTTTCTGTTTAGTATTCTCGTGAGTACTACTGTACTACTCTTGTCTTTTACTATTTTTTTTTAAATTCTATTTCTTTTAACTATTTTATTAAAAGTGGAAAATATATCGTGTTTGTTTTCTATACAACTACTCTTTTCTTTTGTCTATTTGTGATATACATAAAAATCTGCATTTGCCTCATAATTTATTTGTGCATTTCTTGAGAATCCAATTGAATAATTGGGGTTTTCAAAAACCAATTGGTTTAGCCCAAGGTTTTTCTGAAAGAAACCTTTTTACACAACAAATAATGTCAAAAGTAGCAATGGTTACTTATGGTAGAGGCAACTAGTGTTTTACAAAGAAAAATAATTAACATTGCACCTTACTTTCTATAACCGCATATTCTTTTAAGAGAACTTCGGATGTTACGTAAATCTGATGTGATGAGTTGATTGAGAAGAAGTTAACAGAAAATCAATCGTCGCACCAATTTAATTGCCCTTATTATGTATTTTAAATTTTTTTAATATTTTAAATTTTATTAATGAAAATTCTAACTAGAATTCAGTTGGAGTTGATTTAAATTCCATCTGAACAAAATACTAGTACTAGTTATAATTTGACAAGTTTACAAATCAATAGCCAACGTAAGATTTTTTCTTTTACTTTTCTCTTTTTGTTACGTGTGGATTTCCAGTGGATAAGACCGGTTCTTTTCTTATTTGTCCTTTTGCTCTTCCTCTATCTGTTATCCTAGTTCTTTTTTTTTAATTCTTTTTTTGTGTGTTTTGCTTTTTTATTCATAATTCTTGTATTTTTGTAAGAGTATTTGCTTTTAAACAATTTATAGCAATGGATTAATTTATGTTTTGTTGTAAATAAACTCCAATTAGAATAGCTACTTTATCCCTCTGTGATTTTTTAACTTTTTAAACTAAATTTAAAATTAGTGATTTTTAAGAAATCTAGAAGATCTTTTCTCCTCAAAATTACTCTTACTATATGTTGAACTTTTATCTCTTTCCAAATTTTCTCAGACAATATTTGTTAAGACTTGTTACAAGTTTATTCAATCATTCACTAGAGAAGGGCAAATTTTATTTTTTTTTTTAAAAAATGATACTTTCTTAATTTTTTTAAAATTCACCTATATTCTAGACTAAATTATAAGACTAGAAGAATTCTTACAAGAGAAAAGAGGGAGTTTTGCACAACGAAATGTTAAAGAGTGTTTCTACGAAAAAATAATGTAATTTTTAATTAATTTTTTGAAATATATTTTTATGGTATTGATATATATGCAATTTTTCATACTTGCTCAGTATGCCCCATTTCTTTGAGTGTCCCACCTGATTGCTGAGTTGTTGGCTTAGCAGACACTTGTTTGTTCCTCTTGCCGTCCATTTGGCGAATGGAACACTTGTTATTTTGACCTTTTTTCTTTCTAAACGGAGGGCAACTACAGGCTGCCCTCCGTAAAATCAAAGTGGGCTTAATAGTTAATTTCGATTTAAATTTTGATAGCAAATTTTTGTTTTTTTGCCAGATTTAAAGACATCATACAAGTCATCCGTCTCAAATTTCATTGACATGACCATTTAATTCATTAATACTATCAAAAAGTCTCATACTGACGTTACTTTTATTAATAAAAGATTTTAATTTTCAGTCTTATATATAAAAAAGTTTCTAATAAGAATATTCTGTTTGAATAAACTTTATACAATAAAAATAAGATTAATCGAATTATTTTAACATAAATATTAAATATATGAAATAAAATAAAATATGGGAGCATGTGAAAAAGAAAAAAGGTGTTGGGTAGGTGGAGGAATCTTTCATTCTCAACTATTTAGTACGAGCAACAAAGGAGCTAGCAATTAGTGACACACTCCTTTGAAAAAAATTAATACAGTATTACTTTTAAATTTTTATGTTCATGGTTACTTGTCAAGTTCAGAAAAATAAAAATAAGAAATAATTTTTTTTGTCACTTTTATTATTAGGTGTTTTTTTTGTTTCATATTATATTATTTGCCTCATGTTTATTTTGACACAATTTTTTCAAAAATTATTGAGAATATATTTTATTAATTAACTTTATTAATGATGTTTTAAAATTTTAAATTTAAGTATCACTGTTTTATATAATTATTCAATAGTAAGCAACTAGAAAAATAAATAATAAAACTCTTTTTATATACTAATACGAACAAGTCAAAAATAAAGAATCTATTTTTAGTGTACAGGTCAAGTAAGATAAATGAAAAGCTATACATTTTTAAGTGATTGAGATGATTTATAATAATTAAGAATAATGTAATAAAATATCATATCAATATTACTTATTAAAGGGTTTTTCAAAATCAAATATGAATGAGTAAACGCGAATATAGAGTAATAGCTAGCACAATTAATCTAAGTCCAGTATGGCAGATTAATTTTATATTTTCTTTGTCTTTTTAAGCATGTTTTTTATTTTGATCTTCCCTGATATTTATATATTTTAATTTTAAATATCTATAAATAAATATTTAATTTATATAAAATTGAATAAATATGTATTGAATTTTTAATTGGCCTTTATCTTATTTTTCTTGGGAAGGAAGACTCACGTTAGCGGGGACTTTTCATTGTCTAGTTCAGATAGGTGTTTTGTAAAGATTATAATGTATTGAATATATAACAATATTATTTGTGCAATGAAATAATAAAGTAATCCATACGTAAATAATAATGATAAAATATGGAGTGTATTTATTATATATAAATCACTTACTTTAAAAGGATAATTTTGACTTTAAACAGTCCAATTTTACATTGATAAACAGGTTTGGAACTTATATTTTATCATTTCCGTTTTTAATAACAAATCCATCATATTTTTAAATTTATGAATTTAATTTAAGTTAATTTTGCATCAGGATTTTTGCTAGAATATAGGTGATTTTTAGATAAATCTATATATTTCTAATGTTATTAATTTATTTTATATTTTTTAAATATATATATATATATATAATTTAGATAAATATAATACCGAACATCAGATCACCCGAATTGATAATATACGCATTATTATTATTCTACGTTCTATTCTATAACATATAGATTTTTTCTATAAGTACTTTAATTTGGTATTTATCAAGCATAAAAATAAATCAGGATTTAATGCATTCAACTATATGTTATGCATTCGTCTACATGTTATGCAATAGCTTATAAATCATTCACGAGAGGTAACTTATATTGCACCAAGCTCAACCCAAGAGCAAACTGGTTATTTTTGGTGACAAGGGGTTTTAAACATAAGCCTCCAATATAGAAGTCAAAATGAAAATATATAAATATTAGTTAAGACTAAATCTTTTTTTTTTTACTTTTATGCATTTTTTAAATTTTCAAGTATTTGGATAACATCCACCAGTGGAGCCACATGTTGTTGAGGGGTGTCAACCGACATCCCTTTGTCAGAAAATTATATTGTATAGTTAGATAAAAATATTC
>JAOTQR010000069.1:14600932-14702221 GCA_025774065.1 Solanum ossicruentum | reverse complement strand
AAGGACCCAATGGTTGAAACCCACATACCTCAACTTTGGGGATTTCCTTGATGAAGATTTGAATAAGAACTTGAAGCATGGATGAAGTTCTTGAGATCCGATACTAAGATTGGGTCACTTAAATTTGGATGAAATATGTTGCTAAGTGTTAGAAAGGGTATTAAGAGTGTATTGACCAATATAAGAGTTGAAAAATGGCTAACTATAGATGTTTTTACGCATAGAAGGGCATTGCACCAAGGCCCCAATGCCTTAGGTCAAAATAGAAAACTGGGACCAAAATAACACTGATTGCGCCACTGGCACATCGCTGACAGAGCGTGGATTGACATTGAATAAGCATTTTTTGGAAAATGAAATTTTGCTATGGTTGCTCTAAAATTGGGGTTATACCCATTTCCTACTAAATTTTCCCCTGATCATGAATATGAAGTTTGATTTTTGATATCACTCACTGATTTTGAGATATATGAAAAATACGATTCTAGGCATTTTTTAGGCACATTTTTGGGCACTTTTTGGGGTGTTTCAATCAGGCAATTTCTCATCCTACGCCCAACACTACCACACTTGAAACAACCCTCAACTTCCACCAAACACCTCCCTTGATGTTTCTTGCCACACCCTAGGCAAGTGACAAAAGGGATCCTTTTCTTCATGTACCAATCGACTAGTAGATGATGAGGCACCACCAAATCGGTCCCTCGTAGCCTCACTCTTGCTCCTCTTATCCCTTGCAGTCCTGGGAGCACCCACTTGTTGATTGATTTGAGCGGTTACAATCGTAGCTAATAGCCATAGAGGCTTATGAAACTCTGGATTCGGCATATCATTGTTGAGAAGTTGACTCCCATGTGAGAGATAGTCACTATTTTGGCTACTATTCTGAGTAACTTGAGACATATTCTGAAACACAATAGATAAGAATCAGGAATAAGTCTTAGGGGGACATAAATCTATCACACTACATAGATCATGAAGAAGTAGATCGTTCTCTAAAATGCCTCATAGCCTCCGATTCAAAGTTGTGGCACACTTCACAACCATGAATAAGACTATAATCGACGCAGTGTGTTCGATTCCGAGGACTATTAACGTAGTGCTCTGATACCAAGTTAAGCCTAGGGCCTAGATGTGACACAGCGAATGGGCACCGAAAGGGACCGAAATAAGCCGCTTAGCATATCAATCACACATCCTTGGTTTTGAAAGCAAAGTAACAGTAACAAGAGATATAATAAAAAGGACAGAAGGACTAAGGGAAGTGTTGATAATCATTAAAGAATTAAAGAGTCAAGCACAAACATAAGTACATCATTATATATTACAACACCTCTAACATGGAATGGAGCGGGGGCCAAGACGCTTTCCGGGCTCATCCTTATAGTAATAAGCGTTCAACATAAAGAAGTCTCAAAATAGCAAGAATAACATAGATAGTTTCCATGGACTTGAGGACTCACCAAAGCTTTCTTCATAGGATTGTACTAGCCACTTCAAGGATGATCAAAAGCTACTCCGGTCCACATGGTACTATCATGTATTCATAGAGTATGCATTATTACATTTTGAATGTTCTAGGTATGTAGGATACAATTCAAAATGTGTAATAATAAGAAATAGATAAGTATAACCTCAATATGGTATGCATGATCAATGCTTGAAGTAAAACATACTTGTAAATCATTCAACTTGCATAGAACATAATATATGTGTGGGAAGTGACTCTAACCGACAAAAGTAAGACCAAGTGAGCTACAACTTAGAATCCCGATGATTGCGCCTCATCGATAAAGAGGTTGTCTACTTTCGAAGGTAAACATACTTCCCCTAACGGGAGCCTATCCTATTTCAAGTAACCCCTTTTATGCGAACCCATCCCATTTTGGGGTATATTTCATGATAAAGTTCAATAAAATGGATTGAGAAGAATAGCAAGGGTAAAGTATAATCCTATGTTAGTACATAGATTTTGGAAAGGAGTATGAACCCTTGAAGATAGTCCACACTGACATCCAATCCCTTGGTGCTAAGTCTAATCCCAAGGAATACTTGAAATAATCATAACTTTAATAACTTGTTGAAAAATGAAAACATGACTTGAGTAGCTCTTAAACATGCTTGACCTCTAATGGTGAGCGTAACTTGAAACATGAGAGTAGATCATAATCATATATGAACCCTTGCTTTAACATGAATGGCTCACAAGATATAAAAATCTTGAAATAGGGCTTAATTTGTCATAGATACATATCATGAATTCAATACATATTTGAATTCCCTTAATCATCATATTGTCACATGACAAGTAAATCATATAATACATCATCAGTAACTTGAGTATTCTTGGCTTGACATTTTAACAAACACTTGGTGGGTTAATGATACTAGTGCAAAATCATGCAATTCGAGAGTGAAATAAGATGAGAACTTAGTGTAGATCATCCCATCAACATGTAGTAAAACCCTCATGTAGGGTACCTTGAAATTCATCATAAAATTTCATAATAGATCATAGTTTCATAGCTAAAAACATTCATAGTCTCAATAGACAAAATCAATTCATTGTATAAGCTTGAAATAGGGAGTTATGCATAATCAATCAACATTTCATAAAACCTCAACATAATTTATATTCATAATCCATAATGAGAGATACTCATAGATAATACAAATTGAAACATGCATTTTCATAAAAAAAAGAAGATTAGGCTCCATGGGTGAAATGACCCAATGGATGAAACTCACATACCTCAAACTTGGGTTTTCTTGAGGTGAGCTTAAAGAAAACTTTCACATCCCAAACAAGGGCCTAGACATGACATGGAACATGGGGAATCCAAAGGGACCCACAGCATGCCTTGTAACATATTATTACACATCTTTGGTCATGGAAGAAACATAGAACAACGTAAGAAACATAAACAAGGGAATTGGGACTAAGGGAAAGAGTGAAACACTTGAATAACATAGATGAGTCAAAGCTCAAGCATAATACATAACTTGTCCAAACACACCTCAAGAAATAGAACTTAGTGGGGGCCAAGACAAACAACTAGGCTCACCCTCATAGTAATGACAATAAGTATCTCAAAATATACAAGATGTAGTCTAAGCATAAGCATGATAAAAGATAGATATTGTCCCCGGACATGAGGACTCACCAAAGCTAACTTGAACAATTTGTCTAGCCATGTGGAGGAGGAAGGTGATCGAGTGGAGCTTTGGTTCCTACATGGTAATATCATGTAGGCATAGAGTATGTATTTGTACATTTGAATGTACAAAGTATGTAGGATGCAGTGTAACAAAAGATATGGAACTTAGTCAAAATATAATATGATAAGCAATAGATAGCATAATAGCAATATGGCATGTATGATCAATGCTTAAGGTAAAACTTACTTACAAATCATTCAACTTGTATAGATCATACTACATAAGAGTGGGAAGAGACCCCAACTGACATAGACTAAGACCAAGCGAGCCACAACATGGAATCCCTATGATTACCCCTCACAGATGAAGAGGTAGTCTACTTGCCAAGGTAAACCAGACATCACCTTACTGGACCCTATTACATTTCAGAGAAGCAACCTTCCTTACGAGAGCCCTCCCCATTTCTGAGAGGATTTCATGAGTAACTTAACCTTACGGGAGCCCGTCCCCTTTCAAGAAACATTTCCAAAGAGAGTGCACTAAATGGATCCACTAGTACAGAAAGGGTACAACATAGTCCTCTGGTGGCCTATAGTTCAAGGAAAGAGAGAAAACCCTCCATCTATCGGTACTAAGTCTAATCCCAAGGAATATATAAGGTAATCATACTTTATTAACTTGTAGTAAACATATAGACATGGAACGAGTAGCTCCTAACATCATTGACCTTAAATAATGAGCCCGACTTCAAACATGAGAATAGATTATCATCAACATTACCCTTGCATTAACATCAAAAGGCTCACAAGAGGTATAATCTTTGAAAAAGGGTTTAGCTTCATACTTCCATATAGTAATTGATAATTTCATTATTTCATAATATACTTGGTAGCCCATATTCATCATGTAGTCACTTGACTCATTAATCATACAATAGATCATCAAAAACCTAAAGAATCCTCAAAAGGGCATTTTATCAAAAACTTGGCGGATGTGGTGTGCTAGTGTAAAACCATGCAATTAAAGAGTGAAAACATGCTAGAAAATTCAGTGTGAAACCATCAGTAAATACTTGGTAGCACCCTCAAAAAAATATACTTCAAAACCCTTCATCATATCTCACAATAAATCTTAGATTCATAGCTCAAAACATGCTAAAACAATCACAATTTCATAAAACCCCAACATATTGTGAGGTGAAATTCACAATAAGTAAGACCCATGAGTAAATCAACTTTAAATCATGCAATTTTAGTTAAAAGAAAGCTTGTCCATCTTGGGCAAAAGGAACCCATAAAAGAAATCCACTTACCTTGACTTTGGAGAATCCTTGAAGAAGATTAGAAATGGAGACTAGCTTGAGTGCAATCCTTAAGATCCGAAAAGGGTTTTGGCACTTGAATTTTGAGAGAAATATTTGTCTAAGTGTTGGAGTGAGTATTGGAAAATGTATAGTATGATATGAAGGTTAAATATGTCTAAGTATATGTATTTTTACTTATGGGAAGGTTTAGGCCCAAGACCAAAGGCCTTGGACCAGAAAGGAAAAACTGTGCAAAAATTACACTGAGGCACGCCCTGGCCACGTCGCGCTAGGAGCGTGTTTGCACTCTAGAATTCTTCCAATTTGAAAATTGAAATTGTCAATCGTTCTCTCTAAAATTAGGGTTAGTCCCTTTTTCCTCTCAATTTTGCCCCCTGAATAAGAATATAAAATCGAATTTTAAAAATAACGATAGATTTTGAGATATATGGAAATTATGATTCTGGGTACTTCTAAGGCACATTTTCAGGCACCTTTTTGGAGTCATTTCAACATCTCCCCATTAGGAATATTCGTCCCTGAATGTCAAAGAAACATACATGAGAAGGGTAATCAAGAAGAAATCAGCCCCCAACATGATTGCATCGACACATTCAAACACCTTTTTAAAATCTCAACATAAGTGTTAAAATCATCATGAACTTATCCACATAAACTTGAATGCATGCAAATAACATAGGGGCTAAAACATAAAACTTGAAATCATAAAAGAACTTGACATGTTATCATAAGCTTGAATAGAATGAACGAGATACGGATACTGCTTCTCCATGACTGCTCCAGCTTCTTGAGAGACACTTTTGACTTGATGATTCTTCCAAAGGGCCTTGATAAATACTACATCCTTATCAATCAACTTCTCCACCCATCAATCCAATATCTCCATCGGAACCTTCTCATAAGCCAACTTATCCTCCACAGCACCCACAACTTCAAAAAGTATGATAGCACTAGAGTCACCAACACATCCCCTCAACCTAGAAGTATGAAGAACCAGACAAACCATGCCCCTATTCTAAGAAATCCCCATTCATATGCGACCTTATTAATCTTCTTCTACTCTCTATAAGGACCCATAACCCGGAAACTCAATTGTCAACCTTATTCACACATATTCTACTTAGTTCCATAAACTACCATTCCCCCTTTGGAAACAACCTCCACTCTACCATCTCTCACCCAAAATCTGTAACTCTAATAAGGTGGAATCATGGCCTTGCTTAAACTAGACCCCTTCAACCAAAGAAGATTTGGAACCATAAAGAATGCTACACTACCATAGTCAACCTCTTTCAACGTAAGTTGTCAACTTTTTCCACCACCATCAACATATACTAGGGTACCCATAGACACTTTACTTAGAGCATCGACCACAACATTAGCCTCATCGGGAAAAATGCACACTTATATCATAATCCTTAGGGAGTTCTAACCACCTTCTTGTTATCATCAACTCAAACCTATCCTATTAAACAAACCTCTCATCTCCCAAGATTTGCAACACTACCCCTAAAAGGATTCATAAGATCTAAATAAATCAATGCCCCAGCACTAGAGGCCACCTCAAACACATCAAGGTAGGGTTTTAAGACCCTACTCATAAAACCATAAACATAGCTAGTACATAAGACAACCAAATAACTCCACCAATACTCAAATGATTACTCATAGCCCAAAAGGACACCAAGGGACATCACTTTCTCTCATCCTCACTTGGGGACAAAACGTGAACCACAAATCAATCTTAGAGAAGTGACTAGCCCATTGTAGTTGGACAAATAAATCATCCATGCTTAACCATCATATTACAACCTTATGGGTCCTACAGTCATTGGAAGCATGATATGCATCTAGCCAAAACCCCTGAACACCTCCAATCCATCAAACCAAATTCAACCAAGATCACAAGATAAGACTTTATGCAATAAGAACATGGAGCAGCCCTTATATGCCTTTCTAGCACTAATAGACCGACATAACAAAATGTTGCTAGCAACAAAGGAATAATGAAAGAAATAAAGACTATGAGAACCATCAAAGCATGGAAAAAAATCAAGGAAAACCTCTAACTTACCAGTAGCATCATCGAGCAACTCATCCCCTCCTTGCCTTCTTTGAAAAGCGTAGAACCTATTTTTCCTAGGAGCATCCCCTTGGCCCTGAGGGCAACCATCTCTACCTTGGGTTTAAGCATGAGGACAATCAATAACCTTGTGACCATTTCACCACATCTACAACAAGCTCTAGAGTTCCTCTAAAATGGGCCACCATGGTTCATCCTACACGTAGGGTACTTGTACTTGGGCCCTCCATTATTACCACCTTTGTGTCTTGGATTAACATTAGCAGACCTTCCATTAAGGGCATTGGAAGGCCCTTGTCATTGATGGAACTAGCCATTATTGGGACTTTGGGACTTACAATTAATATGGGCCCTCTTGGCCTCTCTACTCCTCCTCTTCCTCAACTTTTCCCCTTCTAATTTTTGGCATATGTCATTACCAGGACAAATCCATTTCTCTATTAAACGTAGCGGACGAACACTCCTTATTCACTGTAACACCCCACATCTTACAATACTAGTACAATGCAAAGAAACATGAAATGGTTTGGTCAAATTAGCGCCAATTTTTAAAAAGTGCTTGAATCTCCAATAAAAGGCTATATGTATGTCTAATGTTGAAGAGGGTTGAGTGTAAATAAGTTTTAAGTCGAATTGAGTATATCACGGTCTTAAATGAAGTAAGAGAATTGAGGTGCTTGTAGAACTTAAGAAGCTAGCAGGTGAGTCACCTACTTACTTAGCTTAAATTACTAGCTAAACGGAAACGAGACCGGACGTCGAATTTGTCCAAGTTCGATTATGGATAAATTTCGTGTTAAGGGTGTAACTTTGGCCCATGTTTTAGCATCATAAATGGAATATATGTTAAGGCCAAGGGGCCCAAAGAAATCACAATTTCTTTGATAAATTAGGCCAAAACTAATTAAGAAGAAAGCTGAAAAATGGGTAGCAAAGGCCCATAAATTTGGAGCCCCTTAAGGCCCAAGTGAAAGGAGAAAGAAGTTAAATCACAAACTCAAAAGGAAAAGTATGTCGACAAAGAAAGCTTTCAAAAAGGGATAAAAAAAGAACTCTAAAGTCATTTTAACTTGGACAAAACAAATCTACTTTCTTGGTTATTCTTTGCTCTCTTTACAAGGGGTGAAAAACAAGCTTCACAACCTTACAAGTATACCTAAAGAATCTCTAAACCTTGAGTTTAAAAGTAAGTAAATATACTTATGCACTTAGTATGGTTTTTATATGAAAACCAAAGAAACAAGGTAGTTACACATGTGCGGAAATCTTGAACAGCATGTATCCCAAGGATTCTTGAACACTTTTCTTGTTAATTAAGAGGCTTTTCTCTTCTTGGTTGGCTGTATTATGAAGTAATACTTATGTATTTAACAAAGTTTAGTTTTATATAAATGTAACCAGGCTACTTCACCACTTTTACAGTCCACAAAAATGAGTCCTTATATGATATCGCAATTGTGTTCTTAATATGAACTTGTGGGCTGTTGGACGGAAGGCTATTGCCTCACGTCCTTAATGATTGATTTGTTACTAACCTGAGATTGTCTCAAAGCTATTTTTATGTAAAGGTATGTTGAGAACAGTTTGGTTAAAGTTGGAATGGGTTTGGAGTTGTCGACGTCAAAATGGGGCAAAGGGACGTAATGTTATGCTGTCCATTTGTAGGTTGTATAGAATTGTTATATTTTTTGCTTTGTGGGCTGTTGTAAGACTGTTATGGAACTAAAATATGCTGCACATGATATGTACATGTGAAGGTGTATTAGAAAATACGATTAGGGGCGGAAAGGTTGAAAGAATACGCTCGGGTTTAAAAATACCTGGTTGCTACCTGTGTGTTGTTTTTTTTATTTGATTGGGCTGCCAATGTGTATCTATTGGCTGCTAATTCTAGTTTTATCACATTCTATATTGTAGATAAATATTTAGAGGAAGCGAAAGTTATTTCAAGTTAGTAATGAGGTCATACTATGATGTATGTAAGGCTACTTGATTTCGTATTGTTTAGCATGAAACATAGATCCCTCCTTGGCACATAAAGGCACTTACCAACTCCGACACAACTATTAACTGTGTCTACACTCTTGCACATATTCATATGCTCTCATACATAGTTACCTTCAATGCTACATATATACATGGATACCAAGTTACATGGGTTCTTTTTGCCAAATACAGTTCACGAGTTATTTCATCTTATACGCATTTCATTATTTGTGCAGCGTACTCTTTTCATTGTCCTATTACCTTGTATGATTATCTACATGTTATATGCTACATATACAGCCCTATAGCTCCAATATTAAGACCACCAAAAGAACCATTTCAAAGGTACTTGAAAGATAAAGTATATAGTTTATTGATGGGTGGTAGCCCGAGGGGTGGAAGAATCACCTAGCCAGGGACGATCCTATCATGGGTGGTAGCCCGAGGGTTAAGGAAGAACCTAGCCAAGGAAGATCCTGATACAGTTTACCACTGATCAGCTGGTCATTCGCATTACATGTTGTGTACAGATTATACAGTAAAGGTAAAGTAATATAATGAACATAAAGTACATGATTCCAAAGTATAACCAAAGGTGGTCTCTTATCCTACACCAGTGCATAGCTTCTTTAGAGTTGTTACTTCATATACAGTGTTTCCTGCCTTATATATTCAATACATTATCTCATACTGATGTCCCTTACGGGGGACCTGCATTTCATGTTGTAGGTACAGGTGCTAGTAGATCTCCCTAGTAGGAGTACGAGACATCCAGTTGCTGATACCAAGCTCCAGGTTGCTTCGGAGCTTTGTTTTTGTCTAGAGCTAATATGTTTGTATTGTACAGTTAGACAAGGTGGGGCCTATCTCGACCCTTATGAGACACTTTTCCATATGTAGAGGCTTTGTAGACTATGTAAATTAAAGTGTGGTCGTCTCTCATACTTTAACCACTAATACCAAGAAAGTAGTAAATTATAGCCCTCATCAAGTGCAATGGGAGTGCAATAAATAAAGAGTATAGACCTGAGGTGGCCTAGTCATATGCATTTCCTTTTGGCTTGTCATCACTGTTTATTTTCTTAAAGGCATGTCAAAGATAGAAATCCCTTATAATATGTATAGAGAGTGTATAGATACAGGTTGGTTCTCCCGGGCCTTATTTGCAACGGGCGGTTGTCCGCCCTAACGAGGCTTTGGGCATGACAAAAGTGGTATCAGAGCAGGTCGTCCTATGGAGTCTACAAAGCCTTGTCTATGTAGAAACTTGTTTATCAATGTGTCGTGCACCACATTTATAAGAAGGAGGCTACCTGGCATTTAGGAGTTGTTACTCTCATTTCATTCTTTAGATCGTGCTGTAGAGCTAAGTGTAATAGGTGGAATTTGTTTAACCCCTAAATTGTTTTGTACAACAAATATACCAGAAACCAGGAAAAGCAATGGTAAAGGGAAGGGAGTAGAAGTGGTGGTTGGTATACCCAGTCAGGCGAGACAACAAAATGAGTTCAAGAGGAGTCTTTGTCATAGACATCTCCATGTCCAGCTCCGAATGAACCCAGAAGTAGAGAAATTTCTCCAGAACCACCTATTGATGCTACCGTGCAAGATCTGAGAAATGTCGTCCAACTATTGACTCGTATAGTTGCTGGCCAAGGTAAAAGGTAGAAAGGTATAGTTATGGGTACAGTTGGTATGAGTAGGGTAGCTGGCACAAGGATACTTGATTTTCTTAATTTAGACCCTCTATCCTTCACTAGGTCAGATCCTAATGAAGATCCCCAAGACTTTATTGATCAGCTTTAGCGCACTTTAGATGTTATGCACATGAGTGGTACAGCGCTGTAGAGTTAGCGACATATAGGTTGAAGGGTGTGGCTATATTATGGTATGAAGCTTGGAAGCAATCTAAGGGTATAGATGCACCTCCAACTACCTGGGAGGATTTCAAAGAGGCATTTCTTGACCATTCCTTGCAATTAGAGATCCAAAAGGCCCGTGAAGATCTTCTTGAACCTACACCAAGGGAATATAAGTGTGAAGGAGTATAACCTTCAATTTAATTCCCTGTCCAGGTATGCTCCTAATGTAGTTGCTACTTTGGCAGATAAAGGTCATCGATATGTGGATAGATTGGATACATATCTGGTCAAAGACTACACCATTGTTTCTTTGAATAAAGATATGGACATAGCAAGGATGTAGGATTTTGCACAGAAATTGGAGGATCAGAGGCAGAGAAGAAGGTCATAACAATTGGGAAGGTGACAGGCCAAAAGGGCTAGATCTATAGTGCAATTTACATCGTTCCAAGGTGAGCTTAGGCCTCAGTTTTCTAATCGATCACCTAGGCCATCATCCTCCTGCTCTGCAACCAGTGCTCCACCGCAACTTCAGGGGTCTAGGAGTAATCAATTTGGTCAATGAGGTGAGGGACAAGGTACATGGACAACAGGATATTCGGCAGGCCAACCAATGACTCCTAGGTAGCCTTGTAAATAGTTTGGAAGGAGTCATCCGGGTATATGATATATTGGGGCAGATGTTTGTTATTGGTGTGGTGTGCCAGGGCATTGATGAGAGATTACCTGAGGAGACATATGGGTGGTATAGTACAATCTACTGGGTCAGCTGTTGCATCATAATCATTAGTTCCTCAATTAGGTAGGGTTCAACAAGCACCTATGGGTCGTGGTCGAGGTGTTAGAGGGTTAGCTAGCTCTAGCGGAGTCCAGAATTGCACTTATGCTCTGGGGAGTGGGCAAAATTTGGAATTTCACCCAATGTGGTCACAGGCACATTGTTTAACTTTTTGCATAATGTATATGCACTAATTAACCCTAGCTCTACACTATCATATATCACTCCACTAGTTGCTACGAAGCTTAAGAGAACACCCAAACTATTGAACAAACCATTTGAAGTGTCTACACCAACAGGTAAATCTATTATGGCTAGAACGGTTTATTATGACTGTGTAGTAACTGTTTGTCACCATGACACATATGTTGACCTTATTGAGATAGAAATGGTCATAGTTGATGTTATAATAGGTATGGGTTGGTTAGCTTCTTGCTATGCCATCGTAGATTGGCGAACTAAGAGAGTGCGTTTCCACTTTCCAAATGAGGCAGTTCTTGAATGGGAAGGTAATGTTAGGGCACCAAAGGAAAAGTTTATTTTAAGGCCAAAAAGATGATATCCAAGCGGTATATATGTCATTTAGTTAGAGTGAGGAGGTAGAATCACCAACTCTTCAATCAGTTTTAGTAGTGAATGAATTTGTTGATGTGTTCCCTGAAGAACTCCCAGGCTTACCTCCAGAGCGAGAAATAGATTTTGGTATTGACTTACTTCTAGACACTCAACCCATTTGCATCCCTCCATATAGAATGGCCCCGGCAGAGTTAAATGATTTAAAAGAGCAATTAAAAGACTTATTGGAGAAGGGTTTTATAAGACCTAGTGTGTCCCCATAGGGTGCACCAGTGTTATTTATACGGAAAAAGAGTGGCACCTTGAGAAAGTGTAGCGACTATTGACAATTGAATGGGGTGACAATTAAGAATAAATACCCCCTCCCCAGGATTGATGATTCATTTGATCAATTACAGGGTGCCAAATGCTTTTCAAAAATTAATTTGAGATCAAGGTATCACCAAGTGACAGTGAAGAAGGAAGATATACCTAAGACTGATTTCAGAACACGCTATGGTCACTTTGAATTTCTTCTTATGTCATTTGGGTTAATGAATGCACCAACAGTTTTCATGGATCTGATGAACAGGGTATTTAAACCATTCTTAGATGTGTTTGTGATAGTATTCATAGATGACATTTTGGTATATTCAAGATCAGAAGAGGACAACGCAAATCACTTATGATAGGTGCTACAGGTTCTTCGTGATCGACAGTTGTATGCCAAGCTTTTGAAATGTGAATTTTGGCTAAAATCAATGGAATTCTTGGGTCATATTGTGTCTGATATGGGAATAAGGGTTGATTCACAAAAGATATAGGTTGTGAAAGATTGGCCAAGACCAACAACACCCACGGAAGTTCGGAGCTTCCTAGGTTTGGCAGGTTATTACAAGAGGTTTTCTAAAGGTTTTTCTTCTATTTATGCACCCCTAACAAAGTTGATACATAAGGTGACCAAGTTCCAATGGAATGATGCATGTGGAAGGAACTTCTAGGAACTAAAAAATAAGCTAACTTCTGCACTTGTGCTAGTACTTCTAAAAGGCATGAATGGTATACAGTGCATTGCTATGCTTCAGGAGTTGGCGTAGGATGTTTACTGACATAGAATGGTAGGGTAATTACATATGCATCTAGGCAACTACAATCACATGAGAAAAACTACCCAACTCATGATCTTGAGTTAGCAGTGGTTGTATTTGCTTGGAAAATGTGGTGCCACTATTCGTGTGGGGTTCACGTTGACATATATACTGATCATAAGAGCCTACAATACATTTTTAAGCAGAAAGACCTAAATTTAAGACAACGGAGGTGGCTAGAGCTAGTAAAGGATTATGCTATTGATATACTATACCATCCAGGGAAGGCAAATGTCATAGCCGATGCTCTGAGTCATAAGGCAATCATAAATACTGGTGATCAAGCTATGATATGTCAAGGAGTGGCAAGGATCTGCATCAGCTAGCCTATTTGCGAGTTCGCCTTTTTGAAACTCCAAAGGAAGGGGTTATTGTACATAATGTAGCAATGTCTTCATTAGCAATGGAGGTGAAAGAAAAATAGTTCGAGGATCCTGTTCTATGACAGCTTAAGGAAAAAGTGAGTCAGGGTATGATAAAGGGCTTTTACCATACACAAAATGGAGTACTTTTCTTCCAAAATAGATTATGTGTGCCTGATATTAATGGACTAAGGAAAAGAATAATGGAAGAAGCCCATCATTCCTAATATTACATCCACCCAGAATCAACTAAGATGTACCATGACCAGAAGGGAATATTTTGGTGGGGAGGCATGAAGAAGGACCTTGCAGAATTTATGGCTCAATGTCAAAATTGCCAACAGGTGAAAGTAGAATACCAAAAGCTAGGAGTTTATATGCAATGCATAGAGCTTCTAACATATAAGTGGGATATGATCAACATGGATTTTGTTACCAATTTGCCTCGCTCATTTCAGAAGTTTGACTCAATATGGGTAATAGTTGACATACTCACAAAGTAAGCACACTTCTTACCTGTTAGGAGTGATTATGCAGCTGAAGAGTATGCCAAGTTGTACCTTAAAGAGATATCTAGTCAGGCTACATGGAGTTCTAGTATCCATTATATCTGAACGAGAATCTCAATTCACTGCAAACTGTTGGAAATCCTTCCAAAGGAGTTTAGGGACACAAGTGAATTTGAGTACAACTTTCCACCCTCAAACAGATGATCAAGCAGAACGCACCATTCAAATACTTGAAGATATGTTGCGAGCTTGTGCTTTGGACTTTAAAGGTAGTTAGGTGTATCATTTGCCACTTATTGAATTTGCCTATAATAACAGATACCACTCATATATCAAAATGGCATCTTATGAAGCTTTGTATGGAAGGAGGTGTGGATCGCCAATTGGATGGTTTGAAGTGGGTGAAACCACCTTACTTGGGCCAAATCTAGTACAACATGCCATGGAAAAGGTTAAGATAACACATCAACGACTAGAAACAACCCAAAGTCATCACAAATCATATGGGGATGCTAGAAGGAGAGGAGTTGAATTCTGAATA
This sequence comes from Solanum ossicruentum, assembly GCA_025774065.1. Lineage (NCBI taxonomy): Eukaryota > Viridiplantae > Streptophyta > Magnoliopsida > Solanales > Solanaceae > Solanum > Solanum ossicruentum. Next base: position 14,687,914 of record JAOTQR010000069.1, on the reverse strand, counting down.
GGGGATTGGGTATTTTTAAAGGTGTCTCCAATGAAAGGAGTTATGAGATTTGGTAAGAAAGGAAAACTAAGCCCACCTTATATAGGGGCCATATCAGATTATTAAGAGGTTTGGGCAGGTTGCATATGAACTAGAGCTACCCCAAGAGCTTTCAATGGTTCATCCAGTTTTTCATTTCTCAATGCTTCAAAAATGCATAGGTGATCCATCTCGTATCACTCCTATTGAGGATGTGCAGGTTATAGAAGATCTCACCTACGAAGAGGTACTGATTGCTATTCCAGATCGTCAAGTTAAGAAGGTAAGGAACAAAGAAATAGCTTCAGTAAAAGTACTTTGGAGAAACCAGCAAGTAGAAGGAATAACATGGGAGGCCGAGGACTCAATGAAAATCAAAATAACCTCACTTATTTGAAGCTAAAAAAGGAAGTTCAACATCCAGAATTGGAGGCCATAATAGGTACGTGTGTTTGAAAGTTTATCGCGTTAAACTTGGTTAAGCTATCAAATTATGCTAACATTCGAGGATGAATGTTCCTATGGAGGGGAGGATGTAACACCCCACATCTTAAAATACTAGTACAATGCAAATGTAATAGGAAATGGTTTGGTCAAATTAGCGCCAATTTTTAAAAAGTGCTTGAATCTCCAATAAAGGGCGATATGTATGTCTAACGCTGAAGAGGGTCAAGTCTAAATAAGATTTAAGTCGAATTGAGAAGATTACGGCCTTAAATGAAGTAATAGAATTGAGGTACTTGTAGGACTTAAGAAGCTAGTAGGTGAGTCACCTACTTGCTTAGTTTAAATTGCTAGCTAAATGGATACGAGGCCGACGTCAAATTTGTCCATGTCCGATTATGGATAAAGTTCGTGTTAAGGGTGTAATTTTGGCCAATGTTTTAGCATTATATATGGAATATATGTTAAGGCTAAGGAGGATATTAAGAGGGGACCAAAGACATCACAATGTCTTTGATAAATTAGGCCCAAACTAATTAAGAAGAAAGCTGAAAAATGGGCAGCAAAGGCCCATCTATTTGGAGCTCCTTAAGGTCCTAGTGAAAGGAGAAAAAAGATGCATCACCAACTTAATATATTAAGCCTAAGAAATGAAAAGTAAGTCAGCAAAGAAAGCTTTTTAAAAAGGGATAAAAACAGCACACTAAAGTCATTTCAACTTGGACAAAGAAAATCTGCTTTCTTGGTTATTCTTTGCTCTCTTTCACAACCTTACAAGGATCCCTAAAGAAGCTCTAAACCTTGAGTTTAAAGGTAAGTAAATCTACTTACACACTTAGTATGGTTTGTTTATGAAAACCAAAGAAACAAGCAAATTACACATGTGCTAGAAATCTTGGACATCATGTATCCCAAGGATTTTTGTACACTTTTCTTGTTAATTAAGAGGTTTTTCTCTTCTTGGTTGGCTGTATTATGAAGTAATACTTATGCATTTAACAAAAGTTGGTTTTATAGTAATGTATCTAGGCTGCTTCACAACTTTTACAGTCCACAAAAGTGATTCCTTATATGATATCGCAATTGTGTTTTTAGTATGAACTAGTGGGCTGTTGGATGGAAGGCTATTGCCTCACATCCTTAATGACTGATTTGTTACTGTCCTAAGATTGATTCAAGGCTATTTTTATGTATAGGTATGTTGAGAACAGTTTGTTTAAAGTTGGAACGGGTTTGGAATTGTCGATGTCAAAATGGGGCCAAGGGACGCAACATTATGCTGTCCATTTGTAGGTTGTGTAAAATTTTTATGTGTTGTGCTTTGTGGGCAGTTGTAAGACTGTTATGGCACTAGAACAGTCTGCACATGATGTGTACATGTGAAGGTGTACTAGAAAATATGATACCGGCGAAAAGGTTGAAAGAATACGCTTGGGTTTATAAATACCTGGTTGTTGCCCGTGTGTTATTTTTTTATGTGATTGGTCTGCCAAGGTGTATATATTGGCTACTAATGCAAGTTTTATCACCTACTATGTTGTAGATAAATATTTGGAGGAAGGGAAGGTTATCTCAAGGTAGTACTGAGGTCATACAATGAGGTATGTAAGGCTACTTGATCTCGTATTGTTTGGTATGAAACATAGATCCTTCCTTGGCACATAAAATCACTTACCAACTCCGACATAACTATTAACTATGTCTACACTCTTCCATATGTTCATATGCTCTCATATAGAGTCACCTTCAAATCTACATACGTACATGGATACCAAGTTACATGGATTCTTTTTGCCAAATACAGTTCACGAGTTATTTCTTCTCATATGCATTTCATTATTTGTGTAAGGTACTCTTTTCATTGTCCTATTGTCTTGTATGATTATCTACATGTCATATGCTACATATACAACCCTACAGCTCCAATATTGTGACCACAAATAGAACCATTTCAAAGGTAATTGAAAGATAAAATATATTGTTTATTGATGGGTTGTAGCCCGAGGTGTGGAAGAATCACCTAGCTAGGGACGATCCTATCACGAGTGGTAGCCCAAGGGGTTGAGGAAGAACCTAGCCAGGGACGCTCGCGATACAGTTTACCACTGATCAACTGGTCATTTGCATTACATGTTATGCACAGATTATATAGTAAAGGTAAAGTAATATAAAGACCATAAAGTACATGATTCCAAAGTATAACCAAAGGTGGTCTCTTATCCTACACCACTGTATAGCTTCATTTGAGTTGTTACTTCATATACAGTATTTTCGACCTTATATATTCAGTACATTATCTCGTACTGACGTCCCTTATGGGGGACTTACAATTCATGTTGCAGGTACAGGTGCTAGCAGATCTCACCAATAGGAGTACGGGACATCCATTTGCTGATACCAAGCTCCAGGTTGATTCAGGGCTTTGTTTTTGTCTAGAGCTTATATGGTTGAATTGTACAGTTAGTCATGGCGGGGCCTATCCCGACATTTATCAGATACTTTTCCTTATCTAGAGGCTTTGTAGACTATGTAAATTAAAGTGTGGTCATGTCTCGTACTTTAACCATAGTGGCCCCAATGGCCTAGTCATATGCATTTCCTTTTGGCTTGTTATTATTGTTTATTTTCTTAAAGGTATGTCAAAGGTAGAAATCCCTTATAATATGTATAAAGAGCATATAGAAACAAGTTGGTTCTCCCGGGCCTTATTGGCAATGGGTGCCAGTCTGCCCTAATGGGGCTTTGGGCATGACAGAAGTGGTATTAGAGTGGGTCGTCCTAGGGAGTCTACAAAGTCGTGTCTATGTAGAATCTTGTTTATCGATATGTTGTGCACCACATTTATATGCAAGAGGCTGCGTAGCATTTTGGAGTTGTTACTTTCTTTTCATTCTTTAGATCGTGCCATAGAGCTAAGTGTAATAGGTGGAATGTGTCTAACCCCTAAATTGTTTTGTAAAGCAAGTATGCCAGAAACTAGGCAAAACAAAGGTAAGGGAAGGGAGTAGAAATGGTGGTTGGTATAGCCAGTCTGGCTAGACAATGAAATGAGGTTCAAGAGGAGTCTTTGTCACAGCATCTCCAACTCCAGCTCCAGATGAACCCAGAAGTAGTGAAATTTCCCTAGAACCACCTATTGATGCTACCGTGCAGGATTTGAGAAATGCATTCCAACTATTGACTCGTATAGTTGTTAGCCGAGGTCAATGGCAAAAAGGTATAGTTATGGGTACAGGTGGTATGAGTAGGGAAACTAGCACAAGGATACGTGATTTTCTTAATTTAGACCCTCCATCCTTCACTGGGTCAGATCCTAATGAAGATCCCCAAGACTTTATTGATCAGATTCAGCGCACTTTAGATATTATGCACGTGAGTGGTACAGAAGCTGGGGAGTTAGCGACATATAGGTTGAAAGGTGTGGCTATATTGTGGTATGAAGCTTGGAAGCAATCTAAGGGTCTAGATGTACCTCCAACTACTTGGGAGGAGTTCAAAGAGGCATTTCTTGACCAGTATTTGCCATTAGAGATTCGAGAGGCCCGTGCAGATCAGTTCTTGAACCTTCACCAAGGGAATATGAGCGTGAGGGAGTATAGCCTTCAATATAATTCCCTGGCCAGGTATGCTCCCAATGTAGTTGCTACTATGGCAGATAGAGTTCATCGATACGTGGATAAAGGATACGTATCTGGTCAGAGACTGCACCATTGCTTCCTTGAATAAGGATATGTATGTAGCGAGTATGTAGGCTTTTGCACAAAAATTGGAGGATCAGAGGTAGAGAAGAAGGACAAAAGGGTTGGAAAGGGGGTAGGCCAAAAGGCCAAATCTACAGGGTAGTTTACACCATCCCAAGGTGAGCTTAGGCCTCAATTTTCTAATATGCTATCATCCTCCTACTCTCCAGCCAGTGCTCCACCACAGCTTCAGGGGTTTAGGAGTATTCAGCATAGTCAATGAGGTGAGGGACAAGGTATATGTGCAACAGGATATTCGGCAGGCCAACCAATGACTCCTAGGAAGCCTTGTAAACAGTGTGGAAGGAGTTATCCATGTATATGTCATGTTGGGACAGATGTTTGTTATTGATGAGGTGTGCCAGGGCATATGATGAGAGATTGCCCAAGGAGACATATGGGTGGTATAGCACAATCTACTGGGTCAGTTGTTATATCATCATCGTCAGTTCCTCCATTAGGTAGGGGTCAACAAGAACCTATGGTTCTTGGTAGAGGTGTTAGAGGGGTAGCAAGCTCTAGTGGAGTCCAGAATTGCACTTATGCTCTGGGAGTCGACAAAATTTGGAAGGTTCACCCAATAACGTCACAGGTACATTGCCAATCTTTTCACATAATGTACATGCATTAATTGACCCTAGTTCTACACTATCATATATCACTCCACTAGTTGCTACGAAGCTTAAGAGAACACCCAAACTATTGAACAAACCACTTGAAGTGTTTACAACAACCGGTGAATCTATTATGGCCTGAAGAGTTTATTATGACTGCGTAGTAACTGTTTGTGACCGGATCTAGAAATAGGGGAAGTTGATGTTATAATGGGTATGGATTAGTTAGCTTCTTGCTATGCCACCTTAGATTACCAAACTAAGAGAGTGTGCTTCCACTTTTCAAATGAGGCAGTTCTTAAATGGAACGGCAATGTTGGGGCACCAAAAGGAAAGTTTATCTCTTTTTTTAAGGCTAGAAAGATGATATCCAAGGGGTATATAGGTCATTTAGTTAGAGTGAGGGATATGGAGGCAGAATCACCAACTTTTCAATCAGTTCTATTACTGAATGAATTTGTTGATGTGTTCCCTGAAGAACTCCCAGGCTTACCTTCCGAGCGAGAAATAGATTTTGGTATTAACTTAATTCCAGGCACTCAACCCATTTCCATTCCTCCATATAGAATGGCCCCGACAGAGTTACATGAATTAAAAGAGTAGTTAAAAGACTTATTAGAGAAGGGTTTTATAAGATCTAGTATGTCCCCTTAGGGTACACCAGTGTTATTTGAACGCAAAAAGGATGGCACCTTGAGAATGTGTATCGACACTTAAATAGGGTGACAATTGAGAATAAATACTCCCTCTCCAGGATTGACGATTTATTTGATCAGTTACAAGGTGCCAAATGCTTTCCAAAAATTGATTTTAAGCAAGGGTGAAGGAGGAAGATATACCTAAGACTGCTTTCAGAATACGCTATGGTCACTATGAGTTTCTTGTTATGTCATTTCGGTTAACGAATGCACCAACATTTTTTATGGATCTGATGAATAAGGTATTTAAACCATTCTAGGATGTGTTCGTGATAGTATTCGTAAATGACATTTTGGTATATCCAAGATCAGAAGAGGACCACGCAAATCACTTATGACAAGTGCTATAGGTCCTTCGTGATCGACAATTGTATGCTAAGTTTTCTAAATGTGAATTTTCGCTAAAATTAGTGGCATTCTTGGTTCAAATTATGTTTGATGAGGGAATAAGGGTTGATTCGCAAAAGATGGAGGTTGCGGAATATTGGACAAGACCAACAACACCCACGAAAGTTCAGAGCTTCCTAGGTTTGGCAGGTTATTACAGGAGGTTTGTTGAAGGTTTTTCTTCTATTTCTGCACCCCTAACAAAGTTGACACATAAGGCGACAAAGTTCCAATGGAATGATGCATGTGGAAGGAACTTCCGGGAGCTGAAAAATAAGCTAACTTCTGCACCTGTGCTAGTACTTCCAAAAGGCACTGAGGGGTATGCAGTGTATTACGATGCTTCAGGAGTTAGCCTAGGGTGTGTATTGACACAGAATTGCAGGGTAATTGCTTATACGTCTAGGCAACTACGACCACATGAGAAAAACTACCCAACTCATGATCTTGAGCTAGCAGTGATTGTATTTGCTTTGAAAATATGGCGCCACTATTTGTATGGGGTTAATGTTGACAGATATACTGATTATAAGATTCGACAATGCATCTTTAAGCAGAAAGACCTAAATTTAAGACAACGGAGGTGGCTAGAGCTAGTAAAGGATTATAATGTTGATATACTATACCATCCAGGGAAGGAAAATATGGTAGCCGATGCTCTGAGTCGTAAGGCAATCATGAATACTCATGATCAAGCTATGATAAGTCGAGTGGCTAAGGATCTACATCAGCTAGCCAATTCGGAGTTTGCCTTCTTAAAACTCCAAAGGAAGGGTTTATTATACATAATGTAGTAGTGTCTTCATTAGTAATGGAGGTGAAAGAAAAATAGTTCAAGGATCCCGTTCTATACAGCTTAAGGAAAAAGTGAGTCAGGGTATGGTAAAGGGCTTTAACCTAGCATAAAATGGAGTACTTTACTGCCATAATAGATTTTGTGTGCCTGATATTAATGAACTAATGAAAAGAATAATGGAAGAAGCCAATCATTCTCAATATTCCATCTACCCAGGATGAACTAAGATGTACCATGACGTGAAGGGAATGTTTTGGTGGGGAGGCATGAAGAAGGACCTTGCAGAATTTGTGGCTCAACGTCCAAATTGCCAACAGGTGAAAGTAGAACACCAAAAGCCAGGAGGTTATATGCAATGCATAGAGCTTCTAACATGGAAGTAGGATAAGATCAATATGGATTTTGTTACTAGTTTGCCTCGCTCATTTCAGATGTTTGACTCCATATGGGTAATAGTTGATAGACTCACAAAGTCATCACACTTCTTTCCAGTTAGGAGTGATTATACAGTTGAAGGGTATGCCAAGTTGTACCTTAAAGAGATAGTCAGGCTACATGGAGTTCCAGTCTCCATTATATCTAATGGAGGAACTCAATTCACTGCAAAGTTTTGGAAATCCTTCCAAAGGAGTTTAGGGGCACAAGTGAGTTTGAGTACAACTTTCCACCCTCAAACAGACAGTCAAGCAGAATGCACTATTCAGACACTTGAAGATATATTGTGAGCTTGTGCATTAGACTTTAAAGGTAGTTGGGTGGACCATTTGCCACTTATAGAATTTTCCTATAATAACAGCTACCACTCAAGTATCAAGACGGTACCTTATGAAGATTTGTATGGAAGGAAGTGTAGGTCGCCAATTGGTTAGTTTGAAGTGGGTGAAACCACCTTACTTGGTCCAGATCTAGTACAACAAGCCATGGAAAAGGTTAAGATAATACAACAACGACTAGAAACATACCAAAGTCATTAGATATCATATACGGATGCTAGTAGGAAAGGATTGGAATTCTCAATAGGATATTGGGTACCTTTAAAGGTGTCTCCAATGAAAGGGGTTATGAGATTTGGTAAGAAAGGAAAACTCAGCCCACGTTACATAGGGCCATATCAGATTATTAAGAGGTTCGGGAAGGTTGCATATGAACTAGAGCTACCCCAAGAGCTTTCAATGGTTCATCCAGTTTTTCATATCTCAATGCTTCGAAAATGCATCGGTGACCCATCTCGGATCACTCCTATTGAGGATGTGCATGTTACAGATGATCTCACATATGAAGAGGTACCAGTTGCTATTCTAGATCATCAAGCTAAGAAGCTAAGGAATAAATAAATTGCTTCAGTAAAAGTACTTTGGAGAAACCAGCAACCAGAAGAAATAACATGAGAGGCCGAGGACGCGATAAAATCAAAATACACTTATTTGAAACTAAATAGAAAGTTCAATAACCAAAATTAGGGGCCATAATAAGTACATGTGTTTGAAAGTTTATCGCATTAAACTTGGTTAAGCTATCCAATTATGCTAACATTCGAGGACAAATGTTCCTAAAGGGGGGAGGATTTAATACCCCACATCTTACAATACTAGTACAATGCAAATGAAACATGAAATGGTTTGGTCAAATTAGTGCCAATTTTTAAAAAGTGCTTGAATCTCCAATAAAGGGCGATATGTATGTCTAACGCTGAAGAGGGTCAAGTGTAAATAAGTTTTTAGTCGAATTGAGGAGATCATGGCCTTAAATGAAGTAACTGAATTGAGGTACTTGTAAGACTTAAGAAGCTAGTAGGTGACTAGTAGGTGAGTCACCTACTTGCTTAGGTTAAATTGTTAGCTAAACGGAGATGAGGCCTGACGTCGAATTTGTCCAAGTTATATTATGGATAAAGTCCATGTTAACTGTGTAACTTTAGCCCATGTCTTATATTCATAAATGGACTATATGTTCAGCCCAATTAGCATATTAAAAGGGGACCAAGGACATCACAATGTCTTTGATAAATTAGGCCCAAACTAATTAAGAAGAAAACTGAAAAATGGGCAGCAAAGGCCCATCAATTTGGAGCCCCTTAAGGCCCAAGTGAAAGGATCAAGAAACTTCATCACCAACTTAATATATTAAGCCTATGAAAACTAAAGAAATTCGGCCTAGGAATCTTTTAAAAAGGGATAAAAACAACGCACTAAAGTCATTTCAACTTGGACAAAAAAAATTTGTATTCTTGGTTATACTTTGCTCTCTTTGAAAGGGGTGAAAAAAAAGCTTCGCAACCTTACAAGGATCCCTAAAGAAGATCTAAACCTTGATTTTAAAGGTAAATAAATCTACTTATACACTTATTATGGTTTGTTTATGAAAACCAAAGAAACAAGCTAGTTACACATGTGCTGGAAATCTTGGACAACATGTATCCCAAGGATTCTTGTACACTTTTCCTGTTAATTAATAGGTTTTCCTCTTCTTGATTGGTTGTATTATGAAGTAATACTTATGTATTTAACAAAGGTCGGTTTTATAGTAATGTAACCAGGATGCTTCACCACTTTTACAGTCCACAAAAGTGAGTCTTTTATATGATATCGCAACTGTGTTCCAGTATGAACTTGTGGGCTGTTGGATAGAAGGCTATTGCCTCACGTCCTTAATGATTAATTTGTTACTGTCGTAAGATTAGTTCAGGGCTATTTTTGTATATAGTTATGTGAAGAATAGTTTGGTTAAAGTTGGAACAGGTTTGGAGTTGTCGACGTCAAAATGGGGCAAAGGGAAGTAACGTTATGCCGTCCATTTGAAGGTTGTCTAGAATTGTTATGTATTGTGCTTTGTGGGCTGTTGTAAGACTGTTATGAAACTAAAATAGGCTGCACATGATGTGTATATGTGAAGGTGTATTAGAAAGTACGATTAGGGGCGGAAAGGTTGAAAGAATACGCTCGGGTTTATAAATACCCGCTTGTTGCCTGTGTGTTGTTTTTATGTGATTGGACTGCCAAGGTGTATCTATTGGCTACAAAAGCTAGTTGTATCACCTGCTATGTTGTATATAAATATTTAGAGGAAATTAAGGTTATCTCAAGGTAGTAATGACGTCATACAATGAGGTATGTAAGTCTACTTGATTTGCTATTGTTTGGCATGAAACATAGATCCCTCCTTGGCACATAGAGGCACTTACCAACTCCGACACAACTATTAACTGTGTCTATACTCTTGCATATGTTTATATGCTCTCATATGTAGTCACCTTCAAATTACATACATACATGGAAACCAAGTTACATGGGTTCTTTTTGCCAAATAAAGTTCACGAGTTATTCCATCTCATACGCATTTCATTATTTGTGTAACATACTATTTTCATTATCCTATTGTATTGTATGATTATCTACATGTCACATGCTACATATACATCCCTATAGCTCCAACATTATGACCACCAAAAGAACCATTTTAAAGGTTGAAAGATAAAGTATATTATTTTTGATGGGTGCTAGCTCGAAGGGTGGAAAAATCACCTAGCCAAGGACGATCCTATCACGGGTGGTAGCCCAAGGGGTTAAGGAAGAACCTAGCCAGGGACGATCCCGAGATAGTTTACCACTAATTAGCTGGTCATTTGTATTACATGTTATGCACAGATTATACCGTAAAGGTAAAGTAATATAAAGAACACAAAGTACGTGATTCCAAAGTATAATCAAAGGTTGTCTCTTATCCTACACCAGTGCATAACTTCATTTGAGTTGTTACTTCATATATAGTATTTCCTGACTTACATATTTAGTATATTATCTCATACTGACGTCCCTTACAGGAGACCTGCATTTCATGCTGCAGGTATAGGTGCTAGTAGATCTCCCCAGTAGGAGTACAGGACATCCAGTTGCTGATACCAAGCTCCAGGTTGCTTTGGGGCTTTGTTTGTGTCTAGAGATTATATGTTTTTATGGTACAGTTAGTCAAGGTGGGGCCTATGCCAACTCTTATCAGATACTTTTCCTTATCTAGAGGCTTTGTAGACTATGTAAATTAAAGTGTGGTCGTCTCTCGTACTTTAACCACCTTGGCCCCAACGGCCTTGTCATATGTATTTCCTTTTGGCTTGTTATCACTGTTTATTTTCTTAAATGCATGTAAAAGGTAGAAATCCCTTATAATATGTATAGAGAGCGTATAGATATAGGTTTGTTCTCCCAGGCCTTATTGGCAATGGGGGCTAGTCCGCCCTAATGGGGCTTTGGGCGTGACATTCACCTAATCGGATTCGCCCATCATGAACTTGTTCATTCTAGACCTTGGGTCAGCAACCAATTGTGGAGAATATTCAGAGAGTTGGTTCAACTTAAGGGCATACTCCCTCACACTCTTAGATCCTTGCTTTAAATTCATGAACTCCATCAGATTGGCTTCTCTAAACACAAGAGGGAACAACGGTTGACAAACGCCGCCTTAAACTCCTCCTGAGGACCACATTATTGTTTCCCTTCTCTTCCTTCCATTAAGCATACCATATTTAGGCTACCCCCTTGAGTTGGTAAGCTGCCAACTTTACCTTCTCTTCAGATCTAACACCTGTAATAGTCAATACTTTGTAAACCTCATCTACAAATTCTTGGGGTTCCTCATCCACCTTAGACCCATAGAACTCCAATGGGTTCATCCTCATGAAGTCCCTCACTCGAGATGTCATGGTAGGAACATGAGGAACTTAGGCTTCTTGGTTAATTTGATTGTCCACGGCATGAGCTAACATGGTAATAGCATCCCAGAATTCTCCATGAAGCCGGTTATTATACGGGAGAGCGAGCTCTTTGTTCTCTTATGTTAGGCATGATCTAGCATATAAAAGAACAATCATTTAGGGGGATTAACCTTACCTCAACTCTATAGCATGACATTGACCATGATGAAGCGAAATATTTTCTAAAACATCTCATAGCCTCTTGCTCATAGTTGTAGTGCACAACAAAACCATGAAGAAGACACAAATTGACGCGGTGTGGTGGACGCCAAGGACGTAACAACTTAGTGCTCTAATACCAAGTTTTTCATGATGCAACCTAGGGCCTAGACATGACATAGAGCATGGGTAAACTAAAGGGACCACAAGCAAGCCTCGTCACATATCATTACACATCCTTTTTCGCAGAAGCAACATAAAAAAATAAGAAACATAAACAAAGGAAATTGGGACTAAGGGAAAGAGTTAAACACTTGAATAATATAGATGTGTCAATGCTCAAGCATAATACATAACTTGTCCAACAACACCTCTAAACATAGAACTTAGCAGGCTCAAGACAAACAACAAGGCTCACCCTCATAGTAATGACCATAATTATCTCAAAATATCCAAGATGTAGTTGAAGCATAAGCATGATAGAAGATAGATATTGTCCCCGAACATGAGGATTCATCAAAGATAACTTGAACAATCCATCTAGCCACGCGGAGGAGGAAGGTGATCGAATGGAGCTCCGATTCCTACATGGTAACATCATGTAAGCCTAGAGTATACGTTAGTACATTTGAACGTACTAACGCAACTTAGTCAAAATGCATAATGATAAGCAATAGATAACATAATAACAATATGGCATGTATGATCAATGCTGCGAGTAAAACTTACTTGCAAATCGCTCAACTTGTATAGATCATAATACATAAGTATAGGAAGATACCTCAACCGACATAGAATAAGACCAGGCGAGCTACAAAATGGAATCCAAATGATTACCCCTCATCGGTAAAGTCTACTTGCCAAAAGAAACCATACTTCACCTTATAGGAGCCCGTCCCCTTTTGGAGAAGTAATCTTCTTTACGGGAGCTCGTCCCATTTTGGAGAGGATTTCATTAGTAACATCAACTTACAGTAGCTTGTCCCCTTTCTGGAAGAATTTTCAAAGTGAGTGCACTAAATGGATCCGCCATTATCGCAAGGGTATAACATAGTCCTATGGTGGCACATAGTTCAAGGAAAGAGAGCAAACCCTCCAGCCATCGGTACTAAGTCTACTCCCATGAAATATATAAGGTAATCATACTTTATTAACTTGTAATAAACATAGCGACATGGCATGAGTAGCTTCTAACATCATTGACCTCAAATAGTGAGCCCGACTTCAAACATGAGAATAGATCATCATCAACATTACCCTTGCATTAACATCAAAAGGCTCACAAAAGGTATAATCTTTGAAAAGGGCGTAGCTTCATACTTGCATATTCATAGATAATTTTATGATTTCGTTACATACTTGATAGCCCATACTCATCATGAAGTCATTTGACTCATAAAACATATAATAGATCATCAAAAACCTAAAGAATCCTCAAAAAGGCATTTTATCAAACACTTGGTAGGTGTGTAGTGCTAGTGTAAAACCATGCAATTCAAGAGAGAAAACATGCTATAAAATTCAGTGTGAAACCATAAATACATACTTGGTAACACCCGTAAAAAATATATGTCAAAATCCTTCATCAAGTCTCACAATAGATATTATATTCATAGCTCAAAACATACTAAAACAATCACAATTTCATGAAACCCCAACATAGTGTGCAGTGAAATTCACAATAAGTAAGACCCATGAGTAAATCAACTTTAAATCATACAATTTTAGATAAAAGGAAGCTTGGGTATCTTTGATGAATGGAACCGATGAAAGAAACCCACTTACATTGACTTTGGAGAATCCATGAAGAAGATTCGAAATGGAGACTTGAAGCTTGAGTGCAATCCTTAAGATTCGAAAAGGTTTTTGGCACTTGAATTTTGAGAAAAATATTAGTCTAAGTATTTTAGTGAGTGTTGGGGAATATTTACTAAATGATATGAAGATGAAATATGGCTATGTATAGGTATTTTTACGTATGGGGAGGTTTAGGCCTAAGACACAAAAGCCTTGGAACGGAAAGGAAAAAACTGCGCAAAAATTACACTATGGAACACCCTGGCCGCATCGCGCCAGGGCGTGCCTGCACTCTGGAATTTGGCCACTTTAAAAATTGAAATTGTGAATTGTTCTCTCTAAAATTGGGGTTAGACCTATTTTCCACTCAATTTTTCCCTCTAAATAAGAAATGAAGTAGGCATTTTTAAATAACGCACAAATTTTGAGATATATGAAAATTACAATTTCATGTATTTTCGAGGCACATTTTTAGGCACTTTTTGGGGTCGTTTCAAGAACTTAGAGCTTGAAAAGAATCCTTATGTTCCAAAGTTAATTTTAAAATCATTAAAATTTGAATGAGATATTTGGTTAAGTCTTGGAGAGGTGTTTTTGAGGGTTTTGAGTGATATAGAGTTAAAAAAATGGCTAAGTATAGGTGTTTCTATGCATAGGTGGCCATAGGGCTATGACCTCAATGCCCTTGGTCTAGATAGAAAAACCAAGAAAAACTTACATTGGTCTGCATCCTTGGAACAATGTAGAACCATAGCGTAGGCCATTTTTGTACTGCTCCGTGCCCCTAGCGCGTCGTGGATAGGGCGCGGATGCTCTCTGAAAATAATAAATTTATGAAATTTATTTTTCACTACAGGTCCTTTATAATTTGGGTTATATCCATTTCCCACTCAATTTTAGCCCCTGGTCGAGAATATGAAGTCACATTTTCGATATCACACACGGATTTTGAGATATATGGAAATTACAATTATAAAGATTTTCGAAGCATATCTTAGGGAGTTTCAGTTGTGGTTGAGTTACGGCAAGTTTTGTGCACATTTTTTGCACACCTTGTTGTGATACTTGACAAGTCATAATGTTCACGCTCTAATAAGAAAGCAATTGTTGTCAACAATTAACCTAACCAAAGGTCAGGAATGAATCCACAGGGAATACAGGGCTTGATTACAAGACTTCACTACTAATTGTTTCAAGCATCAATAACTAAAATCTCTAAATGAGAGGGGAGGGGGTTTATTGTGATTCAAAAACAAAAGTAAAATTACGACTATACTACTATGCTGGAAAACACTCAATTTTAGGGACAACATGGGAATTGTGTTTCCTATGGTTCGTTGGCTAGATTACCCTAGATAATATAACTACAACTGATGATTTGCATGCAGGACGGTAACTTAGGTTCTTCGAGTCGTCTTGTGAAGGTTAAGGTCGAATTTCACCATGGTGCTTGGTTGGCAACCATGGTGTGCCAATTAACCGTTATCTATTGTCCTAGTCAACCTTCCCTTAGTTAGACTTGGTTGATTAGACAAGAACACATCAATCGAATTCTGTCATCTATTTCCCTTTTCCTATTTGTCGCTACTTTAGTCGGGATTGTGATAGTAGGCGGGGTTTGGTATTGGCCACCACCAAACATCAGTAATAACCAAGAGAAATAGGCAATAAATGCAAAGCTCCAATCATAGAAATACAAGAAACCTAGGTCATCTCAAGTCAACTACCCATGGTTCCCACAACCCCAAGTTGTGGGTGCTTAGCTACTCATGGATAAGGAAAAACAAACAAAAATGAAAATAATAGACATAGTTGAGAGTTTTACCAAAATAATGAAAAATGAAGACATTACAAGTTGCAAACCCCACAAGCTTTATTGATCAACAATGAGTACAAGGCAAGATTTGCAATCGTCATAATGGGTTTTCCAAGAGAGAACAATAAACTACTCTAAAAAGCTAAGAAAAGATTTAAAATGTGATTGTAGGATATCTCCTAGTCAAACTCTCTTTCTGAGAACCTAACTTAAACTATGTATAGTATTTAAAAAATAACCCTAGAACTTACACAGAAAAGACATCTTGCAGCCAATAAGTCTCGCAGTTACAACTAGTAGTATGACTTACGAGTCATAGTCGGGGTCTCAATAATAGGTTCTTAGCATCTTGGACTAAACTGGTACGACACGTAGATACGATTCTTTGTCTGAGCTACGGCTCATATGTTCCTCACGTAGTCTTGGCCTTTAGTTTTTGGACCAATATGTTGGCTCTATTATTCTTACTACGAGTCCACCTATACGAGTCATAGTGAGACTTGCAACTCTTATGATAGGCTCGTAGGGGTAACCTCCACTTAGTAGATTTCTGAATTTTGGATCTCTGATTCTTACTAAGACACTACCCTACTACTCATAGCTTGGGCTACGACTTGTAAATGTGCTCGTATGTCCTAAGCTTCAGCAAAATCTGCAACGTTTCTTCGAAATCATGCTAACCTAACTTTTCTACAAGATTAACACAAAAATACATCAAAACCATGAAAAGTCGCTTTAAGAACTCCCAAAATCCCTTGTTTCAGGCACCAAATGTGTTGTATTTTGACAACACATCAACACCCTCAACTTAGAATTGTTGATTGTCCTCAAGTGATGACTCAGTCTACGCAGACAAAGAGAAATAAATAGTAGCTATACTAATGGCATATACAACAACTCCTTTGATTCAGGTACCCAACTACTATTTTCAAAATAAGATTGCAAAGTTATTAAGAAAACAACAACACAAAGAGGTACCTGATAATCCAACTATGACAAGCTAAGGAGCATCAACCATCCACTATCGCTGGTATAGTCATATGCTTCTCAAGTAGTGCAAATGCCCTCACTGGAAAAATGTCCCTCATACGCACTCAAAAACATTTAGAATTCAGGGACTTAGGAAGCATTCTCGCTCTCACAATTGAAATTCAATGCATACTGACTAACACCATAGGCTTGCCTCTGTACTTATCTTCTAGCTTGGTGATAAAGTGGAGTTGGATCACTTTAGGAATTATAGGCTTCTAACATAGGTTTAGGGTGCTTTAGTATGGTATTTTAAGCAAGTAGTGACTAAAAGCTATTCTTGAACCATGTTTACCAACACTTTTTTCTTTCATGATCCAACCCTTTTTAATCAATCCACTCATATTCTCCTATTTTGAAATTTTTTCTAGTGCTTTCTTTCTCTTTTTAAGCGGTACCTCGATTTCAGACTCATTTTTGCTATTTTTTCTCAACTCAAGGCACTTTTCTTTTCTTTTTCTTCACTCGGTTCATGCTTTTTCATTTCTTTCTTGATTTCCCTACTAACCACCTTATTATTATTACTTTACCCCAATAAGGGTCACCCTCAACTTAGGCTTTTAGCCTGAGGTGAAGTGCATAATATCTATGCCTCAAACTAGGCCCACCAACTTTAGCCACACTCAACTTAGGCCTTTGGCCTCAATCAAGGTCCACATGTTCAAGGATAGACTGTAACATACCACATCTTACAATACTAGTACTACGCAAATAAAACTTGATATGGGTTGGTCAAATTAGCGCCCATTTTTAAAAGTGCTTGAATCTCAAATTAGAGGGCGATATGTATGTCTAACGCTGAAAAGGGTCGAGTGCAAATAAAGTTTTAAGTCAGAGTAAGGAGATCAAGGCCTTAGTAAGCTAGCAGGTGAGTCACATACTTGCTTAGCTTAAATTTGCTAGCTTGTAGGACTTAGTAAGCTAGCAGGTGAGTCACATACTTGCTTAGCTTAAATTTGCTAGCTAAATGAAGACGAGGACCGACATCGAATTTGTCCAAGTTCGATTATGAATAAAGTCCGTCTTAAGGGTGTAACTTTAGCCCATGTTTTAGCATCACAAATGGACTATATTGTCAGCCCAAGAAGGATATCAAAAGGGCCCAAGTACATCACAACCCACTTGACTAATTGGGCCCAAACAATGAAGAGGAATTAGAAAAAATGGGTAGCCAAGGCCCATCAACTTTGAGACCCATTTAGGCCCAAGTGTAAGGGTCAAGCTGCTGCATCACCAACTTCTTAATATTTACTAATATGTGATCAAATGTGCAAGAGAAAGTCGGCCAATGAGACCCTTTAAAAGGGCTCAAAACTAGCCCCTTAAGTCATTTCACTTGAAACAATTTTTCAGCTTTCCTAAAGAGTCTTGTTTTCTCTTTACTTCACTTCACAAGGCAGCCAATACAACCCTATAGGGTTCTTGAAGGAAACCTAAATCTTAAAGTCTAAGGTAAGTGTAAATATCCATGTAGTTCTTAAACTTATCCCATGATAAACAAGAAATAAATGCTAGTGATGCTTGCTGAAATTGTTGGACAGTGTGTGTTCCAAAAGTTGTTGTACATTTTTCTTATTTATTTGGAAGTTTTTCTCTTTTTGGTCGGATTGATTATGAAGGGAAGATACTTTTCTTCATTAATATTGGTTCTAGAGTGATGTATAAAGGTTGTTGCACCATTTTTATAGTCCGTGAAAGTGAGTTCTTGTGTGATATCATATTTGTGCTCGTAATAGGAACTTGTGGGTTGATTGATTGAAGACTATGGTCTCACATGCTCTACCTATTTTGAGGACTATTTTTGAACTATTTTAGGACTGATTTTATGTGTATATGCGGTGGGGACTATTTGGTTAAAGTTGGAACAGGTTTAGAATTGTCGACGTCAAAATGTAGCAAAGGGATGTAATGTTATGCCGCCCATTTGTATATTTTGCAGAATTGTTATTTGTTGTCCCTTGTGGGACGTTGTAGGACTATTATGTCACTAAAATAGGTTGCACATGATATGTATATTAGAATGTGTATTAGAAAATATGATTAGGGGTAGAAAGGTTGAAAGAATATGCTCAGGTTTATAATTATACGCTTGCTGCCCGTATGTTATTTTTTATGAGGTTGGGCTGCCAAGATGTATCTATGGCTGCTAATGCTAGTTTTATGATCTACTATGTTGTATATAAATATTTGGAGAAAGGGAAGGTTATCTCAAGGTAATAGCGAGGTCGTACAGCGAGGTATGTGAGGCTACTTGAGTTCATATTAGTTGGCATGAAACATGGATCCCTCCTTTGCACATAAAGGCACTTACCAACTCTGATACAACTGTTAACCATATCTCCACTCTTTCACATGTTCATATTCTCCCATACATAGTCACCTTCAAATCTGTATGCATACTTGGATACCAAGATACACAAGTTCGTTCTACTAAATGAAGTTCATGTGTTGTTCTACTTCCTGTGCATTTCATTATTTGTTTAACCTACTTCCTATGCATTTTATTATTTGTGTAACCTACTCCTTTCATTATGGTGTTGTCTTTTGTGATTATTTACATGTCATATATTGTATCTACAGTCTTACAACTCCAATATTAGGACCACCAAAAGAATCATCTCAAAGGTAATTGAAAGATAAAGTAAAGTATATTGTTTATTGATGGGTGGTAACCCGAGGGGTGGAAGAATCACCTAGCCAGGTCGATCCTATCATAGGGGGTAGCCCAAGGGGTTAAAGGAAAAGACTAGCCAGGGTCGATCCCGATATAGATTTACCACTGATCAGTTGGTAATTAGTATTACTTGATG
This sequence comes from Solanum ossicruentum, assembly GCA_025774065.1. Classification (NCBI taxonomy): domain Eukaryota; kingdom Viridiplantae; phylum Streptophyta; class Magnoliopsida; order Solanales; family Solanaceae; genus Solanum; species Solanum ossicruentum. The sequence continues at coordinate 14,668,859 of JAOTQR010000069.1, read as the reverse complement.
TGCACAAATTATATAGTAAAGGTAAAGTAATAAAAAGAACATAAAAAACATGATCCTGCCGTATAACTAAGTATAGTCTCTTATCCTACACTAGTGCATAGTTTCATTGAGTTGTTACTTCACATATAGTGTTTCCTGCCTTACATATTCAGTACATTATCCCGTACTGACGTCCCTCACGGGGGACCTGCATTTCATGTTGTAGGTACAGGTGCTAGTAGATCTCACTAACAGGAGTACAGGATTTCCAGCTGCTGTTATGAAGCTCTAGTTGCTTTGGAGCTTTGCATGTCTAGAACTTATATTTTTGTGTTGTACAGTTAGTCGAGGCTGGGCCTATCCTAACCCTTATCAGATACTTTTCCTTACCTAGAGTCTTTGTAAACTATGCAAATTAAAGTGTGATCATGTCTCGTACTTGAGACTACGTGGCCCTAACGGCCTAGCTATATGCATTTTCTTTTAGCTTGTTATCACTGTTTATTTTCTTAAAGGCATGTCAAATATAGAATCCCTTATAATATGTATAGAAAATGCATACATACAGGTTGGTTCTACGAGCCTCTCGACAACGGATGCCAGTCCGCCCTAACGGGACTTTGCGCTTGACAAAAGTAGTATCAGAGCGGGTCATCCTAGGGAGTCTGTAAAGATATGTCTATGTATAGTCTTTTTTATCAATTTGTTGTGCACCACATTTATAAGAAGGAGGCTACGTGGCATTGAGGAGTGGTTACTTTCTTTTTGTTCTTTAGATCGTGCCATAGAGCTAAGTGTAATAGATGGATTGTGACTAACCCCTAAATTGTTTTGTACAACAAGTATGCCAGAAACCAGGAAAAACAAACGTAAAGGGAAGGGAATAGATGTGGTGGTTTGTATACCTAGTCAGGTGAGACAATGAAATGAGGTTCAAAAGGAGTCCCTGTCACAGAAATCTCTAACTCCACCAGCTCCTAATGAACTCGGAAGTAGTGAAATTCCCCCTAAACCACCTATGGATGTTACTGTGTAGGATCTCAGAAATGCAGTCCAACTATTGACTTGTATAGTTACTAGCCAAGTTCAAAGATAGGAAGGTCTAGTTATAGGTGCAGCTGGTGCCAATAGGGCAGCTGGCACAAGGATATGTGATTTCCTTAATTTGGACCCTCCATCCTTCACTGGGTCAGATCCTAATGAAAATCCCCAATACTTTATTGATCAGATTTAGCGCACTTTAGATGTTATGCATCTGAGTGGTACAGAAGCTGTCGAGTTAGCGACATATAGATTGAAGGGTGTGGCTATATTGTAGAATGAATCTTAGAAGCAATCTAAGGGTATAGATGCACCCCTAACTACTTGGAAAGAGTTCAAAGAGGCATTTATCCACCAAGGGAATATGAGCGTGAGGGAGTATAGCCTTCAATTTAATTTCTTGGCCAGTTATGCTCCTAATGTAGTTGTTACTATGGCAGATAGAGTTCATTGATATATGGATAGATTGGATACGTATCTGGTCAAAGACTGTACCATTGCTTCTTGAAAAAATACATAGATATAGCGAGAATGCAAGCTTATGTACAAAAATTAGAGGATCAGAGGCAAAGGAGAAGGACACAAGAGTTAGAAAGGGGGCAGGCCAAAAGGGCCAGATCTATGGGGTAGTTTACACCACCGTAAGGGGAGTTTAGACCTCGGTCTTCTATAAACCGCCTAGGCCATCATCCTCCTACTCTGTAGCTAGTGCTCTATTATAACTTCAGGGGTCTAGGAGAAATCAGTTTGGTCCAAGAAGTGAAGGTCAAGGTGCCCGGATAGCGGGATATTCGACAGGCTAGCAAATGACCCCTACGCAGCCTTGTAAATAGTCTGGAAGGAGTTATTTATGTATATGTCGTGTTAGGACAGATGCTTGCTATTGGTGTGGTGCGCCAAGGAATATGATGAGAGATTTCCTGAGGAGATGTATAGGTGATATAGCAAAATCTACTAGGTCAGCTATTGCATCATCATCATCAGTTCCTCCATTAGCTAGGGGTCAACAAGAACCTATGGGTCATGGTAGAGGTGTTAGAGGTGTAGCTAGCTCAAGTGGAGACCAGAATCGCACTTATGCTCTAGGGAGTTGGCATAATTTGGAAGCTTCACCTGATGTGGTCACAGGTATATTGTCCATTTGTTCACATAATGTATATGCATTAATTGACCCTGGTTCTATACTATCATACATTACCCCACTAATTGTTAGGAATCTTAAAATAACACCCAAATTATTGAACAAAGCATTTGAAGTGTTTACACCAACCGGTGAATCTATTATGACTAGAAGGATTTTTTATGACTGTGTAGTAACTGTTTGTGATCGTGACACATTGGCTGACCTTGTTGAGCTAGAAATGGTGGAATTCAATGTTATAATGGGCATGGATTGGTTAGCTTCTTGCTATGCCACCGTGGATTTCCGAACTAAGAAAATGTACTTCCACTTCCAAATGAGGCAGTTCTTTAATGGGAAGGAAATATTGGGGCACCAAAGAGTAAGTTAATTTCTTATTTTAAGGCCAGAAAGATGATATCTAAGGGGTATATATGTCATTTAGTTAGGGTGAGGGATATGGAGGTAGAATCACTAACCGTTCAATCAGTTCCAGTAGTGAATGAAATTGTTGATGTCGTCCCTGAAGAACTTCCAGGATTACCTCCAGAACGAGAAATAGATTTTTGTATTGACTTACTTCCAGGCAATCAACCTATTTCCATCTCTCCATATAGAATGGCCGTGGTAGAATTGTGTGAATTAAAAGAGCAGTTAAAAGACAAATTCAATAAGTATTTAGCCAATATTTAGCCAAATTTTTTCACCTTTAGTAGGTAATCAAACTAGCATAGTAGGTCTACAACATAGTAGGTCATAAAACGAGCATTATCAGGCAATAGATACATCTTGGCAGCCCGATCTTATAAAAAAACTGCATACGGGCAGCAAGCGTATAATTATAAACACAAGCGTATGTTTTTCACCTTTCCTCCTCTAATCATACTTTCTAATACAAATTCCCATACACATATCATGTGCAGCCTATTTTAGTGCCATAATAGTCCTACAATAGCCCACAAGGTACAACACATAACAATTCTGCACAATATACAAATGGGCGGCATAACGTTACATCCCTTCACTATATTTTGACGTCGACAATTCTAAACCTGTTCAAGCTTTAACCAAATAGTCCTCACCCTATATACACATAAAATCAGTCCTTAAATAGTTCAAAAATAGTCCTCAAAATAGGTAGAGGACATGAGACCATAGTCCCAAATCAATCAGCCCACAAGTTCCTATTATAAGCACAATTACGATATCACATACGAACTCACTTTTGTGGACTATAAAAATGGTGCAGCAACCTTTATACATCATTATATAACCAATACTCATTAAGAATAGTAGCCTCCCTTCTTAATCAATCCTACCAAAAAAAGAAAAAATTCCAAATAAACAAGAAAAATGTACAAGTTTTGGAACACATGTTGTCTAACAATTTCAGCAAGCATAACTAGCATATATTTCTTGTTTATCATGAGATAAGTATAATAAATACATGGATATTTCCACTTAACTTAGCCTTCAAGATTCAGATTTCCTTCAAGAACCCTAGAGGATTGTATTGACTGCCTTGTGAAGTGAAGTAAAGAGAAAACAAGACTCTTTAGGAAAGCTGAAAAATTGTTTCAAGTGAAATAACTTAAGGGGCTGTTTTTGAGCCCTTTTAAAGGGTCTCTTTGGTCGACTTTCTCTTGCACATTTCGCGAAATATTAGTACATATTGAGAAGCTATTGATGCAACAGGTTGGCCCTCACACTTGGGCCTAAATGGGTCTAAAAGTTGATGGGCCTTGGCTGCCTATTTTTCCTAATTCCTCTTCATTTAGTTTGGGCTCAATTAGTCAAGTGGGTTGTGATGTACTTGGGACCTTTTGATATCCTTCTTGGGATGAAAATATAGTCCATTTATGATGCTAAAATATGGGCTAAAGTTATACCCTTAACACAGACTTTATGCATAATTGGACTTGGAAAAATTCGATGTCGGTCCTCGTCTCCGTTTAGCTAGCAAATTTAAGCTAAGCAAGTAGGTGACTCACCTGCTAGCTTACTAAGTCCTGCAAGCACCTCACTTCTTTACCTCATTTAAGGTTGTGATCTCTTGAATTTGACATAAAATTTATTTACACTCAACCCTCTTCAGCGTTAGACATACATATCGCCCTCTAATTTGAGATTCAAGCACTATTAAAAATGCGTGCTAATTTGACCAAACAATATCATGTTTCATTTACATCCTCCCCCCTTAGGAACATTCTTCCTCGAATGTTAGCACAATTGGATAGCTTAACCAAGTTTAAATCTTTACTTACACAATCTTTTGACAACACACTACGTATTCAATCACAGTACCTATTAGTGTCCAAATTCTGCATGTTGGACTTCATCTTTAGCTTCAAATAAGTAAGGGTATTTTACTTTCATCGCGTGCTCGACCTCCTATGTTATTTCTTCTGCTTGCTGGTTGCTCCAAACTACTTTTACTAAAGCTATTTCTTTATTTCTTAGCTTCTTAACTTGATGATCTAGAACAGCAATAGGTACCTCTTCATAGGTGAGATCTCCTATAACCTGCATATCCTCGATAGGAGTGATACGGGATGGGTCACCTATGCATTTTCAAAGTATTGAGACATGAAAATCTAGATGGACCATTGAAAGCTCCTTCGGTAACTCTAGTTCATATGCAACCTGCCCGAACCTCTTAATAATTTTATATGGCCCTATGTAACGTGGGCTCAGTTTTCCTTTCATACCAAATCTCATAACACCTTTCATTGGAGACACTTTTTAAAATACCCAATCCCATACTGAGAATTCTAGTCCTATCCTTCTAGCATCCGCATATGATTTGTGATGACTTTTGGCTGTTTCTAGCTCTTCTGTACTACCCTAACTTTTTCTATAGCTTGCTGTACTAGATCTGGCCCAAGTAAGGCGGTTTCACCCATTCAAACCATCCAATAGGTGACTTACATTTCCTTCCATACAAAGCTTCATAAGATGCCATCTTGATACTTGAGTGGTAGCTATTATTATAGGAAAATTCAATAAGTGGCAAATGGTCCACCCAACTACCTTTAAAGTCCAATGCACAAGCTCGCAACATATCTTCGAGTGTCTGAATGGTGCATTCTTCTTGACCGTTTGTTTGAGGGAGGAATGTTATACTCAAATTCACTTATGTACCTAAAATCCTTTATAAGAACTTCCAAAACTTTGCAATGAATTGATCTCCTCATTCAGATATAATGGAGATTGGGACTCCATGTAGCCTGACTATCTCTTTGAAGTATAGCTTGGCATACTCTTCAGATGTATAATCACTCCTGACTGGCAAGAAGTGTGCTGACTTTGTGAGTCTGACAACTATTACCCATATGGAGTCAAACTTCTGAAATGAGAAAGGCAACCTGGTAACAAAATCCATATTGATCATATCCCACTTCCATGTTGGAAGTTCTATACACTGCATATAACTTCCTAGCTTTTGGTATTCTACTTTTACTTGTTGGCAATTTGGACATTGAGCCATAAATTCAGCAAGGTCCTTTTCATGTCTCCCCACTAAAACATTCCCTTCAGGTCATGGTACATCTTAGTTGATACTGGATGGATAAAATATCGGGAATGATGGGCTTCTTCCATTATCCCCTTTCTTAATCCATTAATATCAGACACACATAATCTATTTTGGCAGTAAAGTACTCCATTTTGTGTAAGGTCAAAGCCCTCTATCATACCTTGACTCACCTTATCTTTAACTCGTCATAAGATAGGATCCTCGAACTATTTTTCTCTCACCTCCATTACTAATGAAGACGCTGCTACATTATGTACAATAACCCCTTCCTTTAGAGTCTTGAGAAGGTGAACTCCCAAACTAGCTAGTTGTTGTAGATCCTTAGCCACTCATTGACTTACCACGACTTGATCACCATTATTCATGATACAATGGGTACGCTAATCAATAAGGATTGCCTTACGGCTAAAAGTGATTTCACTTAAGGAACAAAGGCCTAAGATCCTTTCCATGTCCACCGCATCACTAACCCAATCTTAGAGTAACAAGGTAAGTTATGGGTCCATAGAAGATGCATGAATGTAGCAAAATAAGCTCACAACACATATGGAAATTGCATCCACAATCAAGTATAGACTCACAGGTCATGTTTTCAGTCTCAGCTTACCTTCACAATATCAAAACAAACATTGGCAGATACTCAAAAATGTATGAACACATCAATAATCACAACCTCAAAAATTTTGAGGTTACCCATTTTTTCATAAAAACATTAAAAACGCATCTAAAAATTTATGTATATGCCAATAGATAACACTTATATGAATTTGCCCATTATCTACACTACCTAAACATGCCGGTTCAACAGAAAATTAAACATCCATAAGGAAAAAGAAGCACGACAAGAAAACCTTATGATCAAAAATAGGGGAAGTTATGGACTTGAGGCTACTCAGACTTCACCTTAATCCATAACTTCCACTACCCCACCAAAACATGACACATTGTCCTCAAAGTAAAAACACAAACTTAAGACGAGAAAATGAAAACATAACATAGATATATGACATTAGAAACTAACAATTAACAAAATTAATATCCAAAACCCAACATAAGAACATTATCCAACAAATACATCCAAAAACCAATAGAAAAACAATAATGTCTAACACAAGGACAAAATATCCATAAATCAAAGTAAGAGCTAAGGTCAAAAGGGTTCAAAAATCATGGTGCATTAATCACTAGTCTCGGGCTTCTCTATGGGGTCCTGGGGCACCATCTCCTCTATAGCAATTTGAGAACTGCCCTCTCCATATGGGGTGTATTGTGCTCGATCTATTTGAATAAGTGCCAAACAATAATGACTCCTGCACCACCTCCTCAGGTATGGGCTCCTCCTCTTGTCTCGACTTCTTTGGGGTTGGCTCTAGGTCATCACTATGCTCAAGGGGCCTCTTCCCACGAACATTCGGGTGATCGGTGAGCCAATCAAATGCCTCATCACCTACCAGAGCTACCTCTGCGGCTGGAACAGAAGCTGCCAACATTTTTAATAAGTCAGCCTTGAACTTAGCCAACTCCTCAGTAATCGCGCTCACGTCGGCAGGCCTAGATCCCTTAAGTCTCTTCCGGACTCTAGTCTCAAATGCATCGATCCGAGCATCCATCGCTTGGACTCTCTCATCAACTAAGTCTCGAGTGAATGTCTTCATCCTCTCCTCAGAGTCTCGAATAGTCTGATCAATCAATTGTCGATCCCGTGCGGACAACTCACGTAGCCTACCTTCTGTTACAACCACCCTACTTAATAAAGCCTGAAATGTAATAGAAGAGAAAAGAGGGTGAACTTGTAAAGTATATGCTGCTAGTGCTGGAGGATGGTGTAGACTCGGTCTCAATCTCTTGTTAGGCTCTATAGTAATCGGAGTAGTGTCGATAGTGGCTGGAGGTGAACCTGGAATCTGAGGCTCTACAGGTAATGGCTCTAAGATAGCTGGAAGAGTTGCTCATGGTAAAGCAACTGGATTCTCACCAGTCTTTATCAGGATGGGATCTATAGTGTATGTGGCCTCTACATGAGGGTCCCGGTGAGGGTTGATAGGAACACCTGCTGCACTGAATAGTCGATGGATCAAAATTGGAAAAGGCAGTGAGGTGTTCATCCGAGCTGCAGCCTCGTGAATCTACTCCGAAATGATATGGGCCCAATCTATAGCATAGCTAGTTAGAATGCTAGGCAACAATATGGCTCTTTCAAGGGTGATCACATTATCCATGAAGGTTGGCCTAATACGCCAACGGATAATGGACCACCAAAATTTGGCCCGGAAGGAGTGGTGGGTTTTAACTATTGGACCTGAGTGGTTTGTGACCCACATTAGCTCAACCCCCACCTCGTAGATTTGGCTGGCTATTCACCGTAGCAGCTCTGCCCTGGTCCCAATGACCTTCCCTGTCACCACTCTCCTCATTTTATCAATATGGTTGTCATACTCCGCGATAGACTGAGTAACCCTATAAGTGCACCTAAAATGCATTCATAGGATCATCTCCTTCGAGATATCAACTTTCCTACTCCAGGCTATCACCACTGGTAGCCTTGGCTGCTCAATCGACTTCTTGTTCTTTGGAAACCCTCGTCGGTGTGTGGCAAGATACGCCACACAGAACTCACGAACTATGTAAAGGGCATATTTGCCCAGCTACTGTGTGGTCCACCGTAGTCCGTGCTCATCGAAGCCAGCATCCAATCCGAGTACTCTATCTAAGCCTGAGGCATTCAATCTAGACTCCTCAAGAAATTGGCAGATCGGTTTTCCTTGCCCCTTAGGCTCTAATTCCTGGTCGTATATTTCTTTCTTGCTTGAAACACACCATCTAGGATCAACCGGGGGCTGTGATTGAGCTTCCTCCTGCTGAGTCTTTGAGATGCTTGGACTCTGACGAGGAGTCAGAATGTGTGGGAGTCTTTTGTGGCAAGCTACTCCCCGAGCCATTTCTCTCAATCTTTTGTACCTCCTTATCAGCTGGGAGGCACTACTCACTTCCATAGGTTCCCGAGCTGCATGGGCTTGGGTTTAAGGCACATTTTCCAAGGGGTCTATTCGGACCCTGTGCACCTCCATCGAGCCCTCAAATCTCTAGGTCTCGAAAGACTCATCTACCAGTCTCCTTTAAAAGGTTTGGATTGCTCTTCTACCCTTTAGAGGCATGGTACTTGCAAACCAACCAACAACCCATATGAGCATTAAGATGTTTTAGCAGACTAAACATGCAACAAAGAAGAATGAATAAAAAAAACCAAAATCAGAAGAATTACTGATGCAAATGTAGGTTTACAGTTACGACTCGTAGGGTGACCTACCAGTCTTATACTGGCCTCGTAGAACCAGTATGCCTTCAAAAATTCTTTCTAATCTCGGATACAAGACATAGTTATGACTCGTAGGGGTGACTTATGAGTCGTAGTCTTAGTCTCATACCAAATTCTAGAAACATTTTCAAAAACTTAAAAAAGCTTACGAGACCCTCACTATGAGTTGTAGCAGGAACTACGAGTCATATGTGGGCATCGCATGAGAAACATGAAGGATCCCCAGATGACTGATGCTTGCTACAAGGGGCCACTACAACTCGTATGGGAACTTAGAAGTCATAAGAGTGCCTCGTAGCTGACTGCAGAAGGCATCTGTAGTGCCTAACATTTTCCCACACAAAGCAACAAATCAAACACAAATTTCAACATACTTGGCACACAATAACACTATCAAATACTTGGCACATAATCAATTTCATACTAATATCAAAAATTCAAGACGACCCTCATCCCTAAGAGTTAACAACAGTTCCACACTACGTAAAGCACAATGATAACAATATTCTTTTCGAACTCATACTTGACAACTATAAAACATTCCAAGGGATGCAATTTCCATTCATAAAAATTCAATTAAATCTCACAAGTTAAACCATAGGCATTACACCCACGCCTCCTACATTCTAATTCTGAAAACAATTTGATCATTAGTTGGCAACAATCATATAATACATCCCATGAATTATAACTTTCACATTCACCATCACCCATTCAAGAATTTCAATATGATTTGATTCACAACTTAACTCTTTAAAGGCTAAAAATCCTAGGTTACAAGTCTAGTTCAATATTCACTATATGGTATGATTTTACATGATTAAATAGAGCACACTTATATAGGGAACAAACTTAACACAAAAGATTGCAAAATATAACAATGGAGCTTAGCGATCATTTGGAGAAGTAAGCTAAGGAGAAATAAATTCAAAATCACGCCGAAAACCCCAGAAATAGTGACTTTGCCAGAATCTTCACCAGAAAATAATTTAGGAAGCCGGGATTTTTATCAGAAAAAGGATATGGATGATAGAAGGGGGTTTTCTGTCCCCTTTAGGATTTATACAATGAATTTGGGCTTCAAATTTTATTTTGACCCCCTTTTAAATGAAACTGGGTCAGCCTTGTTACAACTGCAGATCGGGGCTACGAGACCCCGAATAAGAGTCATAGGGTGTCCTACAACTTGTAGGTCCCGGTCTCGTAGCAGACCCATCACTTATGAAAATTTAGGAATTATACTTAAGCACTACGAACACCTTTTACGACTCGTAGAAGACTCTATGAATCATAAGGTTGGCTCATAGTGTATGTGCCAACTTCTGATACTCACTGATTCTCTCTATAATGCATGACTACGAGTCATAGTGTAGGCTACTCCAAGTGCCATTTTTTCAGATCTTCAGTTCTTCAATTTTCACTAGCAAACCAAATTTCAAAACACAACAGTTCCTGAAAATATTACAACTATACCAATGTCTTTCAGTTGTAAAAAGAAACTCACACCTTCTACCTAAGAATCTCAACAATGAAAAATATTTGAAACAAGCTAACAGTTATCAAAATACATAGGTTGCCTCCCAAGAAATGCCTTGTTTAACGTCGTGGCTCAACTTTATCATCTTCATTCGTCAACTATCATCTAGGGTCCACAGCTCACTTTTGCGCTAATCTGGGTGTTTCACGGATTGACAAATATCAAACACGACCTCTGCATCATTAAGCCTAAACCGTAATTAACCTGAATCTATATCTACTAGTGCTCTCCCAATGGCCAGAAATGGTCTCTGAAAGATGAGGGGAACCTCAAAATCAACTTCACAGTTAAGGATCACAAAATCCATCAAAAAGATGAATTTATCAACTTTAACAAGCACATCTAAAAGGATTCCCACCGATTTTTTAATGGTTTGATTTGCTATAAGCAACCTCATTCTTGTCGAGTAGGAGTACCAAGACCAAGATTTTTTAATACAGAAAGAGGCATTAGATTGATGCTCACTCCTAAGACACACAATGCTCTTGCGAACTCAACATTGCCAATGGTACAAGGGATGGTGAATGTACCGAGGTCCTTTCGCTTTTGAGCAAGGCATTTGGTCATTATAGCACTACATTGTTGGATTTCTTACGAGAACTCTTTTTTCAAAGTGTGTTTCTTGGTAACTAAGTCCTTCATGTACTTGGCATACCCGGGCATTTTCTCCAAGGTATCTAAAAGGGAAATGTTGATGGAGAGTTGTTTCAACATCGAGAGGAAGTGTTTGCATTTTCCCTCCTCTTCCTTTTTCTTAATCCTTTGAGTGAAAGGGGCTTAGGAATTGATTCTTTCAATTTCACGTGCCCCCTTGCCTCTTCTTATTGTATCCCAACAACCTTCAGATCTTTTCCCTCAATCACAACCTCACCACCAAGACCCTTCTTCTCAACTTCATCCATTATTACTGGCATAGGGGGATCTATGATGCTCTTTCTATTCCTGGTCATCACCTCCATGCAATGACCTTCATTCTATGGGTTTTGAACCCTATTGCTTAGTAGGGTGCCTTTTTGTCGGTTGTTCAATTATGAAGAAACTTGCCCAAATTGGTGTTCTATTTGCTTAATGGCCACCGAGTGAGACTCTATTTTTGGTTAATACTTGAAATATCTACTTTCATTCCCTTTAAAGTCTCATCTTGGTAGTTTGCTCACTTCAACAACTTTTCGAATATTTCTTCAATCCTGGAGTTGCTTGACCCAGCATCACAATTGTGAGAAAGAACATGGAGACCATTCCTATAGCCCTCTCTTCTTTCTCACTCGGTGTTTGGCATACTCTCTCTCTCTCCTAGTGTCCACACTATTTGTCTCTATACATCCCTTCACGGTTGAGGTTTCGACCTTGATTCCCGGACCCTTGTTTCCAAAGTCTGAATTGGACCCTTAGGATTTGTTCAGGAAACCCTCCGCTTGGTTTCTTACAAAACATGCATCCTCTCAATGAATGAATCATCATAGATAGGAACCTTCGGAGATTGGTGTGTGACTGCTTTGACACTTACCTGATTTTGCTTTAAAACCAAGTCCATACTTGTGCAAAATTAAGCAAGTTGTTCCATGATCTCTTCGTTCACCTTTGCTTGCTCATTATTGGTGTTAACCGCATAAGAAGGTTTCATCACACCTTTCTCTTGTTGACCCTATGCTCTATTCGTTTTGACAACTTGCTCCATCCTTGCGGCTATCAATGCAATAGGTTGTTCTAGGAACATGCCTCCCATAATTGTGTCGGTACATGCTTGACTATTCTCGTCAAGTGCCAGAGAGAAAATCTTAACCAACTTATCATCAACAATCTTGTGATCAGGGACCATCCTCAAGCATTTAGTAAACCTCTCCCATACTGTGCTAACAGAATCACCTGGTAATTACTCTAAGCTATTGATTCGGTCCTTGAACTTCAACTTCTTAGATCTTGGGAAATATCTTTCGAGGAATACTCTTTGAAGTTCAGCCCCCAAATTGTGATAGTATCCGGAGGAAGCTCGGACATCCATACAGTTGCATTGCCAATCAATGATATTGGAAACACTCTTAAACCCAAAACATCAAGAGAAAGATTTTTTGTCCCCAAGACACTCTTACAAACAAACACCACATTTTGAAGATGACGGTAGAGATCCTCCGAAAGTAGCACTGTGAATAATCCGCAGTTTTGGAGCATTTGGAGCAATCCACTCAATATCGTGAATTTAGTATCTGCTGGTAAAGAAGGACGTACTATGGTACCGGTAACGTCCATAGCGATAGAGTTGAATCGATATTGATTTTAACCATAAGCATTTTCATTGAAGTCCCTAAGTTGTCGCCTGTTACTGTTATGGATTCTCCTCTTTTCCCACATATTCGTTTGTATTCATATCCTCCTCAACCTCGATATCATAATAAACTTGAGCCATTCTTCTTGGTAGTCGATGGATCTCCAAATTAAGTGGAGCTAAGGGATTGTCTTGGCTCCTTGTATTGGGCTTACAACCTAGTATACCCTACAAATAGAATCAAACAACAAAAACAAAAACAAAAGTAAAGTACACGAGACTCTAGAAATCAATACTAGAACTAACTAATAGTGAAATAAAGTCAAAACCTAACTGTATTCCCCGGCAACGGTGCCATAATTTTCTGACAAGTCCTGATATTCATGCTCTAATGAGAAAGCGATCATTGTTAGCAATTAACCTAACCAAAGGTCAAGATTGAATCTACAGGGAATACAGGGCTTGACTACAAGGCTTCACTACTAATCTTTTGAAACATCAATAACTAAATTCTCTAAATGGGGGGGGGGGGTTTAAACACAAAAGTAAAATTATGACTATACTACTACGTGCGAAAGCACTCAATTTTAGGGACTACTTGGGAATTGTGTTCCCCATAGTTCGTTGACTCGATTACTCTAGATAACATAACTACAATTGGTGATTTGCATTTAGGACGGTATCTTAGGTTATTCCAGCCTCTTGTGAAAGTGAAGGTTGAATTTCACCATGGCGCTTGGTCGGCAACCATGGCTTGCCAATTAACCGTTACCTATTATCCCAGTCAACCTCCCTTTTGTCAGGCTTGGTTGATTAGACAATAATACATCAATTGAATTACCCTTTTCCTATTCATTAGTACCTTGGTTGGGATCATGATAGTAGGCAGGGTTTGGTGTTGGCCACCACCAAACAACAATAATAATGAAGGAAAATAGACAATACATGCAAAGCCCCAATCATTGAACACAAGAAACCTAGGTCATCTCAAGTCAACTACCCATGGTTCCTGCAACACAAAGTTTTGGGTGCTTAGCTACTCATGGCTAAGGCAAAACACACAAAAATGCAAATAATAGGCATAGTTCAGAGTTTTACCAACATAATGAAAGGTGAAGACACCACAAGTTGCAAACCCTACAAGCTTGATTGATCAACAATAAGTACAAGGCAAGGTTTACAATCCCCAAAATGGGTTTTCCAAGAGAGAACAATAAATTGCTCTAAAAAACTAAGAAAAGATTCAATGTGATTGTAGAATGTCTCCTAGTCAAACTCTCTTTCTAAAAGCCTAACTTAAATACAATAACCCTAGAATTTACACAAAAAGGACAGTTGGAAGCTGATAAGTTTTGCAATTACGACTCGTAGTATGACCTACGAGTCATAGTCGGGGTCTCGTATCAGGTTCTTGGCATCTTGACTAAACTGGTACGACCCATATATACGAGTCATTTCTTGAGTTACGACTTGTATGTTCCTCTCGTAGTCTTGGCCTTCTATTTTTGGTCCAACATCTTGGCTCTCTGATTTTTACTATGAGTCCACATATACGAGTCGTAGTGAGACTTACGGCTCATATGATGGCCTCATAGGGGTGACCTCCACTTAGTAGATATTTGAATTTTTGGTCTCTGATTCTTGCTACAACACCATCCTACGACTCGTAGCTTGGCTACGACTCATAGCTTGGGCTACGACTCGTAAGTGTGCTTGTATGTCCTAAACTTCAGCAAAATCTGCAACTTTCCTTCAAATTCATTCCAACCTAACTTTTCTACAAGATTAATACAAAAATACATCAAAACCATAAAAAGTCGCTTAAGAACTCGTAAAATCCCTTGTTTCAAGCACCAAATAAGCTGTATTTTACAACACATCAATACTAATGAATAATATTTAAAACATGCTTGGACAATTTTTTGATGGGATATGGAAATACCCAAGCTAGTGTGATATTATTAAAATACTTTGACTTGTCCAACTTTGTTTATTCTCACCACTTGTCGAACAACCAAACAAACAATGTGTTGTCCACTTATGCCCAAGCTCTACGGATTTCTAGAAATATTCCACATAGTGCAATTCCTTCTCCACTGGATGCAATATATCTCTCAATCAATACAGAAGGCAACTCCCAAAAGGCCACGACTTCCACTAATGGAGGCCACTACAACAGTAACATGAATGAACATATTTAGTGCCTTCCAAAGCAAGATAGAATAAAAGATGTTTGGTATGGTTAAGAATTGCAATATGAAATCATAAAGGGATTGCAAATGTTAATGTCTATGAGCATAATTTAAAGTTGTTAAATGGAAATAGTGACATAGGAAACAGGATCAGTATAATTGGTGAGCATGATTATGACATTAAATAATTGAAGACCCACAAATCTTAAACATGCTACAATCACATCTTTGATCAGTTGCCTGAGATTAGATTAAAGCCTTTATTAAAGAACATGACATTTTTTAGGACGTAAGAGAGATAATATTAACAAAAGCATCAAGAAGATACACAGATTACAAAAGATGGAAATATCAGCTCAAACTGAGACAAAAACCTATCAAAGAACTAAGGAGTTGAAAAAATCCGTGGAGGAGAACAGACTGCTTAATTGGCCCAACTAAAAATGTTAAAGGATCATGACATTTGGAACATGCACTATTGGAACTACCAATCACTAAATTACTCCATTAACACTCTCTCTTTATGAATATCTTGACTGTTTTCTTATATAGATTTGAGAAAAATATCTTCTGCCTTAGTTAAACATATATATTTTTCTTCTATATCTGTCACAATCCAAGCTTAGGGTCTAGACGTAACATGACGAATAGGGAACCCGATGGAACCTCAAACAAGTCTCTTGGCATATCAATTACAAATCCTTGGTCGCGGAAGAAAATAACAACAACAATAGATATAAATGAGGATAAAGGGACTAAGGGAAGTCTTTAATAGCATAAAACATATAAGAGTCAAAGCTCAAGCATAAGTACATCATTTGTCCAACGATACCTCTAGCATAGATTGGGTGGGGGCCAAGACACTTTTCGGGCTCACCCTCAAAGTATCAAACACTCAACATAAAGATAACAAAACAAGAGTAGCAAAGCTAGTATACTCGAACTTGAGGACTCACCAAAAGATTATCTTCAAGATGCCAAACTAGCCACGTGGAGGAAAAATCGTGAGGTGCTCTAGTTCCTATATGGTAACTTCATGTAGGCATAGAGTATGTGTTGGTATGTTTGAATGTACTAAGTATATAGGATGCAAACAAGAAGACATAGGAAACTTAGTCAAAATGCATATACATAGGCAGTGGTTAAGTATAATAACAATATGACATGCATGATCAATGCTTGAGTAAAACATGATTGTGACACATATACTTGAGAATATAGATTACATGTGTAGGAAGAGACCACCATCATAGACCAAGCAAACTAGTACTTGGAATCCAAGGCACATCACCCCCTTGGAAGGTGATTAAGCTATCTACCCTTCAATTGGTAGATGGGCATAGCACCCCATCATAGTGGTCAAGGTATATAACCCTCAACATGGTAGATGGGTATAGCACCCCCATCAAACTGGCCAAGTATATACCCCTCAATATGGTAAATGGGCATAACAACCCCCATCAAAAAGGTCAAGGTATATACAGCTCAACATGGTAGATGGGCATAACACCCCCTCCCCCATCAAAGTGGTCGAGGTATACACCCCTCAACATGGTAGATAGGCATAGCACCCCCCATCAAAGTGTTTGAGGGATATCACTCTCTCAATAAGGTGAGATCAACTTGCAACACTATAGATAGTTTTCATGATTTAAATGCATACATACAATCCCTTAATTATCATATTGTCACTTGACTCATCTTCCATGTAATAGATCATCAATAGCTCAAGAGTCCATGTCAAGACATTTTATTAAACACTTGGCAGTTCAAAATAATGCAATTCAAGGGTGAAATCATATGAGAAAACTTAATGTAAATCAACCCATCAACACTTAGTAAAACCCTCATGTAAGATAACTTGAAATCCATCATCAAATCTCATAATAGATCATAGTTTCAAAGCCCAAAATATGCATAGTCACAATAGATAAATCATCTCATAGTGTAAGCTTGAAATAGGTAAACATGTGACTCAAACCAACATTTCATAAAACCCTAATGTAATTTGTAATCATAATTTATAATAAGTATTACCCATAAGTATCACATCTTAGAAACATGCACTTTTCATAAAAAAGAAAGTTGGGCACCAAGGGTGAAAGGACCCAATGGTTGATACCCACATACCTCAACTTTGGGGATTTCCTTGATGAAGATTTGAATGAGAAATTGAATCTTGAATGAAGTCCTTGAGATCTGGAATTGAGCTTGGGACACTTGAATTTGGATGAAATATTATACATTGAATGCTGAGGTTACACATTGAATTTAAGTGTTAGAGAGGGTTTCGAGAGTGTATTGAGTGATATAGAGTTGAAAAATGGCTAAGTATAGGTGTTCTTACACATAAAAGAGGAATGACGCCAAGAACCCAATATGTTAGGAAAAGCTGAAATATTAAGGAAGTGATAACACTACTCCACGACAGGTCCGCATCGCAGAGCCATCGCGGACAGACACTGGAAATTTAAGAGTTGGCGAAAATAAAATTTGCTACGGGTCCTCTAAAAGTGAGGTTATATCCATTTCTCACTCAATTTTACTCATGATCAAGAATATGAAGTCAGATTTTTGATATCATGCACGGATTTTGAGATATATAAAAATTATGATTATGGACATTTTCGAAGCACATTTTTGGGCACTTTTTGTGGCATTTCAATATCTCCCCCTTGGGAACATTCGTCCCCAAATGTCAAAGAAGCATACATAAGAAAAGTAATCGTGAAGAAATCATCCCAATAAGAATGCAACAATGCACTTAAACACCATTTTCAAAAATCTCAATATAAGTGTAAAAATCACCATGAACTTGTCAACATAAACATGAATGCATTCAAATGACATAAGGGCTGAAAGTTAAGACTTGAAATCATATAGGGAAACTTAAATTAGTACCTTAGCGTTGAGTAGAGTTGAAGAGATATGGATATCACTCTTACATGTTCGCCTCGGCTTCCCATATGGCACTTTCAACTTGTTGGTTTCTACAAAGAACCTTGACGGAAGTTACATCCTTGTTTCTCAACCTCTTCACTTGTCTGTCAAATATTTCTATCGGAACCTCCTCATAAGTCAAATTATCTTCTACCACACCCACAACATCAAAAGGTACAATAGCATTTGGGTCACCCACACACTTTCTCAACATAGATACACGGAAAATCGGATGAATCATATTCATATCAATGGGCAACTCCAACTTATAGGCCAATTTACCAATCCTCCTCAACACTATAAGGACCCACAAATCTTGGACTCAACTTACCCTTCTTACAAAATCGAACCACACCTTTCATGAGTGAGACCTTCAAATAGACTCAATCACTAACCTTAAATTCAAGATCCCTTCTTCTCACAATGGAATAGGACTTTTTTCTACTTTGGGCTACTTTTAATCTCTCCCTAATCAACCTCACCTTCTCCAAGGCATCCATGACCAAATCCTGACCTAGCAAAGCCATTTCCCCTACTTCAAACCACCCAATCGGGGATCTACAACGCCTACCATAAAGAGCTTCAAAAGGAGTCATACAAGTACTTGAGTGGTAGCTATTGTTGTAAGCAAATTCAATAAGTGGAAGATGATTATCCCAACTACCTTTAAACTCAAACGCAAGCTCTAAGTATATCCTCCAAAGTTTGGATAGTTCTTTTGGCTTGGATATCAGTTGGAGGGTGAAAGGTCGTGCTAAGCTTTACCTTAGTACCAAGACCTCTTTAGAAGGACCTCCAAAAGTAAGTAAATTGAACACCACGATCAGAAATGATAAACAATGGTACTCCATGCAATCTAACTAACTTATGACTATACAATTTGGCATAATCTTCTTCACCATAAGTAGTTCTAACCGATAGGAAATGAGCCGACTTTATCATTCTATCAAACATAATCCAAATAGAGTGAAAATACTTCCTAGACTTAGGCAACCCAACCACAAAATCCTTGTTGATTTCTTCCCACTTCCAAGTAGAAATCTCTATATCTTGGGCTAGGCCACTTGACCTTTGTGTTCGGCCTTCACTTGTTGGCAATTGTGACATCTGGATATGAAGTTGGCAATATCTCTGTTCATACCACCCCATAAATACGCTTCCCTCAAATCTATATACATCTTTGTAGAACATGGGTGAATAGAAATAGAAGAATTATGGGACTCATCTAAAATCTTCTTTCTCCAATCATTAACACAAGGAACACATAATCTATCTTGGTACCTAAGGATACCATCTTCCCCTTGGGAGAAAACCTCCACCTTACCATATCTCACTAAGGCCTTCAATTCTAACATGGCATGGTCAAGATCTTGCTTTGCCTTCACCTCTTCAATCAAAGAAGATTTAGAACCATCAATAACTACTACCCCACAATTATCCACCTCTTCCAACCTGACCCCCAACCTAGCCAATGGATGGAGCTATCTAGCCACCTCTTTACCACTATCATCAATATGTGCTGGGCTACCCATAAACACCCTACTTAGAGAATCAGCCACAAAATTAGCCTTTCCAGGATGATAATGAATACTCATATCATAATCTTTGCGAAGCTCTAACCACTTTCTTTGTCTCAAGTTGAAATCCTTTTGGGGGAACACATATTGGAGACTCTTATGATTGGTTAACACATCAACATGAACCCCATAAGTGGTGATGCTAAATTTTTAAAGCAAACACCACGATGGCCAATTCAAGGTCATGGGTAGGATAGTACTTCTTATGCACCTTAAGTTGTCTAGAGCCATATGCTATCACTTTACCACTTTGCATCAAAACACATCCCAACCCAATTCTTAAGGCGTCACAATACACAGCAAACCCTTCCAGCAGAGACAAGATAGGAGTGGATACAAGCTTATCCATCAAAGTTTGGAAACTCTTCTCACATTCATCGGTCCACACCAATTTTGCCTTCTTTTCGGTCAACTAAGTCATTGGTGAAGCAATAGAAGAGAACCAATTTACAAACCTCTTGTAATAACTGGCTAAACCCAAGAAGCATCTAATGTCCAATGGAGTCAAAGGTCTAGTCCAATTTCTAATCACCTCCGTCTTATTAGGGTCTGCCTTCATGCCATCCCCCGACATGACATGCCCTAGAAAAGTAACATCTTTCAACAAAAATTCACATTTTTTCATATTTGGCATACAACATCTCCTCCATAAAGATTTGCAATACCACCCTTAAGTGACCCACATGCTCCTCCTCACTGTGGAAATAGATCAAGATATCATCAATATAAACCACCACAAACAAGTCAAAGTAGGGTTTAAAGACCCTATTCATAAGATCCATGAATATGACTAGTGAATTAGTCAACCCAAAGGACATAAACACAAACTCATAATGCCCATACCTAGTCCGAAAAGCCATCTTGGAAATGTTACACTCCCTCTTCCACTTGCTGATACCCGAACTAAAGATCAGTCTTAGAGAAGTGACTAGCCCCTTGAAGTTGATCAAAAAGGTCATCAATCCTTGGTTGAAAGTAATTATTCTTGATGGTTACCCTATTAAGTTGTCGCTAATCAGTACACATTCTAAGAGAAATAATCCTTCTTCTTCACAAATAACATCGTTGCACCCCAAGGTGATTGATAAATCCTTATAAAACACTTCTCCAACAAATCCTTCAAATGTTCTTTCAAGTCCTTTAACTCCGCCGGGGCCATATGGTAAGGGAAAATAGAAATAGATTAAGTATCAGGAAGGAGGTCTATACCAAAGTCTATTTCCCTTTCAGGAGGGACACCGAGAAGCTCATTAGGAAAGACATATAGAAACTCATTAACACTGGAACCGACTCAATAGGAAGGACTTTGTACTCCAAATACCTAACCCTCACAAGATGATAGAGACACCCTTTAGAAATCATCTTTTGGGTTTTAATGCAAGAGATGAATCTAATCTCGACCACCACATCATGACTCTCCCACTCAAAGAAAAGTTCATTAGAGAATTGGAATTTGACCTAAGGGTTTCACAATCAACAAAAGCATAGTATGCATGCAACTAATACATTTCAAGAATGACATCAAAATCCACCATATACAACTCAACAAAATCACAAGGCAAGAGTTTATGCAAAATGAAAATGGGACAATTTCTATAGACCCATCTAGCAACAATGCATGCACCAATAGGAGTACACACTTCATAAGGCTCACACAACAATTTGGGACTAACATGAAACTTTTTGGCAACAAAAGGAGTAATAAAAGAAAGAGTGGAACCTAGGTCTATCAATGTATACACATCAAAATCAAAAACTTTTAACATACTGGTGATGATATCAGGCACCTGATCTACCTTTTATCTCACTTGAAGAGCGTAAAATTGATTTTGCCTTGGAGCATCCCCTTGTTGGCCTCCTCTTCCCTTAGGACCCGCACTTGCACCTTGGCCTTATGTATGTCCATCTCTACCCTTGTTTTGATTATGAGCATAATCAATCACCTTATGACCCACTTCACCAGACCCAAACCAAGCATTGGAATTCTTATGATTACGAGGACATTTAATCACCTTATGCGCCACTACGATTTCTTTCACACTTTGGGAACCTAGGATTTGGCACCACACCACCGCCACTTTGGACCCTTATGTTGTCAGTACCAATCCATCTATAGGAGCATTGGAAGGTCCTCTTCCCTTATGAAACTGGCCACCCTTGATTTTGAATTTACCTTCAAAATGGGCCCTCTTGGCCTCAACACTTCTTCTTTTTCTCAATTTTCCCCCTCTAATTTTTTGGCATAAGTCACCTATCAACATGGTGGAACGACATCGCTCATTAACCAAGTCGGACAACCCATCACAAATTTGTTCATCCTAGACCTCAGCTCGGCCACCAATTGCAGAGTTGATGTGCTGTCAACTACAACACATTTGATATCTAAAACATAGTATTTTGCATGTTCTTAATGTGACATATTATGGTATTTATCTATTTTTCTTTTATTCTTGTAGAAAATATGGGTCGGCCTGATTTTTGGAGAAAATATGATGAAGTAATGGACATACTAGCCATCCTACGAGTCGTAGCCTAAGAAATAAATTATAGTGTAAGCTCGTAACAAGAAACAATGTTCAAAAATTAGGAACTTGCAAAGTGAAGGTCAGCTATACAAGGCTAACCTATGAGTCGTATGTTTCACTACGACTCGTCGGAGGGGGCTTCGTAGCCAGAAAAAGTGTTGCCAAAATTTGGACCAAGAATTGTGACTAAGGACTATGAGAAGACACTACAAGTTGTAGAACATACCACAATTCATAGCAATGGATTTAGCACTCAAATCTAAAATGTCAAGTGCTGACCACGAAATCCCGATTACGACTCGTAGGTCACCCTACGAGTCATAATTGCGAACCGTATCTACTGTCAGTTGTATCTTCTATTTTATTTTTAGAGTCCTTTTGTAAATTGTATAAATAGTTAATATTAGGGTTTTCGAAAAGAGATTTGACACTTTACAGATTCTACAACAACTTTGAACATTCTTAGAGTACTTTTCTAGGGTTTAGTGTAGATTTTAGTATTTTAATCTTGAAGACCAATTTTGGGGTTTTGAAATCACTTGTACTCAATTTCCATTAATCCAAGCTTGTGGTTTCAACATCAAAGTGGTTTTGTTCTTCATTGTTATTGGGTAATTCTAAACTATGTTTATTCCATTCATTGTTTGTGAGTTTTCCCTAGCCATGAGTAGCCAAGCACCCACAACTTCGGGTTGTGGGAACAATGAGGAGCTGACTTGTAATAACCGATTTATGGATTTCTTTGATTGTGTATTTGCATGCATTGTCCATTTACTTTTATTTTGAATGTTGTTTGATGGTGCTTAACGCCAAACCCTGCTTACTATCATGATCCTAACCAAGGTAGTGATGAATATGAAAAGGAAAGTAGATGACAGGATTCGATTGATGTGTTCTCCTCTAATAAAATAAATATAACCAAGGGGAGGTTGACTGGCACGATGGTTAATGGTTAGTTGTCACACCATAGTTGCCGAACAATTGCCATGGTGAAATTCAACCTTCACCTTCACAAGAGGGCTGGAAGAACCTAAGTTACTGTCCTGCATGTGATATCTCAATTAGGGATCTGTTATCTAGGGTATTTGAGTTAATGAATCATGGGGAAAACAATTTCCAATTTGTCCCTCAAATTGATTGTCTTCTCATATTATTAATGTAGTATTTTAAATGTTCTTCACTTTGAAATTGCATAGAATATTGTTGATTGATGCTTGAAATGATGTGTAGTGAGTCAATACGGTCAACCCCATATTCTCTTTGGATTTGACCATAACCTTTTGTTAGGTTTATACTTGATAGCAACTGCTTTACTGTTAGAGCGTGAACATCAAACATTATGGTATCGTTGTCGGGGAATATGGCTAGGTTCTTGACTTTATTTCACTATTATTTAATTCTTGTATTGATTTCTAGATCCTTTTGTATTTTACTATTGTTTTTGTTGTTGATTTTATTTGCAGGATATACTAGGTTTTTGTGCCCAAACAAGGAGCAAAGGCAATTCCTTAGTTCCAATCAATTTGGAGAGCCACTGAATCATAATAAGAATGGCCCAAGAGAATGAGAATATCGCCATTAATGAAGGCATTGGTCAACATTAGGAAGATGTAGGTAGAGATGAGAACCCACCACGAGAAAATAGGCCATACCATAGGGCCTTCAACAAAAATGCATATGGATGGAACCAATATAGGTTTAACCCTATCGCTATGGATGTCATCGGAGCGATAGTGTTGCCGTCACTACTGGCAGACACTAAGTTTACTGTGTCTTGTGGTGTTCTACAAATGCTTCAATATCGTGGTTTGTTCAAAGGGCTACCTTCGGAGGATCCACATAGTCATCTCCATAAGGTTGCATTTGTTTGCTAGAGAGTGATGGGTCCATAAAATCTTTTGATGGATATGGTTGGTTTGAGTGTTCCCACTATCTTTGAAAGGAAATGCGGCAATTTGGTTGTTCGAGCTTCCACAACATTCAGTCACTAGTTGGGCCGAGCTATAAAGAGACTTTTTGGAAAGGTATTTCCCAAGGTCCAAGAAGCTTAAGCTCAAAGATCAAATAAACAATTTTGAGCAATTGCCGAGTGATTCGATTAGTACTACATGGGAAAGGTTTACCAAGTGCTTGAGGATGTTCCGGACCATAAAATTGTTGATGATGCCTTAGTTGAGATCTTTTATAGGGCACTTGATGAGAATAGTAAAGATTGTGTCGATACAGTCATGGGAGGCATGTTTCTTGATCAACAGTTTGCATGAATTGCCAAAAGAATAGAGCAAGTAGTCAAAACAAATAGAGTATGGGGTCAAAGAGAGAGAGGCGCTATGAAGACCTCTTGTGCGGTAAACAACAACACTGAGCAAGCTAAGGTTAATGAGGAGATCATGCAACAACTTGCTCAACTTCGTACAAGTATAGACTTGGTATTAAAGCAAAATAGAGTGTCCAAACGGTGACCCACTAACATCTTAAGGCACCTATTTATGAAAAACCATTCATTGATGAAGATGTTTGTTTTGTGAGTAACCAATCAGTGGGTTTCTGAAACAAACCCCAAGGATCCCACATGGGCTATTGGAAGCAAGGTTCTAGAAATCAAGGTCGAAACTTTAATCATGAGGGTATGTATAGATATAGCCGAGGTGGTTATTATGAAAGGGAAAGAGAGTCGGATGTCAAATGGGGTAGAAGAGATAGTTATAGAAATGGTCCTTATATGCCTCCCCACAACCGTGTTACCAGGTCTAGTACTTCTAGGATTGAGAAATGTTTGACAAGTTATTGAAGAGGGCTGACCATCAAGATGAGACTTTGAAAGTGATCAAATCAGATATTTCAAGCATAAACCAAAAGATAGAGTCTTATTTGATGGCCAATAAATAATTAGAGCAACAATTTGGCCAAGTTTCTTCTTATTTGAACTAACCCAAAATGGTACTTTAGTCAGTAATACCATTCATAATTGAAAGAATGATGGGCATTGCATGGAGGTCATAACAAGAAGTAGGAAGAGAAACATAGATCCCCCAATGTTGGTGGTTGATGATGAAGCTTGTGAGAAGAGTGTTTATGATGAGGTTGATGTTAGTGAAGAAGGTTTGGAGAGAAACGGGATGTGAAGTGAAGAAGTGAATGGGCAAGAAAGAGCTAAGATGATCCCAAAACCTCCTCTACCTTTTCCTCAAAGACTCAAGAAAAAGTAGGAGGATGGCAAATTCAAACACTTTCTTTCTATGTTGAAGCAATTATCTATTAACATCCTCCTTCTAGAAGCATTAGAGAAGATGCCCGAGTATGCTAAGTACATGAAGGATTTGGTAAGGAAGAAGCGAAACTTGAGCCAAGAGCTTTCAAAGAGCTCCAACGATGTTGTCCCATCATGACCAAATGCCTAGTCCAAAAGAGGGAGGATCCCAGTGCATTCACTATTCTTACACCATTGGCAATGTAGAATTTGCAAAGGCATTGTGTGAGTTAGGAGCAAGCATTAATTTGATGCCTCTTGCCATTTTCAAAATGCTTGATCTTGGTACTCCTAAATCCATAAGAATGCGATTACTCATGGCAGATAGAGCTATCAGAAAGCAGAAAGGGATACTTTTTTATGTGCTTGTAAAAGTTGATAAATTCATCTTCCCTGCTGATTTTGTGATCCTTGATTATGGATTGATTTTGAGGTATCGATTATATTAGGAAGACCATTTCTGGCCACAAGGAGAGCCTTTATGGATATGGATTCTGATCAATTGGTTCAAGGTCAGTGATGCAAAGGTTGTGTTTGACATCCACCAATCAATGAAGCACCCGAATGAGTTCAAGAACGAAGTGTGGGTCATCAAGGAATTCTGATGATGGATGATGACTAAATTGTGCCACGACGTTAAATAAGGCAGTTCTTGGGAATCAACCCAAGTATCTTTCATGTTTCTGGCTTGTTTCTAAGTTTATTATGGTTGTTTGAATTGTTAGGTAGTGGATCGATTTGTGGTTTTGATTTTTAAAACATTGGATTAGTCATGTTGTTTTAAAGATTGGTATGTTTTGAGTTTTGGTTCGTAGGAATGAATCAAGTGTTGAAAGTGTGAAGAAGGACATTTGAAGCAACCCCTACGACCATTCCCACGAGCCGTAGTGCACACTATAACTCATAGTCATGCCTCATAGAGGAAAATAGTGTTTGATTTAAATTGGCATATACACTACGACCCAAACTTATGATTCGTAGGATCCCCTACGAGTCATAAGTGGGGTTTGTAGTGCCAAGATATGAGCTCTAAATTTTTATAAGTGTTGGGTCTACTATGAGACCAAGGCCTATGAGTCCTAAGAAGCCCCACGACTCGTAGTCGGGGTATCGTAGCCCTGAAATGAAGTATTTGAAAAGTCGACCCGGTAAGGGTATATTAGGGGTCAAAATGAATTTAACCCATAATTTCCCTATTTTTAAATGGTTACTTCCCCCTAAAGTATTCCCACACCACTTTTTGACTATTTCGATAAAATTTTCAATCGACCCATATCACTTTCCGGTAAGATTTTCCAATGGGTCCATCTTTCTAGGGTTTTGACTACTCCATTTCTTTCTCAATGCATATATTTTCTTATCAGTTTCTCAAGTGGTATGTTGGTTATACCATGCACACATGTTATGAATTTCTTAAATTGTTGGATTGTTGTCTGCTTATTAGTGATATCAAAAGTACCTACGAGAAAAATAATTGTGTGGACATGAGAATTAGGGTATGGTTCATTAAAATTCCCTAGTGTGGCTTTGAATTGTGATATTGCCTTTGTTAGTTAATTATTATGTTGACATGTTGATCATATGTATATAGTGTATGATTGTTGGTTGATCAATTTTTGAATTCATGTCGGGGTTGGAATTAGGTTGATGTTGGTATTTTTGGGTTGACAATGATTGTTTGAGATACCCTTTGTATGGACTTGTTCTTAATTCCTGTGAACTCCCATGATAGTTTGTTTGTGTGATTGTTGTGAGTCTGGGGATAGATTAATCTTGGGTAGTTCTTGAATGTTTCGGGGAAGATGTTAGTTGTTTGTCGAATTCTTGTATAAATTGTGGAGTAATTGTGGTTTGGATGTTCATGACTAGGGTCGTACTTGTCATACGTATTGAACTGATTGATAATTGCTTTAAATAATGTCTAAATGATGTTTTGGTTGATGGTGGTTTGTGCGGTGAAGCTACAGGCACTACAGGTATCTGTTGTTTCCTGCTACGAGGCTTTTCTACAACTCGTAGGATGTCCTATGAGTCGTACTGGCCCTTCGTGGGGAACAATAGTAACTTATGGTTCCTTAACATTTACCAGAGGAATGTTTCCGACAAAAATTGTTTGTTCTTGCATATCCCTACTGTTTACCCACCTACGTGTCATAGCGTCCACTACAAACTGAAGTGAGGGACTCATTGGACCTATCTTGTGCTTTAATAGTATTCTGTAATCTGCTACGAGCCCAGACTATGATTCATAGATCACCCTACACGACGTACCTGTGCCTCGTACCTACAAATATATAACTGGTTAGTGAACTTTTTCTATGTTTTCTTGGTTTTTGTTACTTATTATTTCTTTTTTCTTTGTGATTCCTGATTGTTTAGACGTAATGGTGCTCATTTGTGGTATGGGGTATGATTTTTAGGTACAATGCCTCCTAAGGATAAAAATACTATTCAGGGCTTTCGTAGGAAGTTGGTAGCTAAAGCCTCTGATACTGAACAGCTAGAGGGATCTGAATAGGTCCATAGAGTCAGGATTGACCCCGAGGCAAATGTGCCTCATACTAGATCCAGAGTTGCACAGACCTTGATGGAAATTACTAGTTCCTCCTAGTCTAACGAGGAGGGCAATTGAGACGGGTCAAGTAGTAGCCCCTCACACTCAGAGACAGGTTGAAAGGAGGCATCCCAAACCCAATATGATGCTGCAGAGTCACAGACCTCAATCGACCCATTTGTCTCCTCTACTAATCCTTAAAATGTCAGATGAAAATTGAGGGCATTAAGGCTATCTATGACAAGGGGTTGGAGCCAAAGTGATAAGGAAAGCCAATCCGAAAATTTTACGAGGAGTCAAGGCTATATGATTCAGGGCTGATTAGGGTTCCAAACTTGGAAGTAGAGTTTAATGGACTGGACTGAGGTGGCTAACAGAGGTTGGAAAAGTATTCCCATATCTAGTTCGAGAGTTCTACACTACCTATGTTACTACTATTTTTAGAGATCTTCCCAAGGGGAACAAAGCCATTGAGCTGCCCAAGTTGTGAGAAGTCTTAGTCCGAGGTCAACTGGTCGATATTTCCGAGGAGACAATCACGATAATTTAGTTTGGGCCAACGTACAGGTTACCACGCCCCATCGCATTGTATAATGATAAGATCGAGAAGATGAGGCGGGCAGTGAGTGAGAAGAATGTGTACCTGAAAATCGAGCTCCTCGAGTGGATAGCTAGCCAGATCTATAAAGGTGGTGACGAGCTTGCGTGCGTCACTAACCACGCTACATTGATAGTGAAGTCTTACCTATCCTTCCCAGCTAAATTCTGGTGGTCCATTATCTGAGGGTGCATTAGGCCTACATTTACAGATAATGTGATCACTCTAGAGCAGGTTGTGCTACTAGTAGTATCTTAGCTGGCTATGACATTGACTGGGCTCGGGTTATGGCTGAGCAGATTCACGAGTCTGCTATCTGAACAATTACCTCACTGTTATTCATTATCCTGATACATAGACTATGCAACGAGGCTGGAGTGCATGTCGTCCCTACCTCAAACCACATGTAGAAAGCCATATGCACTATGGATCCCAGCCTGATAAAGGCTGATAAAAACCCAGTGGCCCTACCAAGAGCAACTTTTCCACCTATCCCAGACCCATTTCCTCCAGAACCACATACTTTAGAGTTGACTCCAGTTCCTACAACTAGCTCCACCATAGTTGCACCAGACAGCTATTGATATAGAGGCAATGCCATCCTTTGATACACCTGCACCAACACCTTCTACTACTTATGTTGCCTCCGTAGACTATTCTCTTATGTCTGCTCTTGCTTTTCTGGCTTTGGTGTGCAAGTTAGCAGATTGATGAGCCATATCAAGCCATGGGTTTGCCAGTCGGTCCAAGAGTCGGAGGAGAGGAGCAGAGCTTTCACTATTGATACTGTAGATTGGAGAGTTGCTACGGTGAATGCTTGGGTCAACGACTTCAAGGATTGGGTCTAGAGGAGGCTTGAGGGTGCATGACCTGCTGACATGGCTACCATAAAGAAAGAGTTGGCCAAGTTCAAGGCTGACCTGATGAAGAAGCTAGCAGTCCCGGAGAGGCACTAGAGGGTGATTGTGTGATCGACTTATTTGATAATCGCCTGCATGCCCATAGGAAGAGACCCCTAGAGAGTGATGATGCAGCTGCGAGCCTGAAAAGACCCAGAATAGCTGATGAGGTGGCAAAGATGGAGGAGTAGATTACAGATGAGGTGGTGCGAGATTCCTTAGCAATGGAGGAGATGAGGAAGGCTCGGGAGCAGCAGATATTGCAAGGAGCCGGTTGCTTGGGTATAACTGCAGCCCAGACCACCTAGGAGGATAGAGATCCCAAGGACCAAATGGATGTCGGTGCATGAGCACCTTACATTTGCTACTTTTGACCCCCATACTTATTATCTTTGGATATTGTGTTCTCATTTTAGACACTATGTTTTTATGGTTTTTGGATACTTTTGGATGTTTTCTTTTAGATGTTTGGTTTTATTTATTATGTGGATGATTGGTTTAAATTTTCATTTTTGTTATATATATATAGTTAAATATTTACTATAAGGACAAAGTATCATCTTTCTTGTGGGGTGTGGGAAGTCATGGACTAGAGTGAAGTCTGAGTAACCTTTAGCCCATTACTTTCCTATTTTTGCTCCCAAGATTTTCTTGTCGTGTTTCTTTTTCCTTGTGGATGAGCTTACTTTATGTTGAACCAGCGTGTTTAGGTTTTATAGATAATTTGTAGATATATAGTGATTATTACTTTTGGCATGTGCATAATCTTGAATAATTTTATGAATTTTTTTAAAATTTGGGTACCCTCAAAAAATTTTGGCATTCTTTGTTACCATTGTAATCTTGCATATGACTTATTTAGCAATGTTTGTTCTGATGAAATGAAGGCAAGTTGATGCTTGAAACATGACCTGTGATTCTATGTTGATTGTGTATGCTATGGCTTGAGTGTGTGAGCTAATTTTTCCATATTCATGCATTTTATACTAATTTAGAACTTGCCTTGTTACTCTAAAATTAGATTGGAGTTGTGGTTGATTAGGAAAGGATCTTAGGCCACTGTTCTTTAAGTTTGTCCACTTTTGCCTAAATGACCTACCAAATATAGTGGTTTAACCCTTGTTCCAAATGTTTGAGCTTTACATGTAGTTGTTCTTTCTTGACACCTAGCTAGCCTAATCTCATTTTGTGAAATACCTTGATATTGGCCCTGGTCTATCCTTGAACATGTGAACCTTGATGGAGGCAAAAAGCCTAAGTTGAGGGTGGCTACCAAAAGTGGCCCTAGTTTAAGGAATGGATGTTGTGTACTTCACCTCACGTTAAAAGACTATGTTGAGGGCGGCCTATGTTGTGGTAAAGTAATGAAAATAAGGTGAGTAGGGGAAGAAAAAAGAAGAGAAAATCATGCGCCAAATGAGAGAAAAAGAAAGAAAAGTTTCCTTGAATAGAAAAGAATAGCAAAAATGAGCTCGAAAGTGAGACATAGCTGAAAAAGGAAAAGAAAGCACCTGGAAAAGCTTGAAAGTGAAGAATGAGGACATAATGAAAATGGCTGCGTTGTTGAGGACAAAGTGTTGAAAAACATGATTCAAGTATAGCTTTTAGTCACTACTTGCCTAAATTGCCATACCAAAGCCCCATGAGCCTATGTTACAAGCCTATAAATTCCTAAAGTGATCCTAATCCAACTAGGTAATACTCCAGAGTAAGAGTATATGGGCAAGCCTATGGTGTTGGTTATCATGCATGATCATTTGTGAGAGTGATGATGCTTGCATAGTCCCTGAACTTTGATTCCTTTTTGAGTGAAATGGAAGACTTCATTTCTGTGAGGGCATATGCATGACATGATTGGCATATGACTTGTTCGGTGATTGTGAATTGTTGGCACTCCTTCTCTTGTCATAGTTGGATTGTCAGATGCATCATTATGTCTTGGTTTGCCTGATAGCTATTCAATCAGGTTTTGAAAATGAAAATTGGGTACCTGAGTTGGAATTGAGTGATGTATATGCCATTAGGATAGTTGCTATGTGTTTCTTATTGTCTATTTAGGTCAAGTCATCGCTTGAGGACAAGCAACAAATCTAAGTTGAGGGTATTGATATGCTATTAGATTACAACACATTTAATGTCTAAAACATAGGATTTTGCACATTTTTAATGAGACTTTTTGTGGTTTCTATATATTTTTGTGTTGTTCTTGCAGAAAATACAAGTTGGCATGATTTTGGGAGAAAATTGCTGATTTTGATGAAGTACAGGACATACAAGCCTTGTCTCCCTTGAAGAACATAAAACCTATTTTGCCTTGGGGAACCACCTTGTTGGCCTCCTCTTCCCTTTGGACCCACATTTCACCTTGGCCTTGTGGACGACCATCTCTACCTTTGTTTTGTGAAAATGGACAATCACTAACCATATGAACCACCTCACCACAACCACAACAAGCATTAGACTTTCTCATACATAGGCCATTATGGCTCCTGCCACACCTTTGGCACATAGGGTAGTCATTAGTAAACCTTCTATTAAGAGGATTTGAAGACCCTTGGCCTTGGAACTTGGGGCCTTGAGGACACTGGCCAACCTTGGAATTTTGGAATCCACCTTTAAGATGAGCCCTCTTGGCCTCACCACTTCTCGGTTTTCTCAACTTCCCCCCCCCCCCCCCTCTAATTGTTCAGTATATGTCATGAGGGGGGACAAATTCATATCACCTATTAACATGGCAGTACGGCACTCCTCATTCACCTAGTCGGACACATCCAACACATATTTATTCATCCTAGAACTCAGCTCGGCAATCGATTGTAGGGCATACTTGGAGAGTTGGTTGAACTTAAGGGCATACTCCCTCACACTCATAGACACTTGCTTTAGATTTATAAATTCCATTATTTTCGCCTCCCTAAGCTCAATAGGGAAGAATCGGTTGAGAAACACCGCTTTGAATTCTTCCCAAGGGATAGCATCACCATTCCCCTTCTCCATCTTCCATTGAGTGAACCATATCTGATCCACCCTTTTGAGTTTGTAGGCCGCCAACTCGGCTTTCTCGTGCAAGTTAACTCTCATAATTGACAACACCTTATACACCTCATCAATGAATTCTTATGGATCCTCATCTACCTTGGACCCATAGAACTCCGGTGGGTTTATTCTAGTAAAGTCCCTCACCATTGAGGCCGGAGTAGGGCATGAAGGGCTTGGGCCTATCGGTTGATTTGATTAGTCATGTCATGGGTCAACATGGTAATAGCATCCTGGAACTCTTCGTGGGAAACTCCACCATCTTGAGGAGCTTGAGGAGCGGGAGGGGTTGGTTGCTCCTCAGGTGTATGGGCTCTTCTTCCTCTTGGAATAGACATGATCTAGAATAGCAAAAAACATTCGTTAGAGGAAAAGCCTTACCTTACTGCTAAATCACGACATAGATCATGAAGAAGGGAAATATCGCCTAAAACACCTCATAGCCTCTTACTCATAGTTGTAGTGCACTTCACAACCTTGAACAAAGCTTTAATAGACGCAGTGTGTTGGATTCTAAGGACCATTAACAACCTAGTGCTATAATACCAAGTTTATCACGACCCAAGCCTAGGGCCTAGACCTGACACGATTAATGGGAACCCGAAGGGACCCAAACAATCCTCTTAGCATATCAATTACACATCCTTGGTTGCGGAAGCAAAGTAAACAATAACAAGAATATAAACAAGGGAAAAAGGGACTAAGGGATGTCTTAATATTTATAAATCATAAAGAGTCAAAGCTCAAAGCATAGATACATCAATTGTTCCAACAACGCCTCTAAACATAGATTGGGTGGGGGCGAAAACACTTTCCAGGCTCACCCACATATTGTCAAATGTTCAACATAAGAAGTCTTAAAATAGCAAGAAATAGATAGTATCCTCGAACTTGAGGACTCATAATGCTTGTCTTTGAAGAATCTCACTGGCCTCATGGAGGATGGTCAAGAGGAGCTCCAGTTCCTACATGGTAACATCATGTAGGCATAGAGTATGCATCAGTACGTGTGAATGTACTAAGTATGTAAGATGCAATGCAACAAGTCATAGTCTAATATAGTCAAAATGCATAATCATAAGCAATGTTAAGTATAATATCAATATGGCATTCATGATCAATGCTTTAAGTAAAACATGTTTGTAAATCATATAACTTGCAAATATAGATAACATGTGTAGGAAGAGACCATATCAACATAGCCTAAGCAAACTATCACTTGAACTCCAAGGCATGCCACCCCCTTGGAAGGTGATTGAGGTACAAACCCCTCTACGTGGTAGTACGGGTATGCCACCCCCCGACAAGGTGATTGAGGTACATACACCTAAATGTGGTAGTACGGGCATGCCACCCCCCAACAAGGTGTGGTCAACTTGCAATACTATAGATACTTTCATGAATTCAATACATACATACAATCACTTAATCATCATACAGTCACTTGATTCATAATCCATGCAATAGATTCATCAATAGCTCAAGAATCCTTGTCAAGACATTCTGTCAAACACTTGGGGAGTATGCAATGCTAGTTCAAATTCATGCAATTCAAGAGTGAAATCATGTGAGAAAACACAATGTAAATCGACCCTCCAACACATTGTAAAACCATCATGTAAGATACATTGAAATCCATAATCAAATCTCATAATAGATCATAGTTTCATAGCCCAAAACATGCATAGTCACAATAGACAAACCATCTCATATTATAAGCTTGAAATAGGTAGACATGTGTTTCCAATCAACATTTCATAAAACCTCAACATAATTTGTAATCACAATCCATAATAAGTAACATCCATAAGTAACACAACTTTGAAGTACGCAATTTTCATAAAAAGAAAGGTTGAGCACCATAGGTGAAAGCACCCAATGGTTGAAACCTACATACCTCAAATTTTGGAATTTTCTTAATGTAGACTTGAAGAGAATTTGAAGGTTGAATGAAGTTCTTGAGATCCAGAATTAAGCTTGGGACACTTGAATTGGATGAAATATTTGTTTAAGTGCTAGAGAGAGGGTTTTGAGAGTATTTTGTGGGCATGGGGCCAAGATCCCAAGGCCCTTAGGCCAAAAAACTAGATTCAGGAAAAATTTACACTGATCCGCTCCCCTGGCACGTCGTGGCCAGGGCGCGGATTGCCACTCACTGAAAATCGAAAACTTTGGAAAATTATTTTTTGCTACGGTTGATCTAAACTCGGGGTTATACCCATTTCCCACTCAATTTTGCCCCTGATCACGAATATGAAGTCGGATTTTTGATATCACAAATGGATTTGAGATATATAAAAATTACGATTATGGGCATTTTCGAGGCACATTTTCGGGTCTTTTTGGGGCTTTTGAATCATATCCAGTGTAATATCACAAATGTGATTCGAAGATGATCGTGTGCACGCAATCTTATCGTACCCCTACTTGCAAAGGTAGAGAAATGGTATCTAATGAGACCCTCAGTGCAATAGCAAGTAGTCATTATATATATGCACACACCCCACATTTATCTCACATATATATACAAACTCAAAGACAACACCTTATCTCACATTTTGTAAACAATAACACAAGAGTATTTAGGTTATCTAATCATGCTTAATTCGTTTAACGCTAATTGTTTTAACAATCAACTTTTTCTCCAGATAAAGAGAATACCTTTAGGCACTGGTGGTGTACAAAGATCATCAAACCATGAAACAACAGGCTATTTTTGCAGAACTCAATAAAGACCATACACTAAAATTATGAATAAAATGACAGCCTATTTCATCAAATCACTTGAAATAATAATGAGAAACAAAAAAGAAAAAGAAAACTACTAGTAATACCATTTCTACAGAAGCAGCAGTACTAATAGTATATTGAATAGGAAGCAGCAACACAGCACAGCACAACACAACACAGAGAAGAAAATTTGTTGCAGTGAAACACACAATATACAAACACCAAAAGTACAACAAAAATTGCAAACATTTGTATTTCCATCACTCACTCGCTCAATCATCCTAAAAGCTTTATTTAATTGATTTTATAGAAAGAAAGAAAAATACTCCTTTTGATGAAAAACCTAAAATCCCATTAATTCATTAGCCAAAATCTTCAACAATATGCACATTACGAGAAAGAAAAAAATAACAACATACCCAATGGAATCCCACAAGTGGGGTCTGGGAGGTAGAATGTACGCAGACCTGACCATTACCTCATAGAGATAGAGAGACTGTTTTTGGGATCTTCGTTACAAAGACCTATAAGCAGAATAAGCTAAATATGAAGAGATAAGATGATCTACACCAAATCATGAAGAGAACATAAATAGAAGCAATTAACTTCTATTAGCACTATTCTAGAATGCTCAAAATCAAGGAAATAATCACTTGAATGATGTATGATTCATAAAATCACTTCTTTATAAATAAAGAGGCAATTACTCATCAATCCAAACAACTAGAAATACATAATTATATCTTCTCTTCCCTTTCAGCTAATAAGTACTCAATAAGAAAGCAGAATTCAGTAACCTAACGAGGCTTTACAAATCGCAATTAAAACCTACCACCAATCATGAAGACATAAGATGACACTAGCCATGAGTAGCTCGTAAAAAGACATCATACATACATTCCCCACTATTCAATATTCCTCCAGCCGCAACAGAAGTAAATATACAACATTTGGTTTGTTTCTCTTTTACTGATATGCACATCAGTCAGTTGATATGAAACAAGGAAAAGCGGCTAATTAAACAAAAACATTCACATCAAAATATTTAAAAGGGAACCATATCATGACTGTTCCGACTTCCAAGAGACGTTTCCCGGCACTAATGAAAAATATAAAATTTAGGCCAAGGATCAATCAGTATGAACGATATGGACAAGATCCGCTAATCCTAACAACTCAAATCCCATTGATAACGATAAAAAAAAGAAATGACGCTAATCATATTGAGCTCTTCATGCATTAATCTATACCATATAATATATAATTTATGGCAAAAAAGCAAGCTTGGCTTCGACTGAAACCAAACAGATGATGACCCATTAATCCTAAACATCAAATCACATTGATAACAATTAAAAAAAAGTAAATAATCATATAGAGCTCTTCAGGGAATATTAACCTATACCATAGAATATACAAATCATGTCAAAAAAGCAAGCTTGGCTCGACAGAAATAAAAAGGATGATCAACCATTAATCCTACCCACTCAAATCCCATTGATAACGACAAAAAGTAATCAAACTAACCATATTGAGCTCTTTATGAAGTATCTATACCATAGAAAACATAATTCATGCCAATAAAGCAAGCTTGGCTTCAACACAAACCAAACACATGATGCCCCATTCATCCTAACCAATCAAATCCGATTGATATTGATAAAAAGTAATCAAGCTAATCATATGGTGCTCTTCATGAAGCATTAAACTATACCATAAAAAACTATACAAAGAATCAAATTTGGCTCCAATACAAACTAAACATACATGGCCCATTAATCCTAAACATTCAAGCCACACAAATCATGGTTAAAAAACTTACATCAAATCAGAAGCCAGACCCAACAAGATAAATTCTCATCAAGATTCAGTCCATCCCTCCATTACAAACAAAACAGAAAACACCCATCATTCCAAACAACACAAACCAACATGAAAAGTGATCTTTGTAACTAAGATGCAATAAAATCGAATACCCAACTTTAAAATTCATCTCAAGTATCAAACATGGTGGCACAAGATTTGCTATAAATCTATATATGTTGAGAGAAAAAAACAAGGGGGTGCGGTGGGTGGGGGTCACTACAACAAATTTGAGTGTTAGTGACGAATAGTTTTGTCATGAAAAACTCATATTTAGTCACAAAAAATAAATTGAAATGAAAAAATTTGTCAATCAATCATACTTAAATCGTAGGTTGCTATCGATTGATATGCGACCCTATCTCTTAGAGACGACTTAGTGATTCGTCATAAAATAGAGTTCTACTAACTGCAAAAATAACTATTGTCCCTAAATACATAATATTTATGACCAATGTGTTTGTCATTGAAATTATAAAAAAGATTGTAGTCAATAGTATGTTTTCGTCACTAAAAGGATCATCAAAGCCGACAAAATTATTGCGTCACTAACTATTTAGTTTAATTAGTGACGACATCATTTGTCTCTAATATTATATGCATTTCGTAGTCGAATAAATATTATTTCGTCACTAAAAACTACTTTTTACATATGAATATTTTTTGTCACTAAATGTATATATAAAAACAAATATTATTTCATCACTACAACTACCATTTACATATGAATTCTTTTTTTTTTTTTGTCGCTAAATTTATAAATTAGTGACAAAGTTAAATTTTCATAATTTTGTAGTTGAAAACAATCATTTCGTCACTAAAAATATTTCTTTTAACGACAAAACAATATGTCACTACAAAGTATCATAATTAGCGACAATCATAATTGTCGCAAAATACAAAGTCAATTTGTTGGTAATAAATAAGCAATTTGGGACAAAGATACTCTCGTCACTAAAAATCACACTTTTATGACTACAATGTAATCGTCTTAAAAAGTATGATATAGTGGTCGCTCAAATTAAGCTTTTAATGATGAAATATTTTGTCACTAATCACAAACATTAGATGACATTTAATAGATTGTGATACTATTTGCAATTATATTTAAATAGGTTTACATCAATTTGAAATTAAATAATATTCTAATTATTAAATAAAATATTATACAATTTAAAATAGCAACATACTAATAGAAGCAAGATAATAATAAAAATAATTACACAGTATGTCATAAAATAATTAAAAATAAATAAAATGACATTGAAATGATATATCATAACTTGCTTGAAGCAAAACTAACATTAAGTAAAATTATCCAACTTCAAATATTATTAGAACTAAGTCCATAAAATTGAGTTTTCTTCTCCAATATCACTGCAAAGAAACCTTTTGTAGCAACTATAGTCTTGATTTTCACCTTCCACAACTTGTATAAGTGAAAAAAAGGCTTAAATCCTTCACACATCTTTTATAGGACTAAATTCACATGAAAGGAGATATAACATTTTAATTCACATTAAATATTAAATTCAGTCACAATGAAACGACAAGTCTAAGAATGTCAGTCGAAGACAACAAAATATGGAACCATAAAGAAAAACATAATTTGAATGTAAAATGTATGAGATGGTAGTTGTTTCCCAGGTATGGCATCATAGGACTGTCATAATTTATGCTCAAAACTGATCACCACTTAACTTAAAGAAAAGATAATCTAGTTATTGTGGTGTGTTAGTATTTTACATTCACTCGACTTTGCTATTAGAAACAATCTTTCTCTAGTTTTCATGTTTGCAAATTGCAGCTCAATAATGCTCACATAAATGTGAATTTATTTTGGGACATAATGCATGACCCTGAGGTCGCTGTAGACGGGTTCACATATGAAGGAGAGGCCATTCAAGGATGGTTGGAAAGTGGTCATGATACTTCTCAGATGAACAATTTGAAACTAAGCCATTTGGAGCTAACTCCAAACCATGCCCTGAGACTTGCGATCAAAGATTGGCTCTGCAACTTATAAATCCTCTTATAGTAGTAACAACATAGTGTAAATCTATAGTATGTATGTGAGAATCCTAGGATACAAAAGGTAACCTATAGCTTGTATTACAAATACAAGGAAAATAGCCCCCATCTAATAGATCTCTAATACACCAAAATGAACACTGTTGATAACATGAGTAGAGGAGAACTTCTGAGAGACAGTATAGGAATAAATTTTATAGACTTATTTTGTTGCTCTTATAACTTAATCGAGTTGTTTCAATTTGCCATTTTCCCGATATGTTGTTGTTGTTGTTGCTAAAGGTAAAACAAAAACGATGTGACTTTGAGTTCTCATCAAGTGTAGCTGTAGAGGTACAATAGGATTACCAAAAGGTATGGTAGGGGGGTTGAGATCCTTTGACCTTTAACCAGAAGTATAGTACTCCAAAACTTGTGGTAGAGAGCTTTTTATCCTATTTAGTGTGCTTATCCAGCACGAATTCAGATTAGTGGAACCAACAAACAAACAAAGCAGTAGTATTCTAGGAAACATCAGATCATTAGCAGCACTATTTGTATCACCACTAATAATAAGGAAAAGAAACACAACTTGGGTACTAAGCTCTTTAAAGAAAGTAGCAATTATTCCATGAACTTGAAATGGAAGTACAGTTGCATTTCTGCATTGCTTCACCCTCTAGGTAGGTTACAACAGAAGCTCAAAACAGCTAGTAGTGGTGTTAAACCTGTAAGGGAACAACTCATAAGGTGTTCTTAACTCTATGGGAAAACAACACTCTTTTTCCTTTTGGAAAAAGGAACTTCTATACATCACAACTTCTATACAATACTCTTTTTCTTTCTTATTTTTTTCCTTTTCGGATTCCTTACAGATGAGATACATACATAAAGGGCGATTGAATCACACAGATTTGAAAGAAGCATAGAATGAATCAAAGCTGAAAATTTGAGAAACGGATAAATGAAAGAGAGAAAGCATGTAAAGGTCAGAAGTTACTCCTAGGAGAAACTAAATGTACCAAGAGCTCACCTGAAACTTGAAGAACCAGTGAAGTAGACAATCTTTTAACTTCTTAGAAGAAGATGTACTACTGTGTAAGATGAAGGGTTAATGCTATTTGTATGTACCAACTCCTATCTATTAAAACAAGAAAAATCAGAAGTAAATAAAACAAATAATTGTAGAATGTCAATCATCTTTAAAGCTGTTAAGCAAGACTTTTTCAAATGTTACGCAACGGTTCAATGAGGTACACGAATTTGAAGTAAACATACCATTTGCAGATGTAATCCAATACCACCAGCAGTTTTGGAAACATGGTCCTATCAAAGAATTCCTGGTAATTTGCCTTGTATCTGCAAAAATATTGTCCAATAGGATATTTCAATGACATACACATAGGAAAGAAGAAAATGTTTAGCGTAGAAAACTCAAAACTT
Source organism: Solanum ossicruentum (assembly GCA_025774065.1). Classification (NCBI taxonomy): domain Eukaryota; kingdom Viridiplantae; phylum Streptophyta; class Magnoliopsida; order Solanales; family Solanaceae; genus Solanum; species Solanum ossicruentum. The sequence goes on along the minus strand of JAOTQR010000069.1, from coordinate 14,628,451 downwards.
TAAGCGCACAGTAATAGCATAAACAATAATTCACTTAATATGAACACGACTACAGAATTATCTAGAGATGGAATCTAATAGAGAACTATTTAGAAGATGCAAGGCCAATTCCACGAGGCATTTTCTTCGAGCTAGAGTCTTCAATGTCTTTAAATTGATAATAGTGAGGAGCTACTTCTACAAGCCATTCTAGTTTCAATTCAGTTATCTGCCAGATGTACTCCTTGGTTGTCATACAGGAACTTTATATCAGAAAAGTGACCGCAAAAATCAAATCAATTGGTATGATTTATTATTCACATGAAAAACAGATACAACCTGAGCAAAATCCCACTCTCTTCACACTCATAGATCCATAGTGCTGTTTCGATAACTTCATCAATTTCATTTTTCCTAGAAGGCAAGTTTATAAGCTGCTCCTTTTCTAGGTAGAATGTGTCTATTGTGGTGTAAATCATAGTTGAACATCAAGAATCCCAAAAACTGCAAACAAAAATTTGGTAAACCCACATATTTCATTACAACTAAATATTTACATTTCCTTCATCCTGACTACATACTTCCACCTCTACTGTTATATACGAGAATGGAACATGTACAGTAAGAACAGTAAATGACGACATGGACCTCACTATGGCATTATAATTTAGATGCTAGAGTACGTCTTGATCGACATGGATAGCTACTTTGAATGAACTCCACGATACAGCCATCAGCCATACTCTTCTAGGAGTGAACACCCTCTTATACTATCATACTTTGAAGCCCTATGTGTGCCTCAAGATGGTATTATTATCTTCAGCAGAGCTCAGTTGGAACCAAGCATAAGTCACCCAGTTTGACAACTTATGCAGCAGTTTAAGAATTTTGAAGTCTGGCTACGATCCTCCAGTCTTTTTTATTAAAATTCTGTTCCAAGGAAATCAACATTAAAGAAACTATCTGGAGAATTGACAGCATCGCATTCTTACAGGTGAAAATACCACAGTGAGTTTGGCTTGATCAGAAAGTGAATAATCTTCAGTCCACGTTCCTTTCTCGGCTTCGGTGGGGAAGAGAACTGCATCCTTGACACTAAAACCAATTGTTTCTTCTGTATAACTAATAATGTTGTCCCATGACGCATCGCTTATACCATCTCTTTGCTCCGACCTTTAGGGATTCCATACCCGATGCTGCTATTTGAATACAGAAATATGATTCAATGTAGTTTTTGAAAGTCATTTGGATCTAGATACATTTTATTCCTACCTGAAGATAAATTGCTTCTAAATCTAATATAATAGAAAGTTAAGTCAAATGTAGACTGTTGGATGCTAGGAAAAATATACATTACACCAATAAATCGAATACAGTAACTAGTAGGATTGCAATGCTCTTAATAAACTATGATATTCAGCTAAAGGACCTTCAAGTCTAAAACAATCTCATTGCAGTTTTAAAATAGATCAACATGTGAATTATGTGAACAGATAGACAGATAAGAAAACTCAATCTCAGAAAGAACAGTGGAAGTTCTCTAAAACACTGAGCATCTGTACCTGAAATTCATTGTAATCAAGAACTCCATTTCCATTTATATCTGCTTGCAACCACAAGTCATTTATCTCCTCAGCACTCACAAGATAGAATAGGAGAAAGAACAGAATATCCTCTGGAAGTTCAATCCACATGTGTGCAGACTGCAGCGCATGTACAAAGGTTGACATGTATGAGTTCATGACTTTAAAGTACCTGCCGGAGTACTTCACAAAACCCAGCATATGTAATGTAATGACCATCAGTGTCAGCTTTAAGGAACGCAAATGCATCTTTTTTAGTCAGAGAGACTCGACGAAGTTGATACTGAAATTGAAGCAATAGTTAGATACAGTACCCCTCTGAACAGAAAATTTCCTTCTTCTATATGTGGAACAAACTAAAACATGTCATACACAAGTTCATGTGCAAAATAAAGTGGACCAACGACCAGGAACTAATTTGGAGAAAAACCACCAGATTCAATCCTTCACAACACCATTTCACAAAAAATTGGAATGATTGCAGAATAGCATATATATCATCATAGTAATTGCAAGCAACAACAAGACTAAAACAAATCTGAAAATTGGCGACTACCTTAGCAACATCATAGAGCAACAAGTTTAAACCAAAGGAATCTCTATCAAGTCTCAACATCCTATTGTGACCAGAGAAGAATGCTTTGCAATCCTGATTTCAACATATAATCAGAGAATGCACAACGACCAGCTACTAAAGGAAAAGAGAATATTATCTTTACCTTGAACATACTGAAAATTGCATTTCTCCAACTTGTTTTCAGCAATTTCCTGTAGCTATTAGGATTTAAAAGCCGTATAAAATCCACACTGAAACGACCCAAAAAAGTGCCCGACAATGTGTCTCGAAAGTGTATATATCTCAAAATTCGTTTATGATATCAAAAATTTGACTTCATATTCTTGATCAGAGGGCAAAAATTGAGTGTAAATGGGTCTAACCCCAATTTTAGAGCAAATGAATCACAATTTCAAATTTTCAAAATGCAATTTCCAATGAACTGTGTACGCCCATAGCGCGACATGGCTAGGGCACGCCACAGTTTTATTTTGCGTAGATTTTTTATTAGTTCATTCCAAGACTTTTGAGTTTTGGGCCAAAGTCCTCCCATGCGTGAAAATACCTATACTTAGCCATATTTCACCTTTATATCATACTAAACATTCCCCAATACTCTCTCAAACACTTAGACAAATATTTCACTCCAAATCCCACGTCCCAAAACTCATCCAGATCTTAAGGATTTCTCTCAAACTTCAAATCTCCATTTGCAATCTTCATCAAGAATCCTCCAAAGACAAGGAATGTGAGTTTCTACCATTGAGTCCTTTCACCTATGGTGTCCAAGCTTCCTTTTTACCTAAATTACATGTTTCTAAGTTGATTTTACTTATGGGTCTCCTATTATGAATTTGACGATGAACTATGTAGGGATTTGTAAAAGTGTGACTATTTATGTATGTTTTGAGCCACAAATCTTAGATCTATCTTGAGATTTGATGAAGGATTTTGATGTATATTGCATGAGGGTGTTACCAAGTGTTGGTGAGTGTTTTTACATTGAATTTACTTGCATGATTTCACTCTTGAATTGCATGATTTTATACTAGCATTACACACCCACCAAGTGTTTGATGAAATGTCCAGTTAATGTATCTTGTGTTATTGAAGTCATAATGCTTGGCATCTGAGTTAAGTGACTTTATGATGATGAAAGGGTGATATGAATAAGTTGATTTCATGTGAAGTATCTATTGTGTTGTGAGTTGACCATAGCCAATTGAGGGGTGATACCTCAATCACCTCGGATGGAGGTGGAAAGCCATCAACCAATTTAGGTGTTGGTACCTCAATCGCCTCCGATAGGGGTGGTAAGCCATTAACCAATAGGGAGATCGGTGCCTCAATCACTTCCGATGGAGGGTGGTCATGTCCATCAACCAATTGAGGGTTTGGTACCTCAATCGCCTTGGATGGGGGTGGTAAGCCATCAACCAATTGAGGGGTTGATACCTCAATCACTTTTGATGGAGGGTGGTCATATCATCTACCAATTGAGGGGTTGGTACCTCAATTACTTCTAAGGAGTGGTCTACCTTAGATTCTAAGTACTAAGTTGTTTGTTCTGTGAGATGGTCTAATCCTACACATATAATATGTTATATATATAAGCATGTTTATTTTAAGTATCATTCATGCATGTCATATTGTTCTATGTTCATTTATTGCCTAGTTATGCTTCTTGATTATGTTTCATATCTATTGTTTCATTGCATCCCACATACTTAGTACATTCAAATGTACTAATGCATATTCTATGCCTACATCATGTTACCACGTAGGAACCAGAGCCCCACTTGATCATCCTCCTCCTCCACGTGGCTAGTGTGATATCTCTCCAAGCAAGTTGGTGAGTACTCAACTTCGAGGACATACTTCTCTTGATTTATACTATGTACAGACTCTTTTTTCTTTAATGTATGCTTTGACTATGAGGCTGAGCCCAATTGCTTGTCTTGGCCCCCACAAAGTTCTTTATTTAGAGGTGTTGTTGGACGAGATATGTAATGATGTTACAAGCTTGACTCTCTCTTGACTCTTTGATGTTTTATAATATGCAACATGTCCTTTAGCCCCATTTATACCTATTTAGTATCTTTTCCTGTTCTTTCATTGCTTTCGCGACTAAGGATGTGTAATGAAATATTAAGAGGCTTGATTGGGGTCCCTACGGGTTCTCCATTCTCTATGTCACTTCTAGGCCCTAGGCTTGGGTCATGACAAACTTGGTATCAAAGCACTAGGTTGCTAATGGTCCTCGGCATCTAATATACCGCGTTGATTAGAGTTTTATTCATGATTGTGTTGTGAACCACAACTATGAGTAATGGGCTATGAGACATTTTAGGAAATACTTTCCTTCTTCTTACTCTATGTCATGCTATAGAAGTTAAGATAAGGTCTTCCCCCCCTCCCCCTAATGATTGTTCTTTGCTATGCTAGATCATGCCTAACACAAGAGGAAGAAGAGCCTGCACTCTGGAGGAACAATTGGCTCATGGTGAGCTCCAGGATCCTTTCACTTTGCTAGCTTAAGTTGTGGCTAATTAAGTCAACAAAGGGGACAAAGCCCCTCATGCTCCTACTCCAGCATCTCGAGTGAGAGAGATTATGGGGATGAACCCACCGGAGTTCCATGGGTCAAAGGTGAATGAGGACACTCAAGAATTTATTGATGAGGTATACAAAGTGTATTCCATTATGGGTGTGAGGTTGAAAGAAAAGGCAGATTGGCACCTTACCAACTCAAGGGGGTGGATCAAATTTGGTACACTCAATGGAAGGAGGAGAAGGAATGTGGTTCTATAGGAGAAGTTTAAGGCGGCTTTCCTCAACTGATTCTTCCCTCTTGAGCTTAGGGAGGCCAAAATGATGGAGTTCATGAACTTGAAGCAAGAATCTATGAGTGTGAGGGAGTATTCCCTCAAGTTCAACCATCTCTCAAAGTATGCTCCATACTTGGTTGCTAAATCGAGGTCTAGAATGAATAAGTTTGTGATGGGTGTATCCGATTTGGTGAATGAAGAATGCCGAACCACCATGTTGATTAATGGCATGGATTTTCTCACTTGATGACTTTTTTAGAACAATTGGAGGGGAGAGAAATTGAGGAAGATAAGGGGTCATGAGGCCAAGAGGGCCTGCTTTGATGATAAGTTCCAAAGTTAGAAGGGTGGTCGGTTTCACCAAGGCCAAGGGTCTTCTCATACTCCTACTGGGAGATTTACCAATGACTACCCAAGGCCCCAAGAGGGTGGTGGTGTGATGCCTAGATCAATGTGTCCAAAGTGTGGTAAGGGCCATGGTGGTCCATGATTGAGGGATACCAATGCTTGTTTTGGTATTGGGGAAGTAGGCCACAAGATGATTGGTTATCCACGAAGTCACAACAAGGGTAAGGATGTTTGTCCTCAAGGCCGGGGTGCTAATGCGGTTCCTTTGGGTAGAAGAGGCCAACAAGGTGGTGCCCCAAGGCACAATTAATTTTATGTTTTACATGGGAGGCAAGGGGTTGATGAGGTACCTGATGTCATCACCGGTTTGTTAAAAGTCTTTGATTTTGATTTGTATGCATTGATAGACCCAGGTGCCACTGTTTCTTTTGTTAGTCCTCTTATTGTAAAAAATTTTCATGTTGAGCCCAAATTGTTATGTGAGTCTTATGAGGTGTCTACTCCCATTGGTACATCTATTGTTTCTAGGAAACTCTATAGAAATTATTCCATTTGCATCTTGGATAAAATATTGCCGTGTTATTTTGTTGAGTTGGATATAGTTGATATTGATGTCATTCTTGGGATGGATTGTTGCATGCATACTATGCCTCTATTGATTGTAGAACCCGTAGGGTCAAATTCTAAATCCCAAATGAACTCGTCCTTGAGTGGGAGAGTCATGACGTGGTGGTCAAGGGCAGGTTTATCTCTTGCATTAAAGCTCAAAAGTTGATCTCTGAGGGTGTCTTTATCATCATGTGAGGTTTAGGGATGTGGAGTCCAAAGTCCTATCCATAGAGTCGGTTTCGTTGGTAAATGAGTTCCTTGATGTCTTTTGCAAATGACCTTCTCGGTGTTCCTCCCGAAAGGGAAATAGACTTTGGTATAGACCTCCTCCCCGATACTCAACCCATTTCTATGACCCCTCAGAGTTAAAGGAGTTAAAGGATCAATTGAGGGATTTGTTGGAGAAAGGTTTTATTAGGCCTAGCTAATCACCTTGGAGTGCACCAATGTTATTTGTGAAGAAGAAGGATGGGTCTCTTAGAATGTGTATTGACTATTGGCAACTTAATAGGGTCACAATCAAGAATAAGTATCCTTTACCAAGGATTGATGAATTGTTTGACAAAGTTCAAGGGGCTATTCACTTCTCTAAGATTGATCTTCGATTCTGGTATCATCAAGTGAAACTGAGGGAGTGTGACATTCCCAAGACGGCCTTTCGGACTAGGTATAGGCATTATGAATTTGTGTTTATGTCTTTTGAGTTGGACAATGCACCGACAATCTTCATGGATCTTATGAATATTGTTTTTAAACCCTATATTGATTTGTTTGCGGTAGTTTTCTTTAATGATATTTGGATCTATTCTCATAGTGAGGAGGAACATGTGGCTCATTTGAGGGTAGTGCTACAAAGATTGAGGGAACAGAAGTTGTATGCTATATATGAGAAGTGTAAATTTATTTGAAAGAGATTTCCTTTCTAGGTCATGTGGTGTTGGGGGATGGTAGTAAGGTGGATCATAAAAAGATGGATGTGATTAGAAATTGGCCTAGACCATTAACCCCATCGGACATTAGAAGCTTCTTGGGCTTAGCGGGTTACTATTGGAGGTTTTTGAATGGGTTCTCTTCTATTACCTCTCCCATGACTAAGTTGACTCAAAGAAGGCTAAGTTTGTGTGGACCGATGAGTATGAAAAGAGTTTCCAAGCCTTAAAGGACAAGCTTGTCTCCGCTCCTATCTCGTCTCTACCGGAAGGGTTAGAAGGATTTGTTGTGTATTGTGATGCCTCTTGAATTGATTTGGGTTGTGTGTTGATGCAAAATGGAAAGGTGATAGCCTATGCTTCTAGGCAACTCAAAGTGCATGAAAAGAATTATTCTACTCATGATCTTGAATTGGCCGCCATTGTTTTTGCTTTGAAAATTTGGCGTCATTATTTTTGTGGAGTGCATGTTGATGTGTTTATCGATCATAAGAGTCTCCAATATGTTTTCACTCAAAAAGATCTCAAGTTGAGGCTAAAATGGAGGTTAGAACTTCTTAAGGATTATGATATGAGTGTGTATTATCATTCTGGTAAGGCTAATGTAGTGGCGGATGCTTTGAATAGGGTGTTTATTGGTAGCCTAGCCCACATTGATGGTGGGGGGAAAGAGGTGGCTAGGGAAGTCCATCGGTTGGCTATATTAGGGGTTAGGTTGGAAGAGGTTGATAATGGTGGCATTTTGGTTGTAGATGATTCTAGGTCTTCCTTGGCTGATGAGGTAAATGTAAAGCAAGATCTTGATTCCTTCTTGTTAGAATTGAACGACTTGGTGAGAGATGACAAGATGGAGGTTTTCTCCCAAGGGGGAGATGGTGCCCTTAGGTACCAATGTAGGTTATGTGTGTGTTGTGTTGATGACTTGAGATAGAAGATTCTTGATGAGGCTCATAATTCTTCCTATTCTATTCACCTCGGTTCTATCATGATGTATAGGGATTTGAGGGATGTGTTTTGGTTGGGAGGTATGAAAAAAGACATTGCCAAATTTGTATCCAGTGGTCATAGTTTCCAATAATTCAAAGCCAAACATCAAAGGCCGGGTGGCCTAACCCAAGATATAGAGATTTCTACTTGGAAGTGGGAAGAGATTAAGTGGATTTTGTGGTAGGGTTGCCTAAAAGTAGGAAAGGTTTTGATTCTATTTGGGCTGTGGTTGATAGAATGACAAAGTCGACTCATTTTCTACTAGTTAAGACTACTTATGGGGCTGAAAAATATGCTAAATTATACATTCATGAGTTGGTGAGATTGTATGGGGTGCCTTTGTCTATCATATTCATGGTGCTCAATTCACTTCACATTTTTGGAGGTCCTTCCAAAGAGGCCTTGGAACCAAAGTAAAGCTTACAATGACCATTCAGCCTCAAATGGATGGCTAAGCCCGAAAAACTATCCAAACTCTTGAGTATATGCTTAGAGCTTGTATTTTGGATTTTAAGGCTAGTTGAGAGATCATCTTCCACTGATTGAGTTTTCTTACAACAATAGGTATCATTCTAGCATTTCCATGGGTCCTTTTGAGGCCCTCTATGGTAGACACTGTAGATCACAGGTTGTGTGGCTTGAAATTGGAGAAATAGCTATGTTGGGATCGGATCTGGTTATGGAGGATATGGAGAAGGTAAGGTTGATTAGAGAAAGGTTGTAAACAACCCAAAGTCATCAAAATCCCTATTCCGATGTGAGAAGAAGAGAGCTTGAATTTAAAGTTGGTGATTGGGTTTATTTGAAGGTGTCACCTATAAAGGGTGTGGTTTGGTTTGGTAAGAAGGGTAAATTAAGTCGAAGATTTATGGGTCCTTATAGGGTGATGAGTAGGATTGGTAAGGTGGCCTATGAGTTGGAGTTGCCTAGTGAAATGGAATTGGTTCATTCGGTTTCCATGTGTCTATGTTGAGGAATTGTGTAGGTGACCCTAATGCTATTGTGCCTCTTGATGTTGTGGGGGTAGTTGAGGACAACTTGACATATGAAGAGGTTCCAGTAGAGATCTTGGATAGACAAGTGAAGAGGTTGAGGAACAAGGATGTTGCTTCCGTTAAGGTCCTTTTGGGGAATCAACAAGTCAGAAGTACTACATGGGAGGACAAAGCGGACATGCAAAAATGATATACATATCTCTTCCATTCTACTCAAGCTTAAGGTACTAATTCTAAGTCTTCTATGTGGTTTCATGTCTTATGTTTCAACCCCTATGTCATTTTCATGCATTCATGTTTATATTGACAAAGTTCATGGTGATTTTTACACTTGTGTGGAGATTTTGAAAATGGTGTTTTAAGTGTGTTGATGCATTGTTGTTAGGAGGCTGATTTATTCATGATTACTCTTCTTATGTATGCTTCTTTGACATTTGGGGTTGAATGTTCCCAAGGGAGAGACATTGAAACGACCCCAAAAAGTGCCCGAAAATGTGCCTCGAAAGTTCTCAGAATCGTAATTTCTATGTATGTCAAATTCTGTGCGTGATATAAAAAATCTGACTTCATATTCTTTATCGGGGGCAAAATTAAGTGGGGGGTTGGTCTAACCCTAATTTTAGAGCAAAAGAATCACAATTTCAAATTTCAAAAATGCAATTTCTAGTGAGCTGTGCGCGCCCCTAGTGGGACGCAGCTGGAGGACACCATAGTGTTATTTTATGAAGCTTTTTTTTAGTTTGGTCAAAGACTTTTGGGTCTTGGGCCTGAGTCCTCCCATGCGTGTAAATATCTATACTTAGCCGCATTTCACCTTTATATCATGCTAAACATTCCCTAATACTCTTTCAAACACTTAGACAAATATTTCACCGTAAAACTCAAATCCCAAAACTCATCCTGATCTTAAGGATTTCACTCAAACTTCAAGTCTCCATTTCCAATTTTCATCAAGAATTCTCTAAAGTCAAGGTATGTGGGTTTCAACCATTGGGTCTTTTCACCCATGGTGCCCAAGCTTCCTTTTTACCTAAATTACATGCTTCTAAGTTGATTTTACTTATGGGTCTCCAATTATGAATTTGAGTATGAACTATGTTGAGGTTTGTAAAGTATGATTGTTTATGCATGTTTTGAGCTATGAATCTTAGCCCTATCTTGAGATTTGATGAGGGTTTTTGATGCATATTGCATGAGGATGTTACCAAGTCTTGGTGGGAGGTTTTACATTGAATTCACTTGCATGATTTCACTTTTGAATTGCATGGTTTTACACTAGCATTGCGCACCAATTAAGTGTTTAATGAATGTCCGGTTAATGCATCTTGAGTTGTTGAAGGCCTAATATTTGGCATTTGAGTTAAGTGACTTGATGATGATGAAAGGGTGATATGTATGGGTTGATTTCATGTGAAGTATCTATTGTTTTGTGAGTTGACCATATCCAATTGAGGAGTGATGGCTCAATCACCTCGGATGGGGGTGGTAAGCCATCAACCTATTGAGGGGTAGGTACCTCAATTGCCTCGGAAGGGGGTACTGAGCCATCAACCAATTAGGGGGGTTGGTACTCCAATCACTTTTAGCGGAGGGTGGTCATGTTTGTCAGCCAATTGAGGGATTGGTAGCTTAATCACCTCGGATAGGGGTGGTAAACCATCAATAAATTGAATAGTTGGTATCTCAATCACTTCCAATGGAGGGTGGTCATGTCCATCAACCAATTGAGAGGTTAGTACCTCAATAACTTCTAAGGGGTGGTCTACCTTATATTCCAAGCACTAAGTTGCCTGGTCTATGATTATGGACTTATCCTTCACATGTAGTATGTTCTATATATATGCATGTTTACTTCAAGTATCATTTATGAATGCCATATTGTTATATGTTCATCTATTAGCTAATTATGCATTTTGACTACATTGCCTATCTATTGTTGCATTGAATTTTGCACACTTAGTACATTCAAATGTACTAACGCATACTCTATGCCTACATATTTTCACCACAAAGGAACCGAAGCCCCACTTGATCATCCTCCTCCTCCACGTGGCTAGTTTGATATCTCTCCAAGCAAGTTGGTGAGTCCTCAACTTTGAGGACATATTTCTCTTAATTTATGGGATGTACAGACTCTCTTTTCTTTATTGTATGCTTTGACTATGAGAGTGCACCCAGTTTCTTGTCTTGGCCTCCGCTAAGTTCTATGTTTAGAGGTATTGTTGGACAAGATATGTAATGATTCTATAAGCTTGACTCTCTCTTGACTCTTTGAGGTTTTATGACATGCAGGATGTCCCTTAGCCCCGTTTATCCCTGTTTACTATCTCTTATTGTTCTCCCATTGCTTCCTCAACCAAGATGTGTAATGATATGTGAAGAGGCTTTATTGGGGTCCCTTAGGGTTCCCCATTCGTCATGTTACATCTAGGCCCTAGGCTTGGGTTGTGACAAACTTAGTACTAGAGCACTAGGTTGTTAATGGTCCTCAGCATCCAACACACCCCGTCGATTAGTGTCTTATTCATGGTTGTGTTGTGCACCACAACTATGAGTAAAGGGCTATGCGACATTTTAGGAAATGTTTCCTTTCTTCTTACTTATGTCATGCTATAGAAGTTAAGGTAAGGTTTTTTCCCCTGTAACAATTGTTCTTTGCTATGCTACATCATGTCTAACACAAGAGGAAGAAGAGCCCGCATACCCGAGGAAAAACCGGCTCATGGTGTGCTCCGGGATGCTCCAACTTTGCTAGCTCAAGTTGTGGCTAATAAAGTCAACCAAGGGGCCCAAGCCCCTCATGATACTACTCCGGCATCTTGGGTGAGAGACTTTATGAGGATAAATCCACCGAAGTTCCATGGGTCAAAGATGAATGAGGACCCTCTAAAATTTATTGATGAGGTATGCAAGGTGTGGTCCATTATGGGTGTGAGGTTGGATGAAAAAGTGGAGTTGGTGTCTTACCAACTAAAGGGGGTGGCTCAAATATGGTACACTTAATGGAAAGAGGAGAAGGGGAACAATATGTGGTTCTATGGGAGGATTTTAAGGCGGCTTTCCTCAATCGGTTCTTCCCTTTTGAGCATAGGGAGGACAAAATGATGGAGTTCATGAACTTGAAGCAAGGATCTATGAGTGTGAAGGAGTATTCCCTCTAATTCGACCAATTGATGACTTATGCCATGGATTTGTCCCGCTTGATGACTTATGCCGAACAATTGAAGGGGGAGAAATTAAGGAAGAGAAAGGGTCATGAGGCTCAGAGGGCCTGCTTTGATGGTAATTTCCAAAGTCACAAGGGTGGCTAGTTTCACCAATTCCAAGGGTCTTCTGATGCACCTAGTGGGAGATTTGCCAATGACTACCCAAGACCCCAAGAGGGTAGTGGTGTGATGCCTAGATCCGTGTATCTAAAGTGTGGTTGGGGCCATGGTGGCCCATGCTTGAGGGATGCTTGTTTGGGTTATAGGCAAGCAGGCCACAAGATTATTGATTGTCCATGAAATCACAACAACGGTAATGATGTTTGTCGTCAAGTTCGTGGTGCTAATGCGGTTCCTTTGGGGAGAGGAGGCCAACAAGGTGGTGCCGCAAGGAACAATGGGTTTTATGCTTTACATGAGAGGCAAGGGGTAGATGAGGTGCTTGATGTCATCACCGACATGTTAAAAGTCTATGATTTTGATGTGTATGCAGTGATAGACCCAGGTGCCACTCTTTCTTTTGTTACTCCTCTTATTGCCAAAAAGTTTCATGTTAAGCTCAAATTTTTGTATGAGCCTTTTGAGGTGTCTACTCCTATTGGTGGATCTATTGTTGCTAGGAAGGTCTATAGAAATTTTCTCATTTACATCTTGCATAAAATATTGCCTTGAGATATTGTTGGGTTGGATATGGTTGATTTTGATGTCATTCTTTGGATGGATTGGATGCATGCATACTATGCCTCTATTGATTGTAGAAGGGTCAAATTTCAATTCCCAAATGAACCTGTTCTGGAGTAGGAGAATCATGATGTGGTTGTTAAGGGTAGGTTTATCTCTTGCATTAAAGCTCAAATGTTGATCTCTAAGGGGTGTCCTTATCATCTTGTGAGTGTTAGGGATATGGAGTCCAAAGTCCTTCCCATAGAGTCGGTTCCAGTGGTAAATGAGTTCCATGATATCTTTCCAAATGACCTTCCCATTGTTTATCTAGAAAGGGAAATAGACTTTGTTATATACCTCCTCCCCGATACTCAACCCATTTCTATTCCCACTTACCGTATGGCCCCGGCGGAGTTAAAGGAGTTAAAGGAGAAATTGAGGGATTTGTTGGAGAAGGGTTTTATTAGTTTTAGTGAACCACCTAGGGATGCACCGATGTTATTTGTGAAGAAGAAGGATGAGTCTCTTAGAATGTGTATTGACTATGGGCAACTTAATAGAGTTACCATCAAGAATAAGTATCCTCTACCAAGGATTAATGACTTGCTTGACCAACTTCAAGGGGCTAGTCACTTCTCTAACATTGATCTTTGGTTCGGGTATCATCAAGTGAAGGTAAGGGAGTGTGACATTCCCAAGAAGTCCTTCTGGACTAGGTATGGACATTATGAATTAATGGTTATATCTTTTCGGTTGACCAGTGCACCGACTATATTCATGGATCTTATGAATAGGGTCTTTAAACCCTATGTTGATTTGTGTTTGGTTCTTTTCATTGATGATATTTTGATCTATTCTCATAGTGAGGAGGAGCATACGGCTCATTTGAGGGTAGTGCTACAAAGATTGAGGGAAGAGAAGTTGTATGCTAAATATTAGAAGTGTGAATTTTGGTTGAAAGAGGTTTCCTTTCTAGGTCATATGGTGTGGGGGATAGTATTAAGGTGGATCCTAAAATGACGAATGTGTTTAGAAATTGGCCTAGGCCATTGATCCCATCGGACATTAAAAGCTCTTTGGGCTTAGCGAGCTACTACCGGAGGTTTGTGAATGGGTTCTCTTCTATTACCTCTCTGATGTGTAAGTTGACTCAAAAGAAGGCTAAGTTTGTATGGACAAATTAGTGTGAAAAGTGTTTCCAAACCTTGAAGGACAAACTTGTCACCGCTCCTATCTTATGTCTACCGGATGGTTTGGAAGGGTTTGTTGTGTATTGTGATGCCTCTTGGATTGGTTTGTGTTGTATGTTGATGCACAATGGTAAGGTGATAGCCTATGCTTCTAGGCAACTCAAAGTGCATGAAAAGAATTATTCTATTCATGATCTTGAATAGGCGGCCGTGGTTTATTCTTTGAAAATTTGGATTCATTATTTGTAGGAGTGCATGTTGATATGTTTACCGATCATAAGAGTCTCCAATATATGTTCACTCATAAAGATCTCAACTTGAGGCAAAAAAAGATGGTTAGAACTTCTTAAGGATTATGATATGAATGTGCATTATCATCCTAGTAAGGCTAATATCATGGTTGATGCTTTGAGTAGGGTGTCTATGGGTAGCCTAGCTAATGTTGATGGTGGGGAAAAAGAGGTGGCTAGGGAGGTCCAACGGTTGGCTAGATTAGGGGTTAGGTTGGCAGAGGTTGATAATGGTGGTATTGTGGTTGTTGATGGTCCAAAGTCTTCCTTAGTTGATGAGGTAAAACCAAAGCAAGATCTTGATTCCTCCTTGTTAGAATTGAAGGCCTTGGTGAGAGAGGGCAAGGTGGAGGTTTTCTCCCAAGGTGGAAATGGTGCCCTTAGATACCAAGGTTGGTTGTCTGTGCCTCATGTTGATGACTTGAGAGAGAAGATTCTTGATGAGGCTCATTATTCTCCCTATTCTATTCACCCTAGTTCTACCAAGATGTATAGGAATTTGAGGGATGTATTTTGGTTGGGAGGTATGAAGAAAGACATTACCAAATTTGTATCCAGTTATCATAGTTGCAAACAAGTCAAAGCCGAACATCAAAGGTCGAGTGGCCTAACCGAAGACATAAAGATTCCTACTTGGAAGTGGGAAGAGATTAACATGGATTTTTTGGTAAGGTTGCCTAAGACTAGGAAGGGTTTTGATTCTATTTGGGTTGTGGTAGATAGAATGACAAAGTCGACACATTTTCTACCAGTTAAGACTACATATGGGGTTGAAGACTATACTAGATTGTACATTCGGGAGTTGGTGAGATTGCATTGGGTGCCTCTGTCTATCATATCGAATTGTGGTGCTCAATTCACTTCATATTTTTGGAGTTCCTTCCAAAGAGGTGATGGAATCAAGGTAAAACTTAGTGCAACTTTTCACCCTCAAATGGATGGCCAAGCCGAAAGAACTATCCAAACTCTTGAGGATATGCTTAGAGCTTGTATTTTGGAGTTTAAGGCTAGTCGGGATGATCATATTCCATTGATTAAGTTTTCTTATAACAATAGCTATCATTTTATAATTAGCATAGTTACTTTTGAGGCCCTCTGTGGTTGACGTTGTAGATCATCGGTTGGGTGGTTTAAACAGTGTGAAATGGCTTTTTTGGGACTAGATCTGGTTATGGAGGCTATGGAGAAGGTAAGGTTGATTAGAGAAAGGTTGAAAATAGCCCAAAGCCATCAAAAGTCATATGCCGATGTGAGAAGAAGAGAGCTTGAATTTAAAGTTGGTGATTGGGTTTATTTGAAGGTGTCACCCATGAAGGGTGTGATTCATTTTGATAAGAAGGGTAAATTAAGTCCGAGATTTCTGGGTCCTTATAGTGTGCTAAAGAGGATTGGTAAGGTTGCCTATGAGTTGGAGTTGCCTAGTGAAATGGAATTGGTTCATTCGATCTTCCATGTGTCTATATTGAGGAATTGTGTGGGTGACCCTAATGCTATTGTGCCTATTGATATTGTGGGGGCAGTTGAAGACAACTTGACATATGAATAGGCTATAGTAGATATCTTGGATAGACAAGTGAGGAGGATGAGGAATAAGGATGTTGCTTCCATTAAAGTCTTTTGGAGGAATCAACAAGTCAAAAGTGCTACATGGGAGGCCAAAGTGGACATGCAAAAATGATATCCTTATCTCTTCTCTTATACCTAAGCTTAAGGTACTAATTCTAAGTCTTCTATGTGGTTTCATGTCTCATGTTTCAACCCCTATATCATCTGCATGCATTTATAAACATATTGACAAAATTCCTGGTGATTTTTACACTTATGTTGAGATTTTGAAAATGGTGTTTTAAGTGTGTTGATACATTATTGTTGGGAGGATGATTTCATCATGATTACTCTTCTTATGTATGCTTCTTTGACATTCAGGGACAAATGTTCCCAAGGGGGAAATATTGAAACGACCCCAAAAAGTGCCCGAAAATGTGCCTCGTAAGTGCTCGGAATCGTAATTTCTAGATATCTTGAAATCCGTGTGTGATATCAAAAGTCTGACTAATTATTCTTGATCAGGGAGAAAAACTAAGTGGGAAATGTGTGTAACCCTGATTTTCGAGGAAACGAATCACGATTTCAAATTTCCAAAATACAATTTCCAATGAGCTGTGCGCGCCCCTAACGCGACACAGCTGGGGTGCGCCACAATGTTATTTTGTGAAGCATTTTTTTAGTTCGGTTCAAGACTTTTGAGTGTTGGGCCTAAGTCCTCCCATGCATATAAATACCTATACTTAGCCACATTGCATCTTGATATCATACTAAACATTCCCTAATACTCTCTCAAACAATTAGACAAATATTTCACCCCAAAATACAAATCCCATAACTCATCTGGATCTTAAGGATTTCAATCAAGCTTCTAGTCTCCATTTCCAATCTTCATCAAGAATTCTCCAAAAGTCAAGGTATGTAGGTTTCAACCATTGGGTCCTTTCACCTATGGTGCACAAGCTTCTTTTTTTTTTTTTCCCTAAATTACATGTTTTTAAGTTGATTTTACTTATTGGTCTCATATTATGACTTTGACTTTGAAGAATGTTGAGGTTTGTAAAAGTGTGACTTTTTATGCATGTTTTCAGCCATGAATCTTAGATCTATCTTGAGATTTGATGAAGGTTTTTGATGTATATTGCATGAGGGTGTTACCAAATGTTGGTGGGTAGTTTTACATTGAATTTACTCGCATGATTTCACTCTTGAATTGCATGATTTTACACTAGTATTGCACACCTACCAAGTGTTTGATGAAATGTCCGATTAGTGTATCTTGAGTTGTTGAAGGCCTAATGCTTGGCATATGAGTTAAATGACTTTATGATTATAAAAGGGTGATATCTATTGGTTGATTTCATGTGAAGTATCTATTGTATTGTGAGTTGACCATAGCCAATTAAGGGGTGATTCCTCAATCACCTCGAATTAGGGTGGTAAGTCATCAACCAATTAAGGGGTTGGTACCTCAAACACCTCGGATAGGGGTAGTAAACCATTAAACAATTGGGGGGTTGGTACCTCAATCACTCTGGAAGAGGGTGGTTATGCCCGTCAACTAATTAAGGGGTTGGTACCTCAATCACCTCGGATGGGGGTTGTAAGCCATCAACTAATTGAAAGGTTGGTACCTCTATCACATTAAATTTTGGATGGTCATGTCCATCAACCAATTGAGGAATTGGTACCTAAATCACTTCTAAGGGGTGGTCTACCTTAGATTCCAAGTACTAAGTTGCTTGGTCCAAGATAATGGTCTTATCTACACATGTAACATATTCTATATAGAAGTATGTTTGCTTTAAGTATCATTCATGCATGCCATATTGTTATATGTTCATACATTTGCCTAATTATGAATTTTGACTATTTTGCCTATTTATTGTTGCATTGCATCCTATATACTTAGTACATTAAAATGTACTAACGCATACTCTATGCCTACATGTTGTTACCATGTAGGAACCGGAGCCCCACTTGATCATCCTCCTCCACCATACGGCTATTGTGATATCTCTCCAAGAAAATTGGTGAGTCCTCAACTTAGTGTGCATACTTCTCTTGATTTATTCTACGTACATACTCTCTTTTCTTTATTGTATGCTTTGACTATGAGGGTGAGCCCGATTTCTTGTCTCAGCTCCCCCTAAGTTCTATATTTAGAGGTGTTGTTAGACAAGATATGCAATGATTCTATAAGCTTGACTCTCTCTTGACTCTTTGAGGTTTTATGATATGCAAGATGCCCCTTATTCCAGTTTATCCTATTTACAATCACTTATTGTTCTTTCATTACTTTTGCGACCAAGGATGTGTAATGACATGTGAACTGGCTTTATTGGGGTCCCTTTGGGTTCCCCATTCGTCGTGTCAAGTCTAGGACCTAGGCTTGGGTTGTGACAAAGTAGATATCAGAGCACTAAGTTGTTAATGGTCCTCGACATCCAACACACCCCATTGATTAGAGTATTACTCAAGGTTGTGTTGTGCACCACAACTATGAGTAAGGGGATATGCGACATTTTAAGAAATATTTCATTTCTTCTTACTCTATCTGTTGCTATAGAAGTTAAGGTAAGGTTTTTCCCTTTTAACGATAGTTCTTTGTTGCTATATCATGCCTAACACAAGAGGAAGTAGAGCCCGCACACCCGAGGAACAATAGGATCATGGTGAGCTCTAGGATACTCTCACTTTGCTAGCTCAAGTTGTGGCTAATAAAATGAACCATGGGACCCAAGCCCCTCATGCTACTACTCCGGCATCTCGAGTGAGAGACTTTATGAGGATGAACCCATCAGAGTTCCGTGGGTCAAAGGTGAATGAGGACCCTCAAGAATTTATTGATGAGGTATACAAGGCGTGGTCCATTATGGGTGTGAGGTCAATAGAAAAGGCGTAGTTGGCGGCTTATCAGCTCAAGGGGGTGGCTTAATTATGGTACACTTAATGGAAGGAGGAGAAGGGGAACAACAATGTGGTTCCATAGGAGGAGTTTAAGATGGCTTTTCTCAACCGGTTCTTCCCTCTTGAGCTTAGGGAGGCCAAAATGATGGAGTTCATTAACTTAAAGCTAGGATCTGTGAGTTGAGGGAGTATGCCTCAAGTTCAACCAACTCTTAAAATATGCTCCATACTTGGTTGATGACTCGAGGTCTAAAATGAATAAGTTTGTGATGGTTGTATCTTATTTAGTGAGTGCAAAATGTCATCCTGCCATGTTGATTAATAACATGGATTTGTCCCACTTGATGACTTATGCCAAAAAATTGAACGGGGAGAAATTAAGGAAGAGAAGGGGTCATAAGGCCAAGAGGGGCTTTGATAGGATTTTCCAAAGTTAAAAGGGTGGCTGGTTTTACCAAGGTCAAGTGTCTTCTGATGCTTCTAGTGGGAGACTAGCCAATGACTACCCCAGGGTGGTGATGTGATGCCTAGACCCGTGTGTCCAAAGTGTGGTAGGGGTCATGGTGGCCGATGCTCGAGGGATACCAAAGCTTGTTTTGGTTTTGGAGAAGTAGGCTAGTAGATGATTGATTGTCCATGAAATCACAATAAGGGTAAGGATATTCATCCTCAAGGAAGGGGAGCTAATGCAGTTCCTTTGTGAAGAGGAGGCCAAAAAGGTTGTGTCCCAAGATATAATCATTTTTACGCTTTACATGGAAGGCAAGGGGCTGATGAGGTGCCCGATGTCGTACTGATATGTTAAAAGTCAATGATGTTGATGTGTACGCATTGATAGACCTAGGTGCCACTCTTTCTTTTGTTACTCCTCTTATTGCCAAAAAGTTTCATGTTAAGCTCGACTTTTTTTTTTAGTCTTATGAGGTGTCTACTCCTGTTGGTGGATTCATTGTTGCTTGGAAGGTCTATAGAAATTTTCCAATTTACATCTTGCATAAAATATTACCTTGTGATCGTGCTGGGTTAGATATGGTTGATTTTGATATTATTCTTTGGATGGAATAGTTGCATGCATACTATGGCTCTATTGATTGTAGAACCCATAGGGTCAAATTTCAATTCCCAAATGAACCCATTCTAGAGTGGGAGAGTCATGATGTGGTGGTCAATGGTAAATTTATCTATTGCATTAAAGCTCAAAAGTTTATCTCTAAGGGGTGTCTTTATCATCTTGTGAGGCTTAGAGATGTAGAGTCCAAAGTCCTTCCCATAGAGTCGGTTCCAGTGGTAAATGAGTTCCTTGATGTCTTTTTGTATGAGTTTCCCGATGTTTCTCCTGAAAGGGAATAGACTTTGGTATAGACCTCCTCCCCGATACTCAACCCATTTCTATTCCTCCTTACCGTATAGCCCCGGCGGAGTTATAGGAGTTG
This sequence comes from Solanum ossicruentum, assembly GCA_025774065.1. Taxonomy (NCBI): domain Eukaryota; kingdom Viridiplantae; phylum Streptophyta; class Magnoliopsida; order Solanales; family Solanaceae; genus Solanum; species Solanum ossicruentum. Next base: position 14,608,400 of record JAOTQR010000069.1, on the reverse strand, counting down.
AAGGAGCAATTGAGGGATTTGTTGGAGAAGAGTTTTATTAGGCCTAGCTAATCACCTTGGGGTACACTGGTGTTGTTTCTGAAGAAGAAGGATAGGTCTTTTAGAGTGTATATTGACTACGGGCAACTTAATAGGGTCACAATCAAGAATAAGCATCCTCTACCACGAATTGATGACTTGTTTGACCAACTTCAAAGGGCTAGTCACTTCTCTAAGATTGATCTTCAGTCCAAGTATCATCGAGTGAAGGTGAGGGAGTGTGACTTTCCCAAGATGTCCTTCTAGACTAGGTATGGGCATTATGAATTTGTGGTTATGTCTTTTGGATTAACCAATGCACTAGCTATCTTCATGGATCTTATGATAGGGTCTTTAAACCCTACCTTTATTTGTGTTTGGTGCTTTGCATTGATGATATTTTGATCTATTCTCATTGTGAGGAGAAGCATGTGGCTCCTTTGATAGTAGTGCTACAAAGATTGAGGGAAGAGAAGTTGTATGCTAAATATGAGAAGTGTGATTTTTTGATGAAAGAGGTTGCCTTTCTAGGTCATGTGGTATTAGGGGATGGTAGTAAGGTGGATCCTAAAAAGATGGATTTGTTTAGAAATTCGCCTAGACCATTGATCCCATCGGACATTAAAAGCTTCTTGGGCTTAGCAAGTTACATCAGAGGTTTGTGAATGGGTTTTCTCCTATTGCCTCTCGCATGACTAGGTTAACTCAAAAGAAGGCTAAGTTTGTGTGGACAGATGATTGTGCAAAGAGTTTCCAAACCTTGAAGGACAAGTTTGTCTCCGCTCCTATCGTGTCTCTACCGGAAGGGTTGGAACAGTTTGTTCTGTATAGTGATGCCTCCTGCATTGGTTTGGGTTGTGTGTTGATGCAAAATTGTAAGGTGATAGCCTATGTTTCTAGGCAACTCAAAGTGCATGAAAATAATTATTCTACTCATGATTTTGAATTGGTCACCTTGGTTTTTGCTTTGAAACTCTGGCATCATTATTTGTTTGGAGTGCATGTTAATGTGTTACTGATCGTAAGAGTCTTCAATATGTGTTCAATCAAAAAGATCTCAACTCGAGGCAAAAAAGGTGGTTAGAACTTATTAAGGATTATGATATTAGTGTGCATTATCATCACAGTAAGGCTAATGTTGTGGTGGATACTTTGAGTAGGATGCCTATTGGTAGCCTAGCTCATGTTGATGGTGGGGGCGAAGAGGTTGCTAGGGTGGTCTATCAGTTTGCTAGATTGGGGTTTAAATTAGAAGAGGTTGATAAAGGTAGTATTATGGTTGTTGATGGTTCAATGTCTTCTTTGGTTAATGAGGTAAAATTAAAGTAAGATCTTGATCCTCCTTGTTAGAAATGAAGGCCTTGGAGAGAGAGTGCGAGGTGGAGATTTTCCCCCAAGGGGGAGATGGTGCCCTTAGGTACCAAGGTAGGTTCTGTGTACCTTGTATTAATGACTTGAGCGAGGAGATTCTTTATGAGGCCAGGTGGCCTAACCCAAGACTTAGAGATTCCTACTTGGAAGTGGGAAGAGATTAACATGGATTTTGTGTTTCGGTTGCCTAAGACTAGGAAGAGTTTTGATTCTATTTGGATTGCGGTAGATAGAATGACAAAGTCGACACATTTCCTACCGATTAAAACTATTATGGGTCCGAAGACTGTGCTAGATTGTACATTTATGAGGTTGTGAGATTGCATGGGGTGCCTTTGTCTATCATATCGGGTCATGGTGCTCAATTCACTTCACAATTTTGGAGGTCTTTCGAAAGAGTCCTTGAAACCAAGGTTAAGCTTAGTGCTGCCTTTCACCCTCAAACGGATGGGCCAAGTCGAAAGAACTATCCAAACTCTTGAGGATATGCTTATAGCTTATATTTTGGAGTGTAAAGCTAGTTGGGATGATCAGCATCTATTGATTGAGTTTTCTTACAACAATAGGTATCATTCTATCATTAGGATGGCTCCTTTGAGGCCTTCTGCGGTGGACATTGTAGATCACCGCTTGGGTGGTTTTAAGTGGGATAAATGGCTTTGTTGGGACCGGATCTAGTTGTGGAGGCTATGAAGAAGGTAAGGCTTATTAGAGAAAGGTTGAAAACAGCCCAAAGTCATCAAAAGTCCTATGTCGATGTGAGAAGAAGAGAGCTTGAATTTAAAATTGGTGTTTGGGTTTATTTGAAGGTGTCACTGATGAAGGGTGTGGTTAGTTTTGGTAAAAAGTGTAAATTAAGTCCAATATTTGTTGGTCCTTATAGGATGAGGAGGAGGACTGGTAAGGTGGCCTATGAGTTGGAGTTGCCTAGTGAAATGAAATTGGTTCATCCGGTCTTCCATGTGTCTATGTTGAGGAAGTGTGTGGGTGACCCTAATGCTATTGTGCCTCTTGATATTGTGGGGGTAGTTGAAAACTTGAAATATGAAGAGGTTCTAGTAGAGATCTTGGATATACAAGTGAAGAGGTTGAGGAACAAGGATGTAGCTTCCATTAAGGTCCTTTGGAGGAATCAACAATTCGAAAGTGCTACATGGGAGGCCGAACCAGACATGCAAAAATGATATCCTTATCTCTTGCATTCTACTTAAGCTTAAGGTACCAGGTCTAAGTCTTCTATGTGTTTTTACGTCTCATGTTTCAGCCCCTATGTCATTTTCATGCATTCATCTTTATATTGACAAAGTTCATGGTGATTTTTACACTTACTTTGAGATTTTGAAAATGGTGTTTTAAGTGTGTTGATGCATTGTTGTTGGGGGCTGATTTCATCATGATTACACTTCTTATGTATGCTTCTTTAACATTTGAAGACGAATGTTCCCAGGGGAAGATATTGAAACGACCTCAAAAATGCCCGAAAATGTGCCTCGAAAGTGCTCAAAATTGTAATTTTTATATATCTCAAAATCTATGCCTGATATCGAAAATTCGATTTCATATTCTTGATCAGGGAAAAAATTGAGTGGGGAGTGGATCTAACCCCAATTTTAGAGCAAACGAATCACAATTTAAAATTTCCAAAATAAAATTTCCAGTGAGCTGTGCGCGCCCCTAGCGCTACATGACTGGGGCACGCCATAGTGTTATTTTTTGCAGTTTCTTTCAGTTCGATCCAAGACTTTTGAGTCTTGGGCATAAATCCTCCCATGCATGAAAATACTATACTTAGTCATATTTCACCTTCATATCATACTAAACATTCCCCAATACTCTCTCAGACACTTAGACAAATATTTCACCCTAACACTCAAGTCCCAAAACTCATCCAGATCTTAAGGATTTTACTCAAGCTTCAAGTCTCCATTTCCAATCTTCATCAAGAATTCTCCAAAGTCAAGGTATGTGGGTTTGAACTATTGGGTCCTTTCACCCATGGTTCCACCAAGCTTCTTTTTTACCTAAATTACATGTTTCTAAGTTGATTTTACTTATATTTCCCATATTATGTATTTGACTATGAACTATGTTGGGGTTTGTAAAAGTGAGACCGTTTATGTATGTTTTGAGCCATGAATCTTAGATCTATCTTGAGATTTGATGAAGGATTTTGATGTATATTGCATGAGGGTGTTACCATGTATTGGTGGGTGGTTTTACCTTGAATTTAGTTGCATGATTTCACTCTTGAATTGCATGGTCTTACACTAGCATTGCACACCAACTAAGTGTTTAATGAAATATCCAGTTAATGAATCTTGAGTTGTTAAATACCTAATATTTGGCATATGAGTTAAGTGACATGACGATGATGAAAGGGTATTATGTATGGGTTGATTTCATATGAAGTATCTATTATTTTGTGAGTTGACCATATCCATTTGAGGGGTGATGCCTCAATCACCTCAGATGGCGGTGGTAAGCCATCAACCAATTGAGGGGTAGGTACCTCAATTGCCTCGGATGGGTGTGGTGAGCTATTAACCAATTTGGGGGTTGGTACTCCGATCACTTCTAGTGGAGGGTGGTCATGTCTATCAACCAATTGAGGGGTTGGTAGCTCAATCACCTCAGATGGGGGTGGTAAACTATCAACCTTTAGGGGTTGGTACCTCAATCACTTCTAAGGGGTGCTCTACCTTAGATTCCAAGTACTAATTTGGTTGGTCTATGTTGATGGTCCAATCTTACACATGTAATATGTTCTATATATAAGCATGTTTACTTCAAGTTTCATTCATGCATACCATATTGTTATATGTTCATCTATTGCCTAATTATGCATTTTGACTATGTTGCCTATCTATTGTTGCATTGAATCCTACATACTTAGTACATTCAGATATACTAATGCATACTATATGTCTACATGATGTTACCATGTAGAAATCGAAGCCCCACTTGATCCTCCTCCTCCTCCACGTGGCTAGTGTGATATCTCTGCAAAGCAAGTTGGTGAGTCATCAACTTTGAGGACATACTTATCTTGATTTATGCTATGTACAGACTCTCTTTTCTTTATTGTATGCTTTGACTATGAGGGTGAGTCCGGTTGCTTGTCTTGGCCCCCGCTAATTTATAAGTTTAGAGGTGTTGTTGGACAAGATATGTAATGACACTATAAGCATGACTCTCTCTTGACTGTTTGATATTTTATGATATGCAAGATGTCCCTTAGCCCCGTTTATCCCTATTAACTATCTCTTATTGTTCTTTCATTGCTTTGCGAACAAGGATGTATAATGTTACGTGAAGTGGGTTGATTCGGGTCCCTTTGGGTTCCGTATTCTCCGTGTCACGTCTAGACCCTATGCTTGGATCGTGACATACACCACAGATTTCTGCGGTGATTATGGTGGCTCACCAACTGCAAAATAGAAAAGGCGTCAGCATTAAAGGATGTTTAATTTGCAATGTTAGGGGTCAAGAGTAGCATAAACAGCAAAAGGTAAGGGACCTTTAGAGCATCAGTATCAGAGTACCGGTGAGCAATATCATATGATGATACAAATCCTTGAGATCTGAGGAATTTGTAAATATGGTCGTGCTTGCTCCCATTCCAGTCGCTTCAAAAATTACAAAAGATTTAGCAAAATCTACCAATAAAATGGATATCCAAAAATGAATGAAAGAAAAGACACTTGAAAAACTACCCGCACAGAATGACTAGCAAGTGGATGAGATAATTGAATGACCTCTTAATTCCTTTATCCAACAAAAGCATTATAGGGGACAATCCTCGATTTTGAGCTGAAAGTATGCAGCACAAGAGTAATTTGGGGCGGATTAGGGGTAATATGGGGAGGGTTTGTGTTATTTTGGATAGGTCAAATATAATTTATAAATAATTTTAAATTATTAAATCTTGACCAATAAATGATCCTCATGTGTCTAAAATAATTATTTAATAAAAAATCTATTAAGTTGAAGGGCATTTTAGGCCGAAAAGGTAGATGAGAAGGGCATTTTAGGCCCAAAAGATAGATGAGGGGAATTTTTGTACCATTATTAATACTTCAAGTGCATTTTAGGCCCCTTTCCATTAATGAAACAAACAACAATTTTGAAAGAAGAAAACTACGAAGTTATTAGTTGTAACTTAATGGATAACTTAATAAGGTTCAATGACCACTATATAATGAAAGAAAAAAAAAATCAACGTTAGATGTTAAAAGCTATAATTTTTTTTTTCTATTTAATTAAAAGAACGACATAATGGTTAAAAACTTCCTGAACTTTAAGGTTTTTATTTGGTAAACACTTAAATTATGACCTATTCTAAATACCCCCTAATTCCTTTTAATGCTTGATTGCGCCCTCTGCAAGGTCCACCTATGTCTAATGTGTAATGCATGCGCCTGACATGGTGGAAAAGCAGCTAACGTAGATTTTTGAGGTGATAATGTGTATTTCTGGTTCCCATGGTGGGACCCCTTTTTCTGTGACTTATCAAGTTGTTTTAATAGTGATTTGTGAGACTAATTATAAAGCGGTTTATTCTCTCATTTTTATTCTTGATTTTTTAGAGTCTTTTTTAATTAATTATTTATTTTTACAGAAAAGGATATCTTTTCTATAATGAGATAATTGGATTAGGTTATAAACTTTAAAATACTAAAGTAGCTAGAAATTGGAAAAGACACATTCTTTACTAAACTCGTGATTTTGTACTAGTAATAGTTTATTTAATCAATCTGTTAAAATTATTTTTAATTTCTAAAATATAATTTTTATAACTACTTTGAAGCACATTTTTCTTTTTAAAAGCTTACCCAAATAGTTTATTTTATCATTCTTTTAAAATTATTTTTAATTTCTAAAAATTAAATTTTATAACTACTCTGAACGATATATTTTTTTTAAAAGCTTACCAAATAGTTTATTTGATCAATCTTTAAAAATTATTTTGAATTTCTAAAAGTTAATTTTTACAATTATTCTGAAGTATATTTTTTTTCTTTTTAAAAGCTTACCCAAATAGTTTATTTGATCAATCTTTTAAAATTATTTTTATTTTCTAAAAAATATTTTTTATAATTACTCTGAAGTACATTTTTTTTCTTTTTAAAAGCTTACCCAAACATTAATTTAAGATCTAAGCAATTTCATGCAAGCATTAGTAACATTATATTAAAAGATGTCAAATGAATGAGTAAACATATATTAAGTTAATGGGTTATTAATCAACTCAAGAATTATTTGTGTTAAAATGAATTTGACTAAAATGAACTAAAATATATATTACAATTCAATTCACCCAATTATTATTAAGTTTTATTTACTTAAAGAAAAGATTTATACAATAAATATACACAACATATCAAATGAAGAAAAATAGTTTTCTAAAAATATGCTACAAAATTTTGTAGGATATTTTACATATTATAATTCCATGAAATAAAAGTTAATAAAATTACATATCATAATTCATGAATTTAGCAAAGAAAAAAGGAGAGAAGTTTCTAAAATTTGAAATTCGTATTGAAAGGAAGAGAAAAGTAAGGAAAAATGGTAAATAAATAGGCATGGTGGAGAAGAGAGAGACTATACTTAAAAAGAAAAAGTAAGGAAAAATTAAAAAAAAAAATAGGTATGGTGGAGAAGAGAGAGAAAACACTTGTACTTAAAAAGAAAAAATAAGGAAAATCTTTTTTAAAAAATAACCATTGGGACAAGTCTGATTTGGCATAAATTTATGCCCTCACGCACCTTTTGAAGTTTGCAAACCACTTTTACTCCACCTCGAAACAGTTGTCAAAAATAACTTTACAAAAAAATTCAAATTTTGAAAATTTAAAATTTTACTCCATCTCGGGCACCTAGCCTCCCCATCCCCCCCACCCCTGCCCAACCCCACCTCCATACAAAAACAATTAAAAACTTATTTTACAAAAAATTTAAATTTTAAAATTTTTTATTATTTACTCTAGCTCGAGCCCCCATTACCCCCACCCCCCCCCCCCACCCCCCCCCCCCCCCCCCCCCCCCCCCCCCCCCCACCAACAAAAATTTATAAATT
>JAOTQR010000069.1:14585432-14600832 GCA_025774065.1 Solanum ossicruentum | reverse complement strand
AACAACAACAAGTGGAACCAAATGTTGTTGAGGGGTGTCAACAGACAAACATTTGTCAGAAAATTATATTGTATAGTTAGAAAAAAATATTCTTTTATGCGCATATATTACAATTTGACACCACTCGACTTCTTTGTGACTTTATTTTTTTATATTTTAACACTCCTTATAGAAAGTTCTGACTCTGTCATTAATGATATCAAAGTACTTTTAAGCATCATTTTAAAACTGAAAAATAAAAAATTGAGAATTTTATCCGCAACCCCCTTAAATTAAATAACACGTTTGAAACTTTATGTATTGTCAATTAAATGATTTGTTTGAAGAGTTCTATCAAGAACTGGACCAGGGACGGTGGAACCACTTGGTGTTGTCATTTTCAATCTTTTTTCCTTGCTTTATGTGCACCTCTTTTATTTCACTTTATGGTTGCTACCTAGTGCTACATAAGCAAAGAAAAAGACACCTCTTTTTGGCTCAAGACGAACTATTTTGTTTTTTAAATTTTCTCTTTTAAAACAAGACACCCCTATTTTACGTGAACATTTTTTATGAATGTGGTGTTGGGTTACATATATTTTGATAAATTTTACGTCTTTCATCAGATATATATTAGATAATTTTGGAATAATTTTTTGCCTCTACAAAATTTTAAATTTGGGATATTTTTCCCCTGCTTCAGTTTCAAAAGATTAGTAGTAAATGTTTCTACTTCTTCTTTAGCGTGACAGTGAAAATAATTTGTACTCTCCACTCACTGATTAGTGAAAGTGATCAACTATTTGAGCAAACTTCACTTATCTTGAATTGGGACTTATCTTACCTTGTAGACTATTATTTATGCAATAATTGATAACAAAGATATCGCTATATGGTGATTACTAATGAAAAGATTGTTATGAATATGTTCACCTTTAAAGTTTTTTTTTTAAATATTTCATCCTTACATTGCTAATACGCTTTTTTTTTTACTTCATGCCACATTTCACGTTAAATTATATATATCAATCGTTTGCCTAAGTTAATATTGCTATTATTTAATATCATCAACTAAAATACCTCGCATAACTTAATATTGCTATTATTTAATATCATCAACTAAACTGTGCATTAGTTATGCAGTAATAACTTCTTAACGAAGGGTAATAATTAATTGCATAATTCAATGAGGTTTTTTTGTGTTATTTCTCTACACAGTAGTTTTCATGTGTTCCAGCGCTTCTTTTTTAATTTTCGGCTAAAAGTGGACGTGCAATGATCTTTATGACTTTAATTAACATAGAAATGAGAAATTGTTTTATTATTGAACTTTTTGTTCTTAATGTTATATTTTAAAAGTATGAAAAAGTGACATGTGATGGTACCATAAGTTCAAAGTATTATATTATAAAAGATGTGACGAGCCTCAAACTTTAAAAAGATTCGCCACCGGCTTTCGTACTATATGTTGGGGGCTCAATGATTTTATGTGGACTATCATACTCACTCTTTAATTTTCTTTTTTCATAATCTTCTTTTAAGTCTGCTGCTTTTATTTCCAATCCCAGAAGAAGACTGGTGCAACAATAAAATAGTAGTAAAATATCTTTTGATTAAACACGTATTTTTGTTTATTTCATGTGTGTCCAGAGTATGATTAATTGACATTTAACAAGTATTATCTTTGAAAATGCTTTCCCTAAAAATAAATAGAAGTAGTGTTGCAAGTTGCAATATCACTCATATAAATTGTTTTCCTAACATTTTCCAGATACCGAACGCACTCCTAATGTAGGTAGATTCAGATTAGTCAAAATGATACTTGACAAATCGAAGTGTGGAAGACAAGCTCACTTGTAGATTTCATTCTTTTTGTTTATTGTTAAAAGAGCATGCTCGACGGTCGGAATCAAGAATAAACCAGTAAAGTCACATGCTACTCAAAACGGCTAAATGAGCTGATGAATTCATCAATCAAAATGCTCACTCTATACTTGCCTCTAATCTACATCATCTTTCATTACAACTAAATATTTACATTTCCTTCATCCTCACTATATACTTCCACCTCTACTGTTTTATACGAGAATGGAACATGTACAGTAAGAACAGGAAATGACGACATGAACCTCGTTATGGCATTATACTTTGGACGCTAGAGTAGGTCTTGATCGACATGGACAGCCACTTTGAATGAACTCGACAATACAGGCATCAGCATTACTCTTCTAGGAGTGGACACCCTCTTGTACTATCATACTTGGAACCGTTATGTGTGCCTCAAGATGGTATTATTATCTTCAGCAGAGCTCGTTGGAACCAAGCATAAGTCACCCACTTCGACAACTCAGGCAGCAGTTTAAGAATCCTGAAGTCTGGCTACGACCCCTCAAGTCCTTTTTACTTAAAATTCTGTTCCAAGGAAATCAACATTCAAGAAACTATCTGGACAATTGACAGCATCGCATTCTTACAGGTGAAAATACCACAGTAAGTTTGGCGTGATCGGAAAGTGAATAATCTTCAGGCCACGTCCCTTTCTCGGCTTCGGTGGGGAAGAGAACTGCATCCTTGACACTAAAACCAATTGTTTCTTCTGTATCACTAACAATCCCGTCCCATGACGGGTCGCTTATACCATCTCTTTGCTCTGACCTTGAGGGATTCCATACCCGATGCTGCTATTTGGATACAGAAATATGATTCAATGTAGGTTTTTGAAAGTCATTTGGATCTAGATACATTTATTCCTACGTGAAGATAAATTGCTTCTAAATCTGATATGCTAGAAAGTTAAGTCAAATCTAGACTGTTTGATGCTAGGACAAATATACATTACACCAATAAATCGAATACAGTAACTAATAGGGGATTGCAATACTCTTAATAAACCATGATACTCAGCCAAAGCACCTTCAAGTTTAAAACTATCTCATTGCAGTTTTACAATAAATCAACTTGTGAATTATGTGAATAGATAGACAGATAAGAAAACTCAATCACAGAAAAAACGGTGGAAGTTCTCTAAATCACTGAGCATCTGTACCTGAAATTCATTGTAATCAAGCACTCCATTTCCATCTATATCTGCTTGCAACCACAAATCATTTATTTCCTCAGCACTCAGCCCATAGCATTGTCCAATCAAATTAAGCTGTGGATCAGGGTACAAATGTTTAGCATCATTTCACAAGATAGAATAGGAGACGTGTGCATCCACATGTGTGCAGACTGCAGCACATGTACAAATACAAAGGTAGACATGTATGAATTCATGACTTAAAAGTACCTGCCGGAGTGCTTCACAAAACCCAGCATATGTAATGTAATCACCATCACTGTCAGCTTTAAGGAAAGCAAATGCATCTTTTTCAGTCAGTGAGACTCGACGAAGTTGATACTGAAATTGAAGCAATAGTTAGATACAGTACCCCTCTAAACAGAAAATTTCATTCTTTTATATGTGCAACAAACTAAAACATGTCATACACAAGTTCATGTGCAAAATAAAGTGGACCAACGACCAGGAACAAATTCAGAGAAAAACCACCAGATTCAAGCCTTCACAACATCATTTCACATAAAATTGGAATGACTGCAGAATAGATATATCATCATAGTAATTGCAAGCAACAACAAGACTAAAACAAATCTGAAAATTGCCAACTGCCTTAGCAACATCACAGAGCAACAAGTTTAAGCAAAAGGAATCTTTATCAAAACTTCCTATTGTGACCAGATAGGAATGCTTTGCAATCATGATTTCAACATATAATCAGAGAATGCACAACGACCAGCCACTAAAGGAAAAGAGAATATTATCTTTACCTTGAACATACTGAAAATTGCATTTCTCCAACTTGTTTTCAGCAATTTCCTGTAGCTATTTGGATTTAAAAGCCATATAAAATCCACGCCACAGATGTTTCCGCGGTGATTACGGTGGCTCACCCACTGCAAAATAGAAAAGGCATCAGCATCAAAGGAAGTTTGCAATGTCAGGGGTCAAGAGTAGCATAAACAATGGAAGGTAAGGGACCTTTTGAGCATCAGTGTCAGTGTACTGGTGAGCAATATCATATGATGATACAAATCCTTGAGATCTCAGGAATTTGTAAATATGGCCACGCTTGCTCCCGTTCCAGTCACTTCAAAAATTACAAAAGATTTAGCAAAATCTACCAGTGACGTGGATATCCAAAAACGAATGAAAGAAAAGGCACTTGAAAAATTACCCGCATAGAATGATTGGCAAGGGGTTAAGCTTATTTTCTTTCTGATATGATTCCACATATTGCAATATCTTGTAGACCTGTGCAAGTGCACCGTGATACAGGAGAAAGGTTAAATCAAGACAAAGGTATCAGAAAATTTGCGATCGATTTTCACATGATCATATAAAGATTGATGTACCTGTCGCAGTCGTTCCATAGAGAAACTTGAATCATGAGGAAACAAAAGGTGTGTGTTCACTATCAACATTTCTTGGCGAACGTTATTGGTTCGACATTGTGCGAAAGGTGCAATTAGTTCAACATGCAATAGCTGAGCAACACGGTCTCCAAAATCATTGAAAAGTAACTCTCTGTGGGCTATAACCCTGAAGTAGTCCTTATGAACGGCAGTCAGCAGACCTATATCAGGTGAAGATGTGAAGCAAATCAACAATTAATCATTATGAATTACGAAACCGCGTAACGTAGCTAAGACCAAAGGCAATACTGTGCACTTTGCATAGACGTGAGCAAAAATTTATATATACAAATGAAGCAAACAGCCTCCCTACTTAAAAAGTATCGATTTAGTGAAAAATCAGAGCTAACTGCTACTTCTTTCTCTCAGGTAATCCGCAAACTGACTTGATCTAATACCAAGTTTCCTTTCAGAACACAGCAGACTTTAAGATGTCTTTCAGTATTTGCAAATACATTAACCACATTTTTTCAGGCAATTCAACAAATTCTAACTTGCTCAATATATTATTAATAAGAACTTTAAACTAAAATTTATTTCTTTGAAAAAAGCTCTTTCATTTGCTTGCTTGGGCTGGGAAGGGAATTAAAATGTAGGAGAAAAGAGATTAGACAATTCCACTTATCCATCAAGGAACAGGGAATACCATCAATGCTACCAAAGTTACAAATTCCAAAAGTTCAGTATAACCTTACCTACTCCATCTAGTATTCCTTCTTTCCTATTCGTCAAATCAGTTAAAGGTCGTAAGTAAGAGGTACCACATATGCAAGGGCCAATCTAGAGTATCGAGTGTGGGTTCGCCGAAATCCTATGACTTTTGAACAGACCTTGTATTTATATTGAAAAATCTATTAAATATATATACATAAAAATCACTTGTTGGGAACCCGATAACCAAAAAGCCACTTTGTTCAACAATTGTGAAGGAACCCACTAAAACTTAGTTTGCCTTTTGTATGGGGGTTCGAAAGAGACGGAACCAATAAACTTCAATTTCTGAATCAACCGGCATATATGGGCGTAACAAACTACTGTCATAGCCATGAAGAAGTAAGGGATGGGGAGAAGTTGCTAGAATTTAGAGTTTACAACAACATATCAAGTGAAACCACATGCAGGTGGGATCTACTGAGGGTAAAATGTATCCGACCTTACCACAGAGGTAAAGATGTTGTTTTCTCAAAACACTCGTCTCAAAATTTTGAGTTTATGAGTAGTAGATTCTAGAAAGCTCTTGACAAATTATTTGATTTTACATGGTTTTAAGTCAAAGAGGGGAGGTGGGGGTGGCTAAACTGAACAGATAAGAAAAAAAAGAACTTTTCAACTTCCTCTGTGGAGGTGTCAATAAAATAGAAGGAAAAAAGAAAGAGGCGTACCATCACCACGATTATTGGTTCGTGCAAGCTTGAAATTAATGTATCCTGCATCTCCTAGCCTCTTATCATACAAATCAACAAGTTCTTCATTCCCAACCCAGAGTTCCTATAACAAATTTCACAATCTTCAATATACTTCACCTAATAAACATGTTAAAAGCCAATTTCATATACAACTTCAAACCTGAAGACAAATAATGGAAGACCGCTCAAACAACAACCAATTCAATATCCTATTGTTCCTGGCCAACCAATTCGCCTTGTAATCGCTTTCTCTGCAACTCTGGTCCTAAAATCCCCATTAAACAAACAGAAAAAAATCCTCAGATCGTTAAACTAAACAGAACAAAAAATCAATAGCAGAGAAAAATGTCAATTGAAACCAACCTCATGATTGAGTCTCTTATAAATGGGTGCGAGAATATTGAAGGTAGTACAGGAAATTGAATTGGGTTCATCAATTGACGAAGCAATCGCATAACTTCCAATCCTTGAAACCCTCCCTTTCGTTGTTCCCCTATTTTTCCTTCCCATAATTCAATACAATACAACGTATTATTAGAATTTCCGATGCAACGGAATGTATAAAACACAACAGAAACAGCCGCCGACAATGAAACCGAAATTCTCAGGCGAAAATATTAACAGAAGAAGAAGCAATGTGGCACCAACAGATATTTTTAGAGAGATGAAAAAAATATGTAGAAGCCAATGGGTATTATTGTTATGAAGGGACGCGAGTGGGGAAGTTGAAAGATATAAATTGTTTGTTTTATGGATGCCAGTGAATGTTTCTCCTCCTCTCCTATTTATTCATTTCATGATGAAATATTTTTTAATTTTTTCTTTTGTTCGAAATAAAATTACAATATTCCCTCACCTTTTAATTCGTAGGGTTATAAAATAAAGTGTCTGATTTGTGTATAATATCATACAGGGGTCCCACTTGCAAAGAATACTATACTAAAACCTGCCCAATAAAACAAAATGAGAAGAATTAAATCATTACGAGTTAATACTTACTCCATTATTGACAAATTCTAACTTTTAATCCTTGTGTTATTTAACATTTTGATAAATCACATGCAATAGTTAATTATTTGAACATTGCATTTTCTAATTTGTTTTTGCGTGTGAATATTCATCAATTTTTTTTAACCATCTTATTACTTAATTACTCATATTTTTTAAAATTGTGATACACCAGTCAATTTGTATATATCTTAATTAATTTTACGACATATTTATCTATCTTATTAATTCTCACCAACAATAGATACCAATGTAACTCAATCTTCCAAATCTTAGAGCATGCGATTAGAAATTACCTAGCATTTAATCATTCGTATGTTATATCAAAATTAACTACTAACCGAAGGAAAAGTGTTATTCTCTTTAATACTTTCTGTGTTCATCTTTACTTGTCATTTGTTGACTTGACACAAGAATTAATGAGTTGTAAATGATAGGAGTACTTTTATCAAATTATCTTTTAAATATGTTGGAAGCTTTGACGAGCCCAACACACCCACTATAGAGGACCTAGAATGTACTACACACACTACACCAACTATTTGATGTTGGTTGGCTTTAGATTTTATAAATTCTTAGTGCGCAATAATACTTAGGCGGTAGTGCCGACCATATATCATTCAGGCGGTATAACCGACCATATATCACTTAAGCGGCGGGGCCGACCATATAATAGAATAACACCAGCGCACTAAGAACTTAAAAAACCGACTAAGGATTAACCGGGAAACTTAAGAGAAAAGAACACTTTTACTAATACAAAATGTAATTACAATATTACTTACCTCACTATTTTCTCTTCTCTGCCTATAGACACTCTTAACACTCTTTTCTTACTTCTTCACTTATTTTCTCTTCTCTGCCTATAGACACTCTTAACACTCTTTTCTTACTTCTTCACTTCTTTCTTGATTTCTGAATTTCTGGATGGTGAAAAAATGAGAACCCTAAGGGGTATTTATACTAATCCCCTTCTAAAATGGATAGCTAGGATCATTTTGATCTAATGGCTACAGTTGATGGCCTAGAATCTTCTCCTAAAATATCTAGATATTTCTTACTAAATATCTTGGATATTTATGTATCAAGACTAGCTTAGAGTCTTCTAGAAGCTCCTAGAGCCTTTATAATAAGAAAATGATCATAATTAACTATAAGGATACATTGGAAATTAAGTGTAAAATTATTTCTTGAGTTTTATAAAGTTGACAAGTATTGCTAAACATCTTCTCTTAATATAGTAGATAAGTAAAGATAGACGGAGGGAAAATATCATTAATCATAAGTAAAAGAAATTAAAATGAACAGAGACAAAGTGCTCGACCATTATGGATACTTTTCTTTTTATGACCGGAATAATAGTTTCTTGAATATAGTAATTAAAATATAGAAATAGATGATGTGGCATGTGGGGGTTTGGTCCATGCACCTGGAGAAATATAGAAGATCATGACTTATTCTGAAAAATGGACTAATTATAAAAATAGCATGTTCTCAGAATATCTCTCTGTACTTCTCTTCTCTGCTTAAATTTGGTGTCTCTTTAAATATACATTTGTTTTACTCTATATTCTGCAATTTGCACTATCTATAAAATGGAAAAAAGACCAAAAGAGTTTAAATGTGAACAATTAAATTAAAATCTTTTAATAATTAAAAGTATTTTTGTTGTCTATATTTTGATAAATAAATATTCTATTATTATTTTCGAGTCAAAAATATTCTTTTTCTAATAAATATATTTCAAAAAAATAAATTATTTATCCAAGAAAAAGGGGTTTGATATATATCTTAACTTTATCATTTAAACCTGATATATCCCTCATTATACAAGTCGCCGATATATACCCATAGTGTTACACAATTTGCTCACACATACCCTTTTCCTTAAATGGAAGTAAAAAAAAAATTAATTTCAAAATTTTATTTTTTATTTTAAAAAACATATTCATATAAGGATTCATTGGATCCTTCTCACACGTAATTTTTTTCAATTTTTTTGTTTCAACAATTAAATTAAATTTATCATTTTGTTAGTTAAATTTATTTTTACAATAAAATAAATATCTCAATCTAACTCATTATTACAATCAAAAGATAATCAAGTTGCTCTCTTCAATATACTCCGCATCCTTACTAATTGACTTCCTAGGCGGCTAAATATCAAAAGTTGAGTGACGAGTATCATCGTTCTTAATCAGAGATTTTAATTTAGATTTGGTGTGTTTTAGGGCTCAACCTCTCCCCTTTTTTTTTGTTCTCCGAGATGAGCACTTGTTATACTCTACGCAAACATAGAAAATAGTCATTAAAGTTGAAGAAATCCTGTCACACACTATGTCATGAGTATTTCAAAAAGAATTCCTGTGTGCGGCTAAAACATCCTTTTGAAGCATAGTACAACAAAAACTTGTACGTTATTATTACATTAATAATGTAATCAATATAATCTTATAAAGTGAATTTAAAAATATAGAATTTAATCGACTTTATCTCTATCTTGAAAATAAAAATATTATTTTTTAGGAAAAACTTGTAAGTTAATATTAATTTTATGAAATACTTTTAGGTGGTTAAAATGGGTTTAATACCCAGACACATAATTTTTTTTCATAAAAATAAATTCTGACGTGAATGACATGGCATTTGACTGAATAAATAGAATGTTGAAGCATGAGAAATTGATACGAGAAATCCTCCAATAATCCCTCGTATCACTTGACCCAAAACAAAAAAAATATATTCTTGCCTAAATTTAAGTAAATCAATGTAAGGATTTAGTGACATTTGGATGTCCTATAAATTTTTTTTCGATAACTTTTTAGTGACATTAAGCAAATATATTTTTTTTCGATAACTTTTTATTTGTCATATTTAATATCACAAAATTAATGAATTTGATATTATCTGTGTAGCTTTAATTTAAATTATATGATTGATATATTTCATTTTATTTTACTTTCTTAAATCCTTTGTCAAGTTAAAGCTAGATAAATAACAGAAATGGATAGGGTAATAATTTTACTTTAAGTTGATTAATAAGATTATTTAGTACCGCAAATATTTATAATTTATTTGAAATGAGAAGTTTCTAAAATAAATATTTTGAACGGGGTGTGTATTAGAATACAACGTATCTCCCGGAGCCAAAACTCCAAAAATAGGAGTCAGTCGCCGGAATAAGTTCAATTAAACAAAAATAAATTAACTTTACCTTAAATTATTAAATGAAAATAATTTGATTTAATTCAATTATGTAAAGGCATTAAGCCGTTTGAGTATAATGTAGCTAGCTATTAAATCGTGGTTAGCTATTAGCAGAATAAATTAGAAGTATAGTTAGTACTTAGTTGTTATAGTTAACGTACAGTTGGTTAGTCACTAGTCAGATATTAGTTGCTTAGTAAAAATTTCATCTATCCACTTTTACTTTTATCACTTTTCATTTTTCCCAAAAATAAAATTATATAAATTTTGACTAATATCGTAAAATATTTTTTTATCATATTAATATGAAAATGAATATAATTTATAGTAATAATAATTAATTTTCATGTAATTTTAACTATTAAAGTTTTAAATCTAAATTATTCTAATTCAATTTAGCTCTTAAAATTAATTAAATTGACTCTCGTAAAATAAAATGTAACAAATAAATATGTAAGGAGGGAGTATAAATTAGCACAAATTTGCCATTTACCTCTAAACATTGAGCGACAATGTTGTTGACCTAGCAGAATTCGCTCTTAAAAAATTAACATATTGTAATATTTTTTCTTTATTGTGTTTTAGGCTAATATATAATTTTAATGTAATTTCAAAATCTCCAAAAAAGGCAGAAAGATAAGAAAAAAAGGAAACAATAAGTTTGGATAAGATCAAAAGAATATATGCAATCAAAGATTTAGTGAAAGATGAATATAATGTGGGCCTGCATGTCAGAATAATTCGTTTTCGCCGAAAGCTGTGATGTTGATGAAGAAGAATATATCGTGTGCTCAATGTGCATCAATTCTGCCGGCGGATCCTGTATGGTTCACCGAAACTCAATAACTTATTCTCAAATTTTATATATATAAAAATATTTAATAATTAACTCAATAACTTATTTTCAAATTTTATATATATAAAAATTTTTAATTAATTATATATTAATATAAAAAAATTATACTTTAAAAAAAATTTAAATTTTGACTCTAATCTCCGTGTATCATATATTTAGACAGCCAAATGGGCAGGCTCATCGACAGCCATTGCTCAAATATTGTTCCATGCGTAACGTCGACGCAGAAAAAAATGCATGAACGAACGGTAGACTGATTTTCATGAGTGAATTTTCAAAGATACTCTTATTATTAATTTATACTTTAGAAAATTTGATTTCCTTTTAAAAAATATTATGTCGTTTAAGATAGTGATCATTTTTATTTCGTTTTCAATAAAGTTATGCAAATGCGAATATCATATTTTTTTAATCATGCAAATAATTTATAAAGAAAATTTCCATTAGAGATTGATATATTATTAGAATAAATTACACTAAATCTAATGTGAACATACACACACATAGACATAGATGATGTAATTGCAAATACAAAATCATATACTTTCAAATCAGACACGTACAAACTTTATACTATGAAACTTTTACAAAATATTAGTTTGATAAAATTTCATATAATTAGTTTGGAAGTCTTCAAATTGCTAAAATATTGTTGTAGGGATAGGTGAAGAAGTATGTAATTTTCTTGCATTTTCCGAAGGAAGAATAAAATAAGTGGTAATGAAAAAGATAAAAATGTCTTTCAATAGAATTAAGAGTTATCTCCTAAATATATGATGAATTTAATCAACAAACACATAATTCACAGGATCATTGAATTTATTTTACTAGTCTAATAGTGTAATCATATATATATATATATATATATATATATATATATATATATACACACACATTGACTATACCAAAAAAGTCATAGTCTAAAATCGTGGCTTGTTACAAAAGTCAATTCCTTTTTAAAGAAGAAATCTTCACAAGAATCTTCACAAACTTTACAGAAATTAGAGAAGGAAAAAAGAGAAGAGAAGGAAGAAAAGTGTCATTTAGTTCTTCAAAAAAAAGATTTGTTGTTTTTCTGAAACGTGATCCTTTTATAAATCTAAAGAGACAGTTTTTTAAATAACTATATCTTTTTTTTCTTTTATTAATAAATATAACAAATATATATTATTTAAATATTAATATGAATTTAGATATATTGACAAAATTTTTGGTATATGCTAAAATTTCTTCAATCATTAAAGCTTGCTCGTACTCCTTACGAAGCCAATGGTTTATGCTTGTGAAAAAACCTCACTTTATCAATGCTAAGTTGCCTTCTTTACACGTAAACAAACTCACCAAAAAACAGGTAAATCACGTGTTGATTACTTTCTTTTGAGACAAGCCATCAGTTCGACACAGACAAATTGTTTTATTTGAAATAAGTTATTAAAAAATAAATTATTTTATTATTTATATGAGATAATTTATTTTATCATATAAAATTATGCTTTTAATTTGTGTGTGATTACTTTAATTTTTGTTGAATTTGGAATGATGACCCTTTCGTATATTTATTAATTATTTTATTGATTATAAAGTAGCTTTAAAGGTTACTCAATAAGCACATACTTTCGGTTAAATGTCATACTTGAAACAGACAGCTATATGTTTCTGCCTTCCCACGCTTTGCCCACTGTTTTTATAAATAGAATTTTGTAGCACTCTACCATATGAGTACTTATTTTATTGAGGATTTTTTTGGAGGTTATTTTACTTTAAATTTTAACTCATATTTATATAAAAAAAATTATATTCTCTTGAAAACGTATCTCAAATATTTCATAACTTTTAAAAATATTTATCAAGAGATCAAAATATATTCACGAAAAAATCTTCCGAGAGAAAATCACGGGATAAACAGATTTGTATCCATATTATTTATCAATAAAATTATATTTCTTTATATTTTATTTATAGTTATAATTTATTTTTCATCATTTTAAATTTTATTGCAAAATTAATAAGATAGCGCCATTTTATTTTTAATTTGTTCTAATAATATCATTCTCATTTTATTTTTATTGAGTTCTCTTAACACTTTATCATGAAGAAACATCAAATAAAAAAGTCAGCACTAAGGTATTTAACAAAGACTTTTGTTATTTCTTAAACTATTTACCTTGTCTAGCAGTGACATATAAATTGTGACAGAAAGTGTATTAGCTAAAAATAATTTTTTACTATTTAAATTTATTTACATCTAGCTATAACTAATTTTCATTAAATATTTATTTAATTTATATGTTATTTCCATTAATGAGTACGTAATTGCCAAAGTCACCTTGCTAGTATATCAATAACAACGAGTAGAAAATTTTAATAGACACCTAGGAATAAATTATTTAACAAGTTCAAAAAGTAATAATGCCCCATAATCAGATGATTTTAATTTGTAGTTTTTAAGAAAAACTATACTAAAGATAAAATTTTTTTAAAAAAATAATTTTACATTGAATTTATAAAATGACAAATAATTCGATACGGATGGAGCAGTGTTATAAAACTCATTGGCAGGTGAAAACATAACTTGTTCTGCTAATGTCCATTTATTAGTTATCTTAAGGATAATTTAATTGACGATTGGAGGCATTTGGCCCATTTATTTGGATGCTCCATATGTGGATACAATTAAGATAGATATTTGCCACATGAAAACAGAATCAAAATTGCCTATTGGATCAGACAATTATTGTTACTTCTAGTTCAACTCTGACCTTTAATTTCATTTCCTTAAGTCAATTAGGGGTTCACCCACTCGAAAAGATTTAAAATATAATAAAAGAGAAAAAGTCAGCTCCTCAAATTAAATACTTAATCCAGGACCTAATAAACCTTTTGATAAATAATGTTTTGGAGTTGTGTCGTTCACTTAATCTCTTCTTTATGTGTTACATTTTAATTTGACACGATATTTAAAAAAAAATCTTGCAAAATTTTATGGTCTAAAATTACTATTGAATTTTTATGTGACTGATAATCATTTTATTAAGAATAAAAATAGACTTTTAAAAATATAAATTATTTTTAAGTAAGATGACATTCGTTTTTGAACCGATTAAAAAGAAAAAGATATCTGGATGGAGGGGAGTTGGAGTATCTTCTTTTGGCAAAGCTGCAAAAAAAGACATTTGTCAATACCAAGTTTAAGGAGAAGAAGTTGTAGTGGTTGTGCCTAAGTCAATTTTGAAAGTGCTTTTATTACTTGGAAAAAAAAAAGGTGTTTGATCAGTTCAACCAAAAGATTATTTTGAGTGTCAAACTATAAAAGAGACATGTAAAGGTTTCATTAAATATACACTATTTAAGTAGATTAATTAACTTAATTTTTTTAATTATGTGAGACTTAAATTAAGAATTTCTATTTAATTTGAAAGATGGGGCAGGAAAGAAGTAGATAAGTGAGCTATATATTAATGATAGATAAGTTAGAAATGATTATTTCAATCTCGAAAATTAACTTATATGGTAAACTAACTACTCTCATTTTGTCCAAAGCTGTTATCTCATACAGTATATTCTTTTGAAGACAATTGAAATATTATGCTTAGAAAAAGCAATTTTTAAAATTAAATATATTAAAATTAGAATTTAAATCAAGTGAATGTTAATTTTATTTCTAAAGACAATGACATTACTATTATGAAAAATATATCCATTGAATTTATTACTTAAAAATAAATTTTGAATCAAACTCAATTTCAATCTCATAAGAAAATCATATAAGAAAAGTGTCCACCACCACTAATGCGGAACTAACGTATATAAGATCATAAACTTTTGATTTTTGGCCTTGAAAAAAATCTTTTTCTTTAAAAAAAAAAAATAACTTTTGCCATTTCCAAGAACAATTATAAATTTCTGTTTTATGCCTCAACAAAAAATTTAGGGATAACTCAAATAGGACCCTAAACATGACACCATTTTGTAAGTTGGAACTTAAACTTTTATAGTGCACAAATAAAATCTTCAACTTGGCAATTCCTGAACAAGTAGGCACAGGGTGCTGACGTGGCGCAGTGAGTACAGTACACTCGCGGGGAGTGCGTGAAAGTCTTATTTTTCACCATTCCAACGAAAAAAAATGAGTAATTTGACCCTTTTACCCCTCCTACATTTCTCTCTCTCTATATATAATATTTATTTTCAAATTAACATACATTTTCTTCTTCTTTATTTTATTTAAAATACACAAGTATTTGGCTTTTCATCTTTTTAAAAAAAATTTTTGACCTTTTTTGGGATTACAGAAAAGACTAAAAAATGAATTCAAATATTTTTTCTCTCCATTTTTTACACATTTTTTGCCTTTTTTTGATAAATAACGAATTCAAATATTTTTAGAAAAATTAAAATTTTTAAATTTTGATTTTTTTTTTGTAAAATTATAGTTTGAATATTTAATGTTTTTGTAAAACTAAAGTTTTTA
>JAOTQR010000069.1:14548726-14560405 GCA_025774065.1 Solanum ossicruentum | reverse complement strand
TTGAGGTGGTGGTTCCCTTTGTTCCTGTTTGGGAAAAATTATGCCGATAAACAAATATATACTAATTAATTAGCTAACATAATTATAGTTTGAATTAATTACGGTTCGTGACAAACGTTATATTTTGAATTTTGTACAACTCGCGTGAGTTATGCAAACATTGAGCGTGATTATAAAAAGTTGTGCGCGAACCAAATTGTATAGTAAAATATACTAACACTGCGAATTGTATAGCGAATTATACATACATTGTGCACGAATTGTATATCGAAATATACAAATGTTATACAAAATCTGCAAATTGTATAGTGAATTATACAAATATTAAAGTACTTTTAAGTGTCCATATGTGAAAATTCTTCATCAAATTATTCAGAAAGTTTGTACATGTGGTCGCTACTCAAAAATATTTTACAATCTCTTAATCAAAATTTTATGAGGGGGAGGGGATCATATAGTTTTTCCCAAGAGAAAAAATTATTAAGGAGGTAGAATGTATGTTTTATATTTAAGTTATTATATACTGATAATATTGTTGATTTATCTCACATTTAAAAATTTTTCATGCACCAGATGTTAAGCAGTGGGTGTGAGGTGGGGTGTTGAAGAAAGAACAAAGCCCCACATTGGTGGTTAATGAGATGGGTGGACTCTTTATAATTCTTAGGCACTCCTCCTCCCTTTGAGCTAACTATGGGGTGTGAATTAGGTCCAAGAAGCGTGAGGTGGGATGTTGAAGAATGATAAACTTGAACAATTCTTCTTTCTTTGAGCTAGTTTTTGGAGGATGAGTTACGCCCAAGACATAATTTTACAAATATAAAAGGTTTTACGACTAATATAGTTTAATCAATTGTAACATTATACTTAGCCTCGTGTTAAGAATATGATAAATATTTATTAAATACACATTTAAGTACATGTTATAGCTAATTTTTAGAGAAAATACGTAAGCTGCACTTCAAATTTCCTGATGATTTAATTGCACACTTTAATTTTAGTGATATTTATTTACTTAAGTAAAATTAACATCCCCTTAACATGTTACGTCACCCCCAAAAATGTAACTACCAATTTTTGAAAAGCGCATGAAAGGAGCAAAAAAAATAGTACAAATGGTCCTTTAGACCTTACATCTATGTCATCTTCAAATTGGACAAAATATTATAGCTATGTTAATATTTTATTTTCTATTTTAGATTGTCTTCAAATTTCCTGATGATTGCGTGTGGTGTTATACACTTGTTCAGGATTGTCTCAACAAGTTTGGTGGCTTCAAACAAATTTCACGTATATATAAGCTGAGAGTTTTAGGAAACAGTCTCTCTAATTTTATGAGATAGTGGTAAGGTCTGTGTATAATCTATCCTCTCCATACCCCACTTGTGGGATATCATTGGGTATGTTGTTGTTTTATAAATTGAATAACTATAACATACTCAGCTTAATCCTACTAATAAGATTTAGAGAGAGTAAAATATACATAGACCATATGCAGTAAAAGAGTAAACACTGTAAATTTTTAATAAAAAATTATGACATAAAGTTATATTAATAAGACTAAAAAATTTGAAAAGTTTGTGTAATGATATTAAAATGGTGTTGCACTGAATTTGATAAGTTGATATAATAATATTAAAATAGTGTTAATTTGTCGCCATACTTAAAATTTGAAAAAGACTCCCCAAAAATAATCTTGCTCTTTTCATAAACAAAACAATAGATTTTACATAATATAAATAGTTTGACTGTTTTAGAGACTTTAAAATATCCAATAATGAGAGAATAAAAATAATGAAAAGAGAATTAAAAAAAGTAAATATAAGAACAATATTGTAGGTTCCTGAAAATCGTGAGGATATAAATGATGCCACAAACTAGATATTCATGTAAAAACAGATGCTATAATTAACTAAACATTATTTCATTTCTCAATTATTAAATAAGATAAAGCATCATTATATTTTTTATCTATTTTTTTTTTCAAATTTAAGGTCCCAAATGATTGATTGAGTGTGCTTATGATTGAGATGACCCTGCATGTATCAGACACGTATATAATACTTATGTATATAAATTTAGAACTGGAAAGTTGATATTAGTTTCACTTCAGACTAAAATAAGTAATATAAACACTCATAAAGTTAAAATGTGCAGTTTAGTTATCGGAACAAATTCTATTTGAGGTGCAACTCAAGTATCTTCTCTAATTTTGAGTAACACAGTAAAGTGACAATCTTTATATTATCAATGTGTATACTTAAGACCTAATTGTATTAATTTTTAAGAAAAATCAAATAAATGATATTTTTAGTATGGTCCTAAACTGGTGTATGGAACAATAATTTGTATTTTAATATGATTTTGAACCATCTTTATTTCTTGAGCATTTTTTAATCATGACATCTAGTTAGGTCCACCCAATTCTTATTTCACTCGTAAAGTTAGAATTATGTTTCTTTTTACCCGTAATCTCTTCGGCCATTTGTTGCAGGGTTATTTTAGTTTGGTTAGATACATTATATCTTCAAAAAATTGGATAGGATTTTTCTCCTGTTTCATTCTGCTTCCATTACATTTGTTCTATTTTCCATGTCCATATCTTGGGCTCACCAATTCTGACTAACACATCAAGTAATCACTTTATAATTTTGTCCATTATTGGCACCCAACAACATCAATTATGTAATTAACAATTCTTAGTGGTGCCTAATAATTTGAGTTAAAAATTTCGTGTGGGTATCAATCTTCCTCCAAGATTCATGTATTAGAGTTTATGTTAAGATGTTGATGGTAGGGTAAGGTCGGCGTCATATTATGAAGATAGAGCCAATTTAGCATAATATGTGTCTCTACCCATCCCAATCATTAAAGCAACAAAATCTACATTCCATTTGTGTTTACGGAAATTGAAATAAGATAAAAACTGCAAAATTAAAATCCCAAAATCTTCTTCTCAACTCATCATGGATTACTTTTTCTGGTTCTACTTCCTACTTGCTCTACTTTTTAGTAGTAATTTAGGGTCGTCATCGGACGTTAAAGGTCCTATTGGACCTTTAATTAACGTGACGAAGCATATATCGTTTCAAGATTTCAGTTCCAATAGTCCCAGATTGAAGCAAGATCTTACACTACTCGGTAGTGCTATTGTCTCGGATGAAAAAACATCCATACAAATTCCTGACCCCGAGAGACAAGGTGATGATCTGAAGCATCTAGCAGGACGAGCTATATATTCTTCACCTATCCGTTTCTACGATCCCCGGACTCGAACACCGGCTTCTTTTGAAACAACCTTCTCGTTTCAATTCGAAGTCAAGTCCAATTCGAGCAATGAGACGTCAGATCTTGGCAAATCTGTTGGTGGTAGTGGCCTGACTTTTATAATCATCCCGGATGAATTCACTGTTGGACGTGCTGGTCCGTGGCTCGGGATGCTGAACGATCTGTGTGATGATGATTATAAAACAGTGGCTATTGAGTTTGATACTCGGCAGAATCCTGAATTTGGTGACCCGAATGATAATCACTTGGGCATCAATTTGGGTAGCATAGTTTCAACTGCAGAAATTAATGCTTCGGACGCTGGAGTTCAATTGAATGACGGATCAATTCACAGAGTTTGGATATCTTATGACGGGCAAAAGCGTTTTATGGAAATTCGTCTTGCACCTGACGGCATGGGATATCCTTCTAAATCAGTCTACTCTGGTTTACTTGATCTTTCCCCTTACTTGAATGAGTATATGTTTGTTGGATTTTCAGCTGCTACTGGTAACCATACACAAATCCACAACATCTTGTCCTGGAATTTCACTTCAATTAGTCAAGCTTCACTTCGGATTCCTTCAACAGAGACGTGCCAGAACAAAATCATGCTTCAAAATAGCACAGAGTCTGAAATTGAACATCGTAAAACGCCGAGCAGTTTCTTCATTTTCCTCGCTGTGGTCATTCTTCTGGTAGTCTCTCTTATTAACCTCTATTTCAGTAGCTACAAGCGAGATGACGAGTCCACGGAAACAATCACTCTGCCTGAGAAAAAGCAGAGACCGCGGCCACCAAACAAGGCGCGTCGCTTCACAATAGCAGAGATATCCATTGCAACTCGGAATTTCAGCGAGTTACAAATATTAGGCAGTGATGCGAAGAGCATTACGTATAAGGCCACGATCCTGAACGGGTGTAACGTTGTTGTAAAACGATTTTTAACTCAGTTTTTCAACACTCACGGGTTTGAAAAGCGTCAATTTCACAAGGAAATCAAGGCCATCAGCAGAATTCGTCACCCCAATTTGGTCCCGATTAGAGGATGGTGCTATGACAACCAAGAAACTATAGTTGTGTATGATTTTATCCCCAATGGAAGCCTCGATAAATGGCTGTTCGGCGTAGGTGTCTTGCCTTGGACGAGGCGTTTTAAGGTCGTTAAAGACTTAGCAGATTCTCTTGCATACCTTCATTCGAAACAACTCGCTCACAAAAATGTTAAAAGCAGCAGCGTGTTTCTGGACGTGAGCTTCCGAGCTGTAGTGGGTGATTTCGGGTTTGTGCTCACTTCAGCCGGGTCGACCCGGTTTGAGGCTATGGTGAGTCAAACAGCGGATGTGTTCGAGTTTGGAGTAGTCGTGTTAGAGATCATTGCGGGTCGGAGCAGGAAGTCCAACCCGGGAGAACGTGACTTGTTGGATCTTGCATGGGCAATGCATGAGGTACAACAGAAGGAAACACTAGTTGATCGGAGAATGGGCGCGGTCGTGAACCTGGAGCAGGCGATTCGGGCTGTGGATATCGGGTTGCTCTGCACGTTGAACGAGAACAAAGGAAGGCCTACGATGGAAGAAGTGGTGGAGTTCCTGAATATGGAGAAACCAATTCCGGAGTTGCCGTCGGGTCGACCCGTTTGTTTGTTCCCGTACAACAGCACCACAGGCTTGTGCATTTGTACAGCATTCAAATGAAGCCACGTGTTTGGTTGATCCAGATGATTCATCTTCCACGTAAGCGGCAATTATTCTACCAGTTTGTCTACGAAATAATGACAGGGAAGAGCACATGTATCTGCTATGTGACGTTATTTTCATGATATAGACACCTATTGTCGGGTCTGTGGTCGGAGTTATAAATCACAAGAATTTTAAAAATTTGAAATTTTTTATGGATATGTACTGCAATTCACATGTTCTACGTATGTGTGTATATATATTTACATATAATTGTATGTAATCTTAATTTAATGTTCCTCTATGAGTTTGTATATAATAAAAAAACTTAATTAATGTATAATTCTTTTTATTAAAGCTAGCATATATGTTAGGACAAGGGAAAAGATTCATGCCCCACCTCGAATCATTGTCGTCCCCATCTAATACACAAAAGAACTTAGCTGAAAAGATTTTATTAGAGATTCAGAATTGATATATCGTGAAAAGTGTAGTCAAAACAAATTCAGGATACAAACATGAGTGGACTTAGTAGGATATTCGTGATATACACATGCCCCACTAACAAATTTAAGATAAAATAAGAGTGAAATTAGTAGGATATTTGCGAAATACACACGCCCAACTTATTTTGTAGTATTATTTTACACTTAATTATTTTATTTTATTTACGCTTAATTATATGGATTAGATATTGAGATAATGTCGTCCCGGTTGCATTTTTTGGTCCTCTCAGGACTTGGCTTTGTTGAGACATGTTTGGAAGAAGCAAATTTAAAATTTAAATGTTATGAATTTCATTTTAAAAGATTTTGTATTGAATCATTATATTTTTAAAGTTATAAATTTATATTTTGCTAATTTTATCGCAATTTTAGCTCAGTCTTAATTAAATAATACTAGATCCAATGAATTCGCTAGGATCCACGCCAGGAGACAGACATGGCTTAGGTGATACTAAAATTAGGAGCCAACGCCTATGTCGAATTTAGAATATTTACTCATGGATTTCAATAATAACAATATTGTCCTATTGTCTCAAAGGCTCTCGCCTACTGCGGAATAAGGGGGAATCGGATGTACGCAGTCTGACCTCTATGTTTAAAACATAAACAAAAATATAAACGCATGAATAAGCTAACAAAACACAAACGTTGTGAGTAATGAACTCGTGGCTGTTTTGAAAATTAAATAGAAAAATAATAAAAGCTAAATGTAAAATATAGATGCTGTTTTGGAAATTGAATAGAAAGAAAAAACAAAAGCTAAATGTGAAATATAATGTGGTTGGGGAGACTCAAACCCTAGAATACCCACTGAGTTGTGTTTTATTTCTTTTTCTTCAGAAGGTTCAAACTTAATATGTGTACGCAATTTAAAAAAATCAACCATATAATATATACTTTGTAATTTTTTGTCCAGGTGGTCGGGTGAACTCCCTTCCGCCCCCTAGATCCACCCCTGGCCAGTGCATATGAGAGTTGTCTTTTATGTACGCTTAATTTGGTATCTCTATATTTTTATTTGACGATGAAATATTTTAATTAGCTAAAATTTGTTCATTTAATGGTAAGTTATTTTGAATTTTGTGTTGTAGAGACTTGAAATGTAATTACAATTTTTTTTTAAAAGTCTAGTTTGAGTCATGGGGTTAATGATATTGTCTTCAAAAATATTTAATCTTATATAAGAATCCATTCTTTTTTATATATATATTTCTTTACAAACTAAATTTAAAATAAAGAGAATGCTCTTCCTAATCCACGATGAACAGTTCCTTTTGGAGTTGTTAGAAGTATATGAAGAAAGACTTGGCAATATAACAGCATGCACCTACTATTGTGGCAGCTAGCTAGCAACAAGCAATTATTGTGCATTGTTTAATGTTGCTACCATAAGCTGTTTATGCTCTAATTAAATTTGTAGGAACAGATTAATTTATTGATAAGATTATATTTTAATTTAGTTAGTCAAGTAAATGGGTATTTTTAAGATTGTCAATAGTTCAAGTTTATAAATATTTTATTATTTTTTCTTTATATATATTTAAAAACTACTTAAAATCGATCTCTTTATCAGTCCCAACGGAAGTGCAACATTACCGATCGTAATTTGGAGTGAATTAATGGATGATTATTCAACTTTAAAGTAACTTTTCCTAAAAAAAATAAAAAATCACTTTTGTATTTTATATATTTATATAAACATAAAGGTCATCTAACTTTAAAATAATATCACACAATAGTCATTTACCTTCGTTTTTTGGCTGCTTATATGATATATATGTCTCAACTATAATATGTGCTTGCTCTCATTTGCTCACTTTGTTGTTCCATCCATAGACACTTATCTTTCTTGAACATATCTTCTCCGCCTGTCTATTGTAAATTGATGGTTATTAATGTTAAATTGATGTATGAGAATTAGAGATCGCTCAATTACTTGTGTTTTTATCATGTCATAGATGAACATGTAAATGAATTTTTAGATGATGACTCAAAAGTTGCCGTTACTACTTTTCTGTAAGAGCTAAACTCTTATCTGCTTTGAATTGATATGGGCAAACACTGAAGCAAAGCATACATCTTAGATAGTCGTTGCATAGTTCATACAAAAACTCACTAAAATTATATGTGGAATATAAATTAGACTACAGTTTAAATTATATATTAATAATGTAAAAGATATTTACATAATTGGATCAACTAAAAGGTAATCAATAGTATGTCTATTTAAGAGCGTTAATAACAGAAAACTTAGAATAAATAACATGCTATAACAAGTTAAATTACATTCTACGTCGCTTAAATCCGATAAATTTTACTGGCTAAGGAGAGAAAAATGGATAATGTAATGTCAAAGTGAGAAAAATGGACCCCATCTTTACCACTTCAAAAAAGTATACATTGAATGAGGCAATTAGGTGTGTTAATTGGTTGGGTTGGATTAAATTTGAACTGATTATAATGAATTAAGACATCAAATGGGTTAAAATCCAACCCGAACACAACTCAAATTTGCTTGGGTCAAAATGAGTTGGGTCAAAACAGGTTGAATAACGGATTATAGAACGGGTTAAGACCTAACCCGACCCAATTTTTATTACGTTTTACTCATTTTATTTATTTTTTAAATATTTTAGTACTTAATTAAATTATATTTTTTTATTATGGTTATATAAAACATATCAAATTGAAAAAATATATTTTAAAAATATTTTAACAAGATCTCTCTCGATTTAATTCGAGATACATATCAACCGAATTTTAAATGGGTTGAAATAAATTGGATTGAAATAAATTAAGTTAATAATTTTGTCAAATTAAATTGAATTTAAACTTCAATTGATTGAATCAAATTGGACGTAGAGGCAATGGCGTATAGACCCCAAGGGTAATGTGTGCAACAACTAACATGAAGTGGCAAACTAGAACAAGCCAACATAACGACGTGAAGTGTAGATGTGG
This sequence comes from Solanum ossicruentum, assembly GCA_025774065.1. Classification (NCBI taxonomy): domain Eukaryota; kingdom Viridiplantae; phylum Streptophyta; class Magnoliopsida; order Solanales; family Solanaceae; genus Solanum; species Solanum ossicruentum. Next base: position 14,551,992 of record JAOTQR010000069.1, on the reverse strand, counting down.
CAATACCTGAGCCTAAAGAATACTTGAGCTTTTTTTTACTCTTAGCTATGCTTACTAACATGAAGTGGCAAATTAGAACAAGGCAAATTAAGTGCATTTATTGTCAAATTTCTATGTATACATTTTAGAAAATTTTTCACAATTTATATAAATCGAATGTATCAATAGAATAATTATATGTAACATAAGTTAAGCATATATAAATTTCAGATTTATTCAATTAAAAAAATTCTAAATTTATTAAACAAATGTTTATTTACACAATTGGGAGCTTGATTATATAAATTCCGAATGTACCCGTAGTGAACCAACTTAAGCTATAGCGTCGAATTATAATTAATTTAAACTGTAGCTATGATAAGTAATTGAATAGTATATGGTTTCTTAGTCGCACAATTTTTTTTCTTATTTTACAACTACTTATTGGGTTTAAACAAGTCTGTATGATTGAATTTTATAACAAAATCTTAACATTTTAACTTATTTTACAACTACTTATTGGGTTTAAACAGGTCTGTATGATTGAATTTTATAACAAAAACTTAACATCATTAAAATGTCTATTTAATTTATTTTTTATACAAAGATGACAGATTATCACTATTCCATCTACTTTCGTCAACCATTCACAACTAATATCACCGTTGATCACCACCACCTACTATCCACAACCACCATTCTTACCCCCAACCCTAACCTCAACCATCATTATTGTCACTCTCCTAAATCAATCGTTATTATCATTAGCCATTATTTGCAATCATTACTATCAATAACTACTCTCACTAATCAACATTATATATTATGTCACTAACTCTCATTATTATTTATCACTGTCTTTAATAATTAATATCATTTCACTAATAATTATCAGTCACGACCAACAACCACAGTTAATTACTGTTGCCAACAAGTATATCATAAGATATTATACATAATCATCATCATTAGTCAATAATATTTCAAATCAGCATATCCAATCACCAGTGTTAATTATCATCGTTATTAACTGTCATATACTTTAGTTTTTAAAATTATATTAATTAAATCATTTAAGAAAAAATAGTTAGATCATTTAAGATATCATATTAGGATAATGAGTAGTGCGAATTGAGATTCATTCATTGTGGCTATATATGATTTGTAGTGTGATCTCTTTACACATGCTTTTACTTGTTTATTTAAGCAACTGATTCCTTTTATAAATAACTCTACGATTTTTGGTAGAAGACTTGTAAAGTCAAAATAAAAAAATTTAAAATTATCAAATTGATTAATGTTTAACCGAACTTAAGAAAATGATCCAATTAAATTAATTACAATTTTTAATCCGAAAACCAAAAATCCAAAGGAAGTTTCCATGTCCAACCTAACCCCCGTACGGTGCAATAGGCGTGAAATGACAAAATTGTGTGACTTGGGTAATGGGTTTTACTAGGGCTTTGTAAACTTGGAACCTCCTGTTCGTCGGACCGTTAGTCGATCGGTTTTCTCTCTCCGCCGTCCGTTTCCGGTATCCAGTTCGTCAACATCAATGAACGCGGCGAGATCGAACTCCCTCAACAAGCTCCGGCTGCTGAATCACTTGCTGCAGTCGCCGCCGGCTGTCACTTGCAGAGCCGTCTCCACCCTCTCTTCGCCGATTCTGAAGCAGTCTTCACTTCTGCCCGGTCAACTACCTCCACGTCAGCTCTCGCCTTTTTTGAACTCGGTCCGCCATTTTCGCAATGCTCGCGACCCTAGTTTGAGGTAAAATCCTTGATCCTCTTTTTCATATTGCTTTAATTTTAAGTGTTATTTTGTTTTGTCTGAAAAAGTTGTGCATTTGATGAAGATATGAAATACCGCCACCGGTTAATTGGGGAATACGAATTGTGCCTGAGAAAAAGGCGTATGTTATTGAGCGGTTCGGGAAATATGTGAAGACATTGACTCCTGGAATTCACGTGTTGATCCCTTTCGTTGATAAAATTGCTTATGTGCATTCGCTCAAGGAAGAGGCTATTCCTATACCTGATCAATCTGCCATTACCAAGGACAATGTTAGCATTTTGATTGATGGTGTTCTCTATGTCAAGGTTAGGCTACTCTAACTAATTGTGGATTGAGATATTATTTGTTGTACACTCTTGGAAATGTGCTGATAATGTGTTCTGTTTGCTATTTAATGGTAGATTGTGGACCCGAAATTGGCCTCATATGGGGTTGAGAATCCACTCTATGCGGTAATTCAGCTAGCACAGACAACTATGCGCAGTGAGCTTGGTAAGATCACACTGGACAAGACCTTTGAGGAAAGGGACACTTTGAATGAAAAGATAGTGGTGAGTCTTTTACTAGCTTATGTTTCGAAAAAGTCTAGCCCCATTCCTTCTGTTTCTCCTCATTACTAGCACGTGTCAAGTATCTATATGTTTTTTGTCAAATGGGATGCCTTGAGGATTGTTTGATGAGTTCCTTCCAATTATGGATTGTGGGTAGCTGAAACTGAAATTAAGTGAATTGCCTGTGCAATCTATTCGATGTAGTTCTTCACGCTTGAGATGCAAGTGGTATTTAATTATTTACTTCTAAGATTTTGAGTTACTTATAGAATTGATGATTTACTTATCTTGAATATTGCAAGTTTCACATAAGGTGGATCTTATCAAAATAGTTAACATAAGGTTGATAGGTCCACTTGCTAGAACTTTGTTTCATATGTTAAACAATTCTTCTAGTCAAGAAATGCTAAATTTGGAGGGAAGGATAGATTTTGCCCTTAAATTTTTAAAAAACAAAAGGAATACATTGTGAAGGCATAAGTGTTAGTTCAACTAGCACATGTAATGTTGATTGTCCAGTATAGGTGGTTTTGCAACTTTACAATGCACTACGAAATGGTTCACAACCTCTCACAACCATTTGCAGACGAAGCACCATTTGACGCATGCTATATTTCTTTCCTTATTATATGATTAGAAGTTAGTATCATTGTCCTTCTGCTACCAATGTGAACAAGCAAACCTTTCTCAGTGCTCTCAGTTTCCAAACAGAGAAATAATGGCAGCCCTATCCTCTTCAGTAACTTGTGTTAGAGCTCCCCAAGAAACACTACTTCCCCTGCCTATTGACTTCCATGTGTCCAGCTTTGGTCAGTTGATAATTGGTCTATAAAATAATTTATCAAAATGCTTATTTTGAATCATAATGGAGCCAAAGATTCACTATTTTTTGGTTTTGGGGTATAATGGAATAAAGCAAAATGACTCTTTAAACTGTCTGCG
>JAOTQR010000069.1:14535375-14548615 GCA_025774065.1 Solanum ossicruentum | reverse complement strand
CAGGCTGCGTACATCCGACCCCCCTTTACCCCGCAGTTGGCGGGAGCCTTTGAGGCAATGGGGTAATGTTGTTGTTGCTTATTTTGAATCATAAGCTCTATAATGATCCATCTTCTTTTTCTCTGTATATCTGATCAATGCTATCTTTTCTGGCTTGATTTGTGGAAAACTACTCTAGTATTTGATACTTAAGATTTCATCCACGCACCATCGGTGCTTTCAGAAATGTTCTTGGTCCTTTTAAACGTGGTGTTATGGCTAACCCCTTTTAGGAGATGTGACCAATTTTTCAATTCATTAAATGAAACTTTTTTATCCCGTTACGTGTGTTCCATTTAGTGTCTGCAGCTTTGCTGTCGCTCTTGCCTATGCATGCAGCATGGTGGGGGCTCGGGGCATTTGTAAATGTCCTTATCATTACTTAACCTCCTTTTAAAGAATACCTTTTCTGCCACTCTATCAACCTTTCTCAATTTTTTCTATTTTAGGATTCTAAACTGCAATTAATTGGTATATCCCAATGCTCTTCCTGATGTTTCTACCACATTTATCGTTTTGGTGTAAACTGCAAGTATGATCTTGCCGCTCTCTTAGACTTTTCAGTACTCTTCAGTGTTAAAGGAGAAGTTTGTAGTCATATGTAATTCTGCACCTGCTTGCTGCTGTTTTACTTTAAAAAGCATTGTTACTTTAAAAAAATGTCAGAACACTTGTCACTACTAGCTCTTCTTGTAAAATAAATGTGTCCTGTGGACATATACAACAACAGAATATGAATCAGCGCTGTTCATGTAGCTCCATTTAAGCCCGTCTCAGTCTTGTCGACATAGAGTTTGTATATTAATTATGTACCTGTTGGTATTGTGTGTTGTACATAATCATCTGTTTTCTTTGTAGTTCACCGTTAACTGGCTTTTCTTAAGTATCAAAGTCCTTCGTCATAGTTTATTTATCATATATTGATTATGCTTCATTATTGAGGTAGGACTGAAGAACTGGTTTACTCTAGTAAAATCAGGTCAAAATGGATATAAAATTGACTTTCTGAAGAATTTGAATATTGACAATTGGATATTTCTCAAGTTTATGGAGAAAGAGTCATTTTTGGGGAGGTGAAGACATTTTATAGAAGATTGTAATGTTTATTTGTTTGTTGTTTTTTCAGTTGCTTATGGTTTTCCTTGTAGTATTTCTGTCTTTATCTTTATTGTGTATGTGATATGTGTTGTTTATATGCTTTTGCCCTTCCTTGTGTGAGCTTGGTTATTTTTATTAATAACTAAAATGTAAGTGAATTACTACTTAAATAAATTGGTCAACTTTGCCGTTAGAGTCAAACTAAAGGGTATTATACCAGATGAGGGGATAAAATTATTTGCCATAAAGCCATTGAAATTTGAGAAGCTATTTGCTATTTTGGGCTATCATTTAGGCGTGTATCATGAAATCAGATAGAACCTCCGGAATGGAACTTGAAAGTTAATTAGAAACTACAACTGGTCCAAGGTTTTATGTTGATTCTGGTGAAATTAGTTGTGTACTTGATAACATCAGTTTCTCTGTGTTTTTGAATGTTTTGTCCTTACCATTAAAATGCTGTTTTTTTGTATCTTTACTTCACTATCAATCTGCACATGAATCAAGAGTTGCTTGTTGAATGAGCATTATCATTATCATGTTCAGTGACTGTTGCATATGCTTTATTTAGGTGGTGTTTCTAGAGTTATCATCAAGTAATTTTTGCATTCTTATATGGCCATATTGATGTTAGTTATTGATCAGCTAGAGTTGCTTGTTGAATGACCATTATCATTGCCATGTTCAGTGACTCTTGCATATGCTTTATTTAGGTGGTGTTTCTAGAGTAACCTAGTAATTTCTGCATTCATATATGGCCATATTGATGTTAGTAATTGATCAGTATTAGTATGTCAGCTTATTTAGATGTGAGGTAATGATATGCTCATCCAATCTTTACACTGTTAAATTTTACCTACAGTGAATATTTTGATTGTTGATTTATGAAACATTACAAATGGTTTCCTTTTGGTTCTACACCTTTGATCCCTCTGATGTGCTTTTATTGCAGATGGCTATTAACGATGCTGCGAAAGATTGGGGCTTGAAATGTCTTCGATATGAAATAAGTGTGTGGGCTAGTCTGCCGATTTTTTCATCATTAGAGAAATTGTTGTGACTTTGTAATGCTGAATATGTCTGCTATCCTTCTCTTTTCAGGGGATATATCTCCTCCTCGTGGGGTTAGAGCTGCTATGGAGATGCAGGCTGAAGCAGAACGTAAAAAAAGGGCTCAAGTTTTGGAGTCAGAAGGTAATTGATCCTCTTCAAGAATGGTTAGTTTGCAATTTTGTGTTGGAATTTCGGGTCGTAGGTCTGTCGTTGCAGTGGAATGGCATACCTTATAATGATATTAGGGGCAGACCTGCTTAATGTACATTTTCAAGTAGATCTATTGAAAAGCTTTTCCATCTGTTAAATAAAAAGTCAGTCTGTTCTTACTAGATACATAGTCTACTTAGACTGATAACTTAGTAAGGCCTTGTATGAGCGAAATGATTACCATGTCAATGTAAGATCACAGTTTACTTGCCTATAATTTCTAGTATTTCTATCTGTCATGAGGAACTTTTTCTTTTTCCTTCTTTATGATATTGATATTTTTTGACACTATAACAGGAGAAAGGCAGGCAAATATTAATATTGCAGACGGAAGGAAGAGTTCAGTGATCCTTGCCTCAGAAGCTGCAAAAATGGATCAAGTCAACAGAGCTCAAGGTTTGTTTACTTAGAACTTCACTTTTTCCATGCACTTTGGTGAGATTCGACCTCCCTTTATCATGGTCGAGAAAGAGTAGAGTTGTTTAGCCAGTGAAATTCTCAATAGAAAATCTAGAAGTCATGTTTGAAATAGATTTTTCACATGCCAATTAGATAAGGTTTAGTGGATTGATTGAGAAATGGTGTTCATCATGATCCATTACTGAATTTGGTGCCATAATGTGGTGCCAAGATGCCTGATAAAAAATATATGCTGTCAAGGTGTTTCAGGTTACAGAAAACATTTAACTAGTTCATTTGTAGTGACCATTTTTTTCCATCAATCTCGGATGGAGCCAAAGATTCACTATTTTTTGGCTTTGGGGTATGATCGAATAAAGCAAAATGGCTCTTTAAACTCTCTGCGCTTCTTTCAAATGTGAAGTAGCAGTTAGTCAATGCAATTTTCGACGCTCATCATGGGTCATCCGGAAACGGTCGCCATATGTTTTTAAACATAGGGGTCAGACTGCGTACATCCGACCCCTCCTTACCCTGCAATGGGCAGGAGCCTTTGAGGCATTGGGGTAATGTTGTTTTTATTTGTAGTGACCATTTATTTTTTGGACTGTCAATCTCAGCTTTACGAGTTCTTCTCATTTGTTTTCTCTTCTGTGGAATGAATCAGGTGAAGCAGAAGCAATCCTCGCTAGGGCACAAGCTACAGCTAAAGGTATCGCGATGGTGTCACAAACCCTTAAAGAGCATGGCGGTGCAGAGGTGAGGTTCTTGAAACGACAGTAATGCTGGTCCTGATCTGGCTCTCTGTTTTGTCTTTTCTTCCTTCTTCCTCCTTGCCCTCTCTTGTAGCACTTACGGAAGTGCAATAGCATGCTGCTTTCCATGCTTGTAATGCGCCATGTTACAGCAAAGTTTTCTCCATTAGATTGTCAATTTCATTTGATTCTACTTTTGCCATTCTGTAGTCACACTTATAGTTTTCAATATTTGGTTTGTAGGCAGCAAGTTTGAGGATTGCAGAGCAGTATATCCAAGCCTTCAGCAATATCGCAAAGGAGGTGAAGCACAATTGTTACATTATATTTGTGTCAACTGTCATGTTTAAGTTATTTGCTAACGTTGTTTTCTCCGTTTGCCCGTCTCAACCTTGAAGGGAACAACACTGTTGCTTCCTACAAGTGCTGCTGATCCTGCTAGCATGATGGCTCAAGCTCTTGGCATATATAAAAATGTAGTGGGCAAGGGTTCTGGCACTGATCTTCCTGCAACCTCTCAATCTAAGTTGACCAAAAAGACCAAGCAGAGTGATTCATCTGCTGTAAGCAGCGATGACAGCTCTCTTCATGCAAATTCTGCTGCTGATGATCATCTGGGTGATCCCGTTTTCTCGCTGCAAAGACACAAAAAGGATGACTGAGTGTCTATGGGAAGTTCTCATTTCATTTTCTTAGCTTTGTGGAGTATCTAGCCTTACATGCATCGAATCCCTGAGTAGATAATTTGGCAATCATAAGAGTGCTTATTCTTTTGGCATAGAGCTCTGACTTGCATGCATCGTTTTGGTGATAACTCTTTTTCTGAGGATGACTGCTAAGTTCCGGATGAGTCTTCTTGGGAAATAGAGAAATGGTAAAAAAAAAAAAATGAAATAGAAAAAGTGGTAGTTAGGGGGGGGGGGGGGGGGGGCTTATACTGATTGACTCTCCTTCATATTTTGAAGGATGAAGCATTTCCAGAGGTTTATTATTGTGGAGAACTTCAAAACGTAGAATCGCGGGGTAAACATTAACACTTTTCACTCGCCACTTTTATGTTGTTTTTACATATGTTCTTGTGGATTGAGCGTCCTCTGATTTCACAATTTTTTTAAAACTTCTGTTTACTTTTTACAAAACTAGTGGAACTTGGTAATGTCTTTCCATGTATTTCTCTCCAAAAAGTACTGACTCCATCAGCAATAAAATTATCTCGTAAGTTGCAATAACTGTCATTTGTGCGTATCGTGAATTTGCCCTCACATTTAGCTTCATTTTTAGAATGCATCCAATTATTGCACACATTAACAGCAATAGTGTACTAAATTCGGACGCAGCAAATGTTGTAAAGCGAACTCAGTCTCAATTCCAGAAGGACAATTTACTCTAAAGTCTGATCTAGTAGATGTATATAATCTAGGTCCCAATATGTAACTTACTATTTGGAGACTCAAACTAGTAACGGTGTTCTTGGAGACGAATTCTTCTTTTTTGATGATAAGTACCATGAGACGAACGTCTTTGCAAGCGCACACACGTTAAAAGAACTCGTATAGAATGTGGGATTTGCTTTCATATGACTTGCTAGTTTGTACCCATCAAAAACAAGTATTGACGTCGCACATTGTTAGGAAAGCAAATGTCCAGTCTAGTTCATGATAATTATATAATTGCCCGTCTTTTTCGTTTTATTGCTCATATTCATGATTGAATGTTGGAGGCCTAAGATGCTGCCTGAGGGGTGTGGAGCTGGCAAATGTACAAATATTTGGAGTCAAACTTGGTCAAATTAACAGCCTTTGCATTAGTTCTCTCGCCAGGAACAGGAATGTCATAAAAATTATTCTGCAACCAAACTGTATGATAGTAAGAGAAATTTTCTTTAATTGATAAATATTACACACTATAATCATATTTGATGGTTGGTATACTTACTACAACTAGAGTAGCAGGAAAGTTGACCTGTAAAGTGAAAAAGGCTCGTGCTGTTGATCCTAAGACAATGGATTTACAAAAGTGGTCTTGACCTGAACATCAAGTTGGATAAGGTTCACTTCAAGGACAACACTTGGGACTCTTGACCTTGAAGGTTTGTCAATGGGCAGGCCACCAGTTGTCAAAGGTCAACGGGGTACTTCCGTAAAAGTCTAATCACATACCAAACACGTTATCTACCTTTTAGAACCGAGATTAACAAGAAAATATTAGCAACCAATGCACTACTCTTGCAAGAGAGTAAGATAAACTGGCAGGGGGGAATACTGAAAATCTCAACCAAGTTTGCAACTCCTCTCAAGTCTTTGATGCACCCTTCCCATTCAGATGCCTGATAATGATCTTGATACCATGTGGTTGCTATGAAATGAGATCACTGTTGTGGAGGACAGAGAACTTTTGACTCACTCCTGAGATCAGTATACCAGGATGAATGTCAAAAATCTACCCAAATCATTGCGATCAAAATGCAAAGGAAGGAGAGGGGGTACAAGGCCGAAGGAAGGATGAGATGAGGAAATCATGAGAGTTGCTACAAGGACAAAGGTTGGAGGTTGAGGACGGCCTGGGGAGAGAAAAGGGACCAATAAATCAAGGGGAGGCGGAGACCGAGGAGTAGCCTAGAGGGCGAGGGAGAATAAAGGCTCATGAAAATGGCCGCTATGTCTTCAGTTGCCAAACTACTGCTCCCTACAAGGAACAGTAAGTCTGCGCAATTAGAGACGGAACGAAAATGGCATAACAAAATCATAAATAGCCGACATGTGAATGTAATGACGTAGAAACAGCAAAAATACCTCCAATTTGGCATTTGGGATCAACGCTTTGTGCCATTAATCATTTTCCAGAATCTGATTAAACAAGTAGCCTGCTAAATGTCACGAGAGTATTTGGTTTGAATACTTCCCTAGCCAAACATTAGAGTGCAGTTTGTTCACACACATCAAGCAGGTCCAAAACAACAGAAAATTCTGGTGCATAAAGGCAGGCAGGTTCTTTTTAGAAGCCAATATCCCATACTTTCATCTTTGGTTAAAGTCCTATCAGCCATAAGAACTTACAAGCAGATGTTGAAGCTGCTGAAGACATTTAGACGATCGATCCTAGCCTCAAAAATTAACTCATCCATCTCCTCATCAAATTTCTCACATATTAAGAATCTCCTCAATAAAATGTACATATTCAAACAACAACTACTACCCTAAACCAGTCAGGCCGAGTCATATGAATCCTCATCTTTTCCCTCTGTCGATATGAGTATCTACTATTATATACATCACACATTCATTTCAGGCTGTGTAAGAGAATTATCTCAGGACTATAAACACAATTAAGACGGAAATTTAAAGATCAAAGAAGCAAGGATGAGAAATAGCTAAATCTCCTATATTTGTATTCATCCAACAAAAAAACGAGAACAGATATAGCCGTATATTCCCCTCATACATACACAAGATACAGCATGTTATACAAAAAAATCATCCTATCAAATCTAACCCTAAATCAAGTAAGAAACCTGATCGATCATAGAAGCCCAAAGAGTCCGACGAAACCGAGTAACACAAGCCAAACAATGTGAATCAACAACAGGGCTTGACCCGTAAACGGAGCAGAACCTCCGTTTCCCACCTCACAGATCCCTAATTTCACAACCCGCACACCAGCACAATGTGCGTCAGGGCAACCACACCAGTACGTCACACCGTTAGCGCCGCAGACCGGGTCGGGTCGGAAGCAATTAATGGTGCAGGATTCCGACGGAGACGGCGTCGTGGGGCAAATGTCTTCGTTAACTTGATCAGACGGCAAAAGAAGCGGGATGATTTCATCTGAACGGACGGTGACCGGGAAGTAGACGACGGCGACGAGCAGAAACACGAGGAGAGGTTGAGAAACAGATACTCTAAGAAGTTCCATTATTATTATACTTTCTTCTTCTTTTTTTGTTTTCCAGGCGAGCCTTTCTTAGAACAGAGAAGAAAAGCTCGCCTTTATTTGAAGAAATTGAGAACCCAACAATTGAAATTTTGGGGATTTCCGATGATCAAAGGGAAGTATTTCCTTTTTTTGAAGAGAGAAAGAAATACCAGTATAAATTTTCCTTTATCGTAATGACTCCGTCAAATTCGAAGTTTCTAGCGGTTGAAATTATGTGTAAATACATACCATTGGTTGACCTACCAACAAAACTGGTCATTTTCAGTTACTCCTCTTCTCCTTTTTTTCTTTTAAATTTAACACCTAAATATTCTAAAATTATTTTTAACAAATCAAGGTATAATAATTTTTTCTCTATTACTTCTTATATTCATTTTTATTTGCACATTATATTAAAAATAGATATCTAATCCACTTTATAAAGTCCAGAAATAATTTTACATTTAATTCATAATTTACTCTTATCATTAAAGTTATTTTTTCCTATAACATTTGTACATATTATATTCAAAGGGTAATTTAATAAAATTATCCCCATTATTTACTGCTTTTTGAACTTTTTATCAAGTTAATAGTGAATAATTATTATTGGACGAAGAGAATACGTCCTTAATTTATTAACATTGAATTAATATCTTCAAAAATTATAGTGGGTAAATATATTGAGAGCCTTATATTAATGAGGATGAAATAGTAAACACATTATACTAATAATTATTTCTTAATCGACAAGAAAATTCGAAAAAAAAAATTAAAAGTCAACCCTCAAAAATTGAGACAAATAAATGTAAATGTTGGGAGTCAAAGCATTGGGTTATTTTGAGGATGAAATGGCTCTTTCACTAAATAATTCTACTATGAAATGTTAATTAATTGAGTCAAAGAATAAATCACAGAAAAAGCAAATAATTAAGAAGGTGGACCTACCTAACCCACCTAAAGTTAATATTCTTCTAATTTTCTTTTGCTTTTTTCCTTTCTTTTTCTGGTTTTATTTTCTAACGACAAATTTGCTACTTAGTTTATTTGAGATAATTATGTATAGCTATTGACAGGGATGCACAGGTTGGATTCTTTATGCCATTTATGGTTTTTTTTATTCTCTAATGTTCCTAAGTGAAACTTTCTTAATCCTCTTAATTAGTAGAGGCGCATAGTCGAAGCTTATTGATAATATATATATCATTAATACATTTGGCATCATTTGAAAAAGGATTATATGGTTTCACACCAAATCATGGGGTGACTTATTAGATTGACACCCCAATAATATTATTGAGTTTTTAGATCATAAAGTTTAAAAATCTAATAATAACGTAAATATTATGACATGTTTCAAAAATTCTTCTTTCTTTCTTAGTACTCCCTTCGTTCATTTTTACTTGTTATTGTTTCACTTATTAAGGTCAAACTGTATAAACTTTGATCAACATTTAAGATGTACTCCCTCCGTTTCAAATTAATTGAATTTTTTAGACTTTTTTCAAGATTCAAAATAGTTGAGTTTTTCAAAGTTCAATATGAATATTTAAAACTTTTTTCATATTTGCCCTTTCATTTATTAAACTTTTACATTTTCTAGGAAATAAATTACACTGTATATTTATAATTTTACAAAAGAAAATAGTGGAAGTATGATATATAGTTTGTCTTTGAATGTTTTTCTTGATATGTGTGCATTATCTCACAAATTCAGTTAATATGAGACAGAGGAAGTATTTTTCATCATATTAATATGAGAACAATTGCAACTTATAACATTTTTCATTTAGTTTTCAGCCATCTAAATTTTTTATTTTAAATATTAAATTTAGCTGTAATTTTAGTCAAGTTGACTTTAAAAAATGAAACAATGATAAGTAAAAGTGAATAGAGGGATTGTGTGCATATTAGGGTCTATTTGAAATTTTGGACATGCAATTAGTCGAACGAGTACTAGCTAGAACATTGACTAATACTCCCCCTGGTCCCTTTTGTATGTCGTCCTTACAATAAATGTATGGTCTTTAATATATGTCATTTCACAAAATTAATGCATAAATGACATTATTGTTTATATTTTACCCTTGATAATTAATGAGTTCTACAAAAATATATTTGATCAACTAGAATAACTAAAAAGTCATTAATGTACATTAAATACGGACAGAATAATAAAATTACTATTTTTCTTATCAGTCATCACAAAAGGTGAAATATAAAAGAGAAGGATGTATCCAATAAGATATGGGCACCGTCCATTCCAAAACAGAAAATGAAGTCACTATTATTTTTGGTCGAGAAAACGATATGAAGGTGAAACAAGAAAGGTGTAACTTATATCATAAATACGTCCACATCGTATTTGTCATATCATATTATATATAAGGTGAAACAAGAAAGGTGTAACTTATAACTAGATGGACATTTGCCAATAAATAATTGCCATCTCAGCTTTCTCCGTCATGTGACAATGAATAATATTCAACGCATATTTGTAACGAACTATCCAACGTCGAGGCCTCCCACTTTCAATTGTCCACAAACAGGCCGCGCATGTTTCGTCGATACACCAAAATATTAGGCCAACCCTCAAATATTTCTATAAAAACCACTTTATTTCATAAACTTCAAACATAAAATTAAAAAAAACAAGCTTCTCTTTGATTCCTATTAATATTTTCTCAATCTGCATTTTCTTGTCCATCTCCTCTTAGCGCGCAACAGCTCAGACAGTAGTCATGGGAGCCTGTGCGAGCAGACCTAAGGATTTGGATAAGGAGTTGGCCCCTGCCCCTGCCCCGGAGGCTGTCACCCCCAAAAAGGCTGACAACGAGACCCCTGCTCCTCAGGTATATCAATTTTTACACTATCATCTCATTTTCATAATCACACACACAAAAAAATAAACATCCAATGAGAGTATGTATTTAATTGCGTTGTTTTGCTCTTAATTGTATTGAAATAAAATAAACATGAATAGAGAAATTAATTCACCTAAAAAAAAATTAGAAAATTGATGGTTTTCAAGAGATAAATTCAATGTTCATTTAATACGAGGATCAATATCCACACTGAAAGCGTCATATTACAATGCACTAGCATCAGATAAAAATATAGCAATTTTATGTTAATCTCTTTAGCTATGAGTTAATGATGGATTATAAGAAAAATCAATTAGTTAGAAGCATTTTAACGATCGATTAATTAGGGATTACTAGTAAATTCTGCATCTAATTCAATATTTTCTTCTTGTGATATAGTGCATATGAATAAACAATTTATACATATCTAATCCATTTTTTTTCTACGAACCATTACTCGATATAGGCTCCAAATTCATATACTTAATCCAATTTACTTAGGATTGAAGCCTACTGAAATATTAGTATCGTATTATAAATGTAATATGTTTCGATCCTCTTACGAAACTTTGATTTATCTCATCAGGAGGAAAAGAAGGATGGGGAGGAGACTAAAAAGGAAGAGCCTTTGGTAGATGTATCAAAAGAAGCTCCAGAGGCTCCACAGATTGAGGAAGCAACCGTCGCCGCAGCCACCGAGCCGGCAAAGGAGGAGGAGGAGGAGAAGAAGGCTGAGGAAGCCAAAGTTGAGGCTGTTAAGGAAAAGCCAGCAGAAGAGAAAAAGGAGGCTGAAGCTGTTGCCAAATAAACAAAAAAACATAATCCTTAACACCCCTTTGTTAATTTTCTTTTGCATCTAATTTTTGTTATGTCACATATACCAACCTTTTGCTAGTTTTTTAATTTGTTGTGGCTTTATTTTAGTAAAAGAAACAAAAAATAATTATAAATAAAAGATTCCAAAGATGTTTCTTTACTTTTTATTTGTCTCTCCAATTTACTGCTATGGATTTGTGAGTTCATATATTTGACGAGTTATTTAGATTCAATAATCGCAGATATCACCCATTAAACTTTCACGTTCTGACAAAATGATAATTTCAAAACACGTGTTCCTATTTTACATACGCAAATCAAAAATAGTAAAGAATAAGATCTGAGGATTAATATAACTGATCCCAATTTTAGGGGAAATTGAGGTACAATAATAGTTACGAAAAAACGAAGAAAAATTAAATCCGCCAATGCTTTAATTTTAAAGAAAAAGTACACAAAATAGATTTAATTTGAAAATTCAATCTAAATATTTATCATTAATGGATCCATTACTCAAATTATTTATCTTTTTACCCATTTACTCGTTTTTATTTCGCTAGCTGATATCAGCATAAATACTATGAAATATATTATTGCAGTATATATATATATATATATCATAATGGTACTATATAGAATGAGCTATGATACTCAGACAGTATATTGATACCCAATTGATATATATGATTGTTTTTAAGAAATAAATAAGACACAAATTAAAAAAATTATTAAACTCTAAATAGTAGAAAATATATTCTTTATATACTCTATCGGTATATTGATACTATATTGGTATCATATAGAATTAAGCTTAATCATTTGTGATACCCTATTGATATATGTATACCTTATTGGTATATCATATGTGCTGACATCAACATGATGTCAGCATATAAATTTTAATATTAAGATGACAAAATTTTAGTAATATGAGATACAAAATATAAAATTTAAATATAAATAATTTAATTTAAAGGAGTATAAACTTAATCTTCCTTAATTTTAAAGCTTGCTTATCATTGGGCCTCCTTAGAGACTTTTCAGTACTAAAAGTACATGCTTAAACAACCTTCTCCATCACATGTTAGAGCAGGATCAAAATATTCTTGAAAGGTTAGAGAAGAAATTTGAGTCTATCAATATGTCAAACAACGGTGAACGGTGTACCAGAATATCATTAAGAAATTTATTATAAAAGTCACAATATTTTTGACAAAAACACAATCTTTCAAAAAAATAATAATTCTTTAGAAAAATCTCAACTCTTTAAAAAAATCAAATAATTTTTTTAAAAGAATCACAAACCTTTATCAAAATCACAATTCTTTCGAAAAAATCACATCCCTTCACATAAGTCAAAACTCTTTTAGAAAAGTTATGGCATTTCAAAAAATTCACAACCCTTCAATGTGAAAAGATATATACTTTTAATATAATATAATATAATATAAAAATATACTAAATTTGGCATTTTAAATTGGAAATATTATATTAATTTAACATTCCCGCAATGTATCACTTCCGGTCCACTAATTCCCCATTCCCATCCCAAGTGATGCCCCGATTCGGCCTGGCCAAGCTCGTTGGCAGAAGGCCTTGATGCGTGCGTCTAGTTTGTTGGGGTGAGACAGAGCAGTTAAGTAATTCATAATTATAAATGAATATAAAATAAAATATGAAATATGAAACAAAATTACTAAATAGATGTTTTAAGAAGAAGAATAGAAAACTTTTTTCTTTGGTTAAAAAAATATGAAAAAATATAGAAATACACAACTTATATTTACATAATTTCATATAATTCTTACTCTTTTAAAAAATTATAAAAATATCTTAAATGATACAAAACTGCAACACTTATTGATATAAATTACAATCGTATTTTTTCATGTATCATAACTAAAATCCCTTAATGCACTTACCTTTTCGACATCTATCACTGATTTCATTTTTTGTATCAAAAAGAAGAAACTTTTTAATAACTTTTTTAAAAAATTAATATTAATTAAACTTTAACTTTCCATCAATCTCGAATGGAGCCAAAGATTCACTATTTTTTGGCTTTGGGGTATGATGGAATAAAGCAAAATGGCT
>JAOTQR010000069.1:14503183-14535275 GCA_025774065.1 Solanum ossicruentum | reverse complement strand
AAAGCAAAATGGCTCTTTAAACTGTCTGCGCTTCTTTCAATTGTGAAGTAGCAATTAGTCAATGCAACTTTCGACGTTCATCGTGGGTCATCCGGAAACAGTCGCGCTATGTTTTTAAACATAGAGGTCAGGCTGCATATATCCGAACCCCCTTACCCCGCAATGGGCGGGAGCCTTTTGAGGCTATGAAGTAATGTTGTTGTTGTTGTTGTAAACTTTAACTCCAAAAAATATAAAATTTATGTAAAATATCCTTAAAATATTGACCTTGGGCCGTTTTATTTATAAACAAATGGATACAAAAGGGGAGGCGGCAGAGGCCAACCCAAAATAAACCCAAACAACCCTACAAAAACCCCTGCTCCATCCAGTAACTTATCAGTTTATGCCTTATTACAAAAATCATAATCTTTAAAATGGTCATAAATTCCTTGAAAAAGTATTATTTATTTTTAAGGTACTTTAAAATGGAAGTCCTTTTAAGATAGCCGCCAAAGGTATTAGTGTGTTACATTACTGGAAAGCAACCTTATCATTTCCTTGGGCAAAGTAAAAAAAAAAAAACGGTCCACGCTTAAAGCAAGAGCTTAAAGTCAACACTTCTAGAGCATGTAAGAAATTATTTTTTCAAAAAAAAAATTACGAAGACGATTGCACATACATTAAGAAACAAATTTCATCGTTGTTGATTGTGCACGATTTACAGAACAGTTGTGTAAGCTCTGCTATGGTACTAATGACTAAATTACACTGGGGTTGATTGTCCACAATTTACAGTTCTGTAAACTACTCCTTATTGGGCTTGTCCACTGTAGTACTAATGTCTCGGTTTGAAGAAATGGCAACTTCCTTAGTTGCGCCCTCTTCATCTTGGTTGTCATCGTTCACAGCTAACACTACAAGAGCTATCAGTAATGGAAAACTAATGGTGGTTAAAGCCCAATTCGCGATAAGCTGGTTCATGAATGGTACTTTATGTTCATCGACTTGCCAAGCAACCGCACCCCCTGCACTTTGTATTCCTTTATAGAAGCCAGTATACCTATGAATACAGAGAAAACAATCCAATTTTAACCAAAACTCGCAACCAATTCTATTCCTCATAAGCATAACGGATGAATTGAAATCAGTATATGAAAATTTACCTGCTGAGAACCTCAGAATCGTCTGCCAAGGCTCCTATAACCCAATAGACCATGCTCTGAAACATGGCATCGAGTAATCCATAACCAAAATACAAGACAAATGGACCTGCAAATTTAGAACCATCCTTGAAATCCAGTAACACTATGTGATCAGGTACATCATCACGGGAATAGTCAAGCTGTTTCGCGAGTCCTCCACCCCAAATTGCTGTTGAAAGCAGGCCAACAATGATAATACCAACCAATCCCCTAGCCTTCCTGCTCTTAAAGCTGTAGTCCATTATGAATCCGATGAACACTGACCCGAGCATCTGTGCACCCCAATAGAACACATTGTTCAAACCCCTTGTCCTCAAAGTGAACAATACCCCATTAACATTATTGAACTGGTAAGTATAGAAGAAGTTACTGGCCCACGAGGCTGGAATCATCAACAACATCTTCCAGTTCCCGAACAGTTTGAGAATTTGTACTAATTCCACAGACACACTGGAGTACTTAATATTAGTACACGTCGAACCATCATTCCTTACGACCTTACTAGGATGCAAAATCGCTAAAGAAAGAAACGTTCCAACGGTCATGAAGGCCATAAATCCAATATATGTACCATCATTAACAGAGGCCGCGGTAGTTCTATTATAATTGGACACAAAAGGAATAAGTCCACCAATAACACCACCCATATTGAAAATACTCCAGAACATAGATATATAAGTACCTTTCCGATCATGTGGCGGATACGATGTCATAATAGCTCCCTGGGCAGCCCAGAGAAGGCCGGCGCCAACACCAAGGAGGCCGCCGGCCACTACCACAAACGCCTGATGCTTGTGGTGATTGTAATAAAGAAAAGACCCAGCATACAATATGTAAGTTGAACACCCAACAAACAGAGTCTTTTGTGGACCTAAAATGTTGTAAATTCCACCACCTAATATCCCAAAAATTGCGAAAGCCGTGTAAAGTGCGGTGTTGGCGTTATTAGACGCCGTGTGGTCGACTTGACCACCACCACCCATTCCAGAGAGGGCATTAAACATCCCTGGACAACAAAAACACACCAATCCAATCAAAGCAACCTGAACAAGCGGCGAATTGTACCTGAAAATTGAATTGTTGGGAGGGGAATCAGGTAACCCTTTTCCAGTTTCTTCATCTGCGTAAGAACCCATAACGCTGTGGCCTGTCACGGATCAAAGATGAGAAAAATGGATCCTCAAATCTGGAAATTTTATACGAATTACAAAACAGCTATAGAATTAAATGGGAATTGTGAAAGCAAAGCATTGAGTGTATCGAAAGAGTTGCTGTTTTTGTTGAAGGGTAAGTTTAAGGAATATTCATTTTATAGTGTGTCGTACCCATAATAATAATAATAATAATAATAATAATAATAATTGCAGGTTCATTCTCAAATTAAAAACTGGCCTCGGGAAGATTGAATTCGATGACAATTGCATTATTATTATAAAGAAAAAATGGTCTCCAATTGTCACGCTAATTTGATTCCGATGTTTGACAAAGGCCTCAACCCCACAAGATGAATATTCATTAATGACTTTTTGTATTTTGTCGACGAGCACCACGTTTCTCTGAGTATAATACGTTGTAACAGGCAAGAAATTAAGCTGAGTATAATAATAAAAGGATTATCAGGTAAATTAAATATCTAATGTAATAAAAATTTAGGAAAAAATATTAAAAGTAGAATTCTAATTGTATTCTAACTAAATTAGTTATTATTTTTTCTCATATTTCTTTCTCAACAAAATCATCATAATTAATAAAATAATTCTTCAAGTCAAATACTATTAAAATTACAAGAACTAATTCTTTCATGTTTCAACTTTCTAATCTTGGAGAGAAATAATATATGCATCAAAATTCATAATTTGTGAAAACTTTGCAAGTGATATTAAGTTTTTCTTTTTCGAGAAAAAACTTGAAGAAATATTTAAAGTACAAACATCAAATACAAATCAGCATCAAGATCTTAAAATTCTATTATCACATTAAAAAGAGATGACTACATGTTAAAAAGACAAACAAGAAAAAAAAACATGGAGAGAAGGTTTTGACTAAAATCCAATTTAGATGGGTTTATGAAAATTATTTTAAATTTTAGAAAATAAAATAAAAAATAGAAAAACTAAAAAGAAAACTTAAAAATAATAAAATAATTTGTAGATCAACTTTACTTGATGGTGTAGAATATTTAGTACAATAACGATAAATTCATTACAAAATAAAGAGCGTATAAATGGTCAAAGATTTTATTTTCTTTTTTTTTTAAGAAAAAGCTTAGAGCCCATTTGGATTAGCTGAAAAAATTGATTTTAAAAAAGTTCTTCAAAAGCACTTTTTAAAGTGCTGAAATTTATTTAAAAATAAGCAGTTAGATGTTTGGATAAAAGGGTTTAACTTGAAAAAAAACTGTTAATGTGTTTGGTACCAAAATGTTATTAAGCACTTTTCTTATCAAAATATCTGAAATAACCTTAAATTGTTACACATTCTAAAATGTTAATTATTAATCTAAATTTTTATTTATAAATCAGATTAAATTAGAAGTTAATAATTTTTAATATTAGAATTAACCTTAATGTTAAAAATAATAATTATTTCAATATAAATTAATTATATAAGTTAATTTGTATGTCTAAGTTATTTTTAATATTTAAAATATATCATTTTAATAAATACGTGAAATATTTGAGTATTTTTTCAATTATATTTGTAATAAGAAGAAAAAAATTTAGAAGAAAAAAAAAAGCAAGAAAAAGAAGGAAACATGGAATAAAGAAAGAGCAAGAAAAAAAACAAAGAGCAAATTTTTTTAGAAAAAAATGAAAGGAAAAAAAATTAGAAGTAAAATAATATAGAAATTATAAGCAAACATTAAGGAATAAAAAGATAAATATGTTAGTCAAACATAAATGGCTTTTAAGCTAAAAAGAAAAAGGTAGGGGGACTTACTTCTAATTTTTGACTTATTTTAAGTTAGTTTAGATTTTGCCAAACACTTTCAAAAATTAAAAAAAAAATTAAAAGCAGATTTTACTAGCTTTTAAACTTATCCAAACATCTTTTTAATGGTCAAAGATTTTATTTTCTTTTTTTTTAAAGAAAAAACTTATTTCATTGAGGCAGGCTTGCCCATCTGCATTTATACTTGGATCCGATATTACTATAATTTTTTATTGTATTAACTTTTAGGAAAGAGTCAATGGAAAAAGTGATGAAACTCCTTAACAATAATCATATTCAAGAAAATTTTATAGAGTAGGTCTAGATCGGATAAAATGTACTTAGATCTTATCACTATCTCATCACTATTTGCTTAGTGGAGAAATTCATAGGTTTGTCATATCCAATAAAACTATTTATGCAGTTCCATATCAATCTCAAAGAGAATAGAACCTACTCTCTCCATTTATCTTTACTTATCTCTTATTAATTTGACACGAGATTAAGAAGTAGTAAATAGGAGGTGTAAGTTTACCAAATCACCATTTGAATATAATTAATACAATTTCTTGAAAAATATAATAGGTGAATTATTATAATTAAGGACAAAGATAAATTAGAAACTAAGTGTAAAATTATCTTTTAATTTTATAAACTAAATAAATATTATTCAACGATCTAAAATAATATAGAGGCTAGTAAAAATGGACAGCGGGAGTACTTAACTATTTTTCCTCTTTTGGCTATTAGGAAATATAACCAATTGAATCCTACTTTTCTTTCTTTTATTTTCTATCCGAATCTTTTGTGATATTTTAATAAATTTGTTACGTATATTTTTGATTTAATGCGTTCACACTTTTTGAGAATCAAGACCTACTTCGTTATTTTTCCTTCTTTGGATATTATGAATAGAGTCTCACTCTATCCTTTTTTTCTATTTGTGCAAGCATTTGTGATGCTTTTGATATATTTGTTACGTCTTTTAATGCTTTGATTTTATTTCATTTTGACTGTCAGGACCTACCTCCTATTTATCCATTTGTATCATCTTTTATAATATTTTCTTACATCTTGTGTGTTGACAATTGATTGATGCTAGTTGTAGTAAAAAAAATTTAACTAACTCAATTTGAGTGTATATATAAAATTGATAAAATAAATTAATAAAATATATTATTAATATTTGACCTCACTTCACACATTTATAATTTCTCACTTGAACGTTTATAAAAAGTGTCAGATAAATTAAGAGATCCAAACATAATACTTTCTCTGTCTCAAATTAATTAACTTTTTGAGACTTTTTTTAAAGTTCGAAATAATTGAATTTTTCAAAATTCAAAATAAATGTTTGGAACTTTTTTCATATTTACACTTTTATTTATCAAAAATTTATATTTTTTAGGAGATAAATTACACCACATATTTATGATTTTACAAAAGATAATAATGAAAAATATAATTTAAATATTATTTTTAAATATTTTTTTAATATGTGTACATTATCTGATAAATTTAATTAAAATAAAATGAAAAATAATTTCAACACTGTACGAAAACAAGACAAAACAAAAATAACCGTGTAAATTATTGTACCGAATTGTAGATAACTTGAAACCTCGAAAGTCGTTCACGCTATTCCCTTTTTCTTTTTAGTCAGATTAATGATTATTCCATAAATAAAATGAAGACAGGGACACTGTCCACTGAGAAAATGAGATGTACTAATGGCATTTCCAACTGCAAGTCTACTTGATTTAAATTCGAATTTGTTGAACTATTTTCTGTGGTGCATATTTACTTGTCACTAATTAATATATGTATATTATTTTTAGCAAGAAAATTATTTATTTTTAAGTTTTTTTCAAGATCCAATACAAGATATAATTAATATAAGTATTATGATAGAATATTTATAAAAATAATTATTTTCTAAATAACGTATACAAGTCAAAATTAACAGATAAAAAGTGAGCGGATAAAATAAAAAACTTCAGATATAATTTTTAATATATATATATATATATATATATATATATATATAATTAAATTCTCATCAACAAATAATAGTTTGAATAATCAATTAGTTTAGCTATTTCGGATGTCTATGCTCAAACATTTGAAAAGAGAGAAGGAAATTAAGGGAAGATAATGGATGGCTAATACTAAGCTGTGCTAGTCTTTGTTTGTACATATTATTTTATAATGTAATTTAAAATTATAATTTTAAATCAGTCATGAATATGTAGTTTTGAAGTTATTATTTCATATTTAAATACTTCAGAAAATATGATTTGGAATTTTAAGTCATGGTCTTAATTTTTTTAAGTATAAAATTTGACCCAAAAATTATATTTTATAAAAATAGATCATTTATTTTAAATTTTGTAAAAAAAAAAATCATGCTCGACGTAAAGAGATTGTTCATACCATGTAAAAAGATTATATGAATAAATAATTAGTTAGTACTATTATTTACTAGTGGATCTTTATAAAATTATTTATATTAGAAAGTCAGTAATAACAACCATTTATTTATAAAAAGAACATTAAGTATACAACTTATCAAGTTGGCGCATCAAATTGATAAATTTTAATAGTTTTTACAATTTTGTGAGGTATTCATGTTTAAGTAAGAAAAAAAACAACTTCAAAACTTCAAAATTACATAGTCAAATAAAATTTTAACTCCATAATAATTTTATCTGATTACATATTGCACGTAAATTTTATGTCGACCTTATATGTTGAACTTAAATTCTGAAGTATGCATTTTCCAACAGGAATTCTAAACGTTGCGATATTTATTATATTTGCTATACAACTTACAAAGGAAAAGTGATGTCATTTTCGGAAGAAGATGATATTATAATATAAGTAATTTATAATAATATAATAAACGATTATACAGAGCAGGCTTTCGACATTTCCCTAGTGGCCGTATTAAGCGGAAAATGAAAAGCCAGCTGCCAGCCGGCCGGCCGGCCTGAATCTTTCGCTTGGCGTCGATGATACATAAATTTTCTGAAAGGAAAAGAGAGTGACTATTCTAATTTAACAACTTTAACATGACCTAGCAATTAGCATCACACAACAATGTCACTCCAAATGCTAAATGATTTCTATGACTGAATTTTAGCTGGCTCTAAAATAAAAAAGATAAATTATGGAGTACTGAATATTTGTTTATTATGACTCAACTGCAGATATTTCTCATGTAATTTTAAATTTAGCGCTAACACCATTTATACAAATGTATTGACTTAGTTATAAATGCACCTTTTGTATTTTGACATTTAACACTCACACCATTTATATATTATGAAGATTCTGCACAAATATAGTGAGTGGGTTATTAAATATGAGTTTTTTGTGTGTGTATCATGAAATTCAAGTTATTCAAGCATCAAGTAAAAAAAAGTATAGATTTTAGTTTGATATGTTGATTAAGAATTAAGGGGTCATTTAGTTAGGAACATGTTATTTT
This sequence comes from Solanum ossicruentum, assembly GCA_025774065.1. Taxonomy (NCBI): domain Eukaryota; kingdom Viridiplantae; phylum Streptophyta; class Magnoliopsida; order Solanales; family Solanaceae; genus Solanum; species Solanum ossicruentum. The sequence goes on along the minus strand of JAOTQR010000069.1, from coordinate 14,527,670 downwards.
TGGATAAGTTATTTTACCATTTATATGGGATAACTTATCCCATCACCAAGGTAAAAAAGATCGAGATAAATAATCTAAGGTTCAACTAGTACCTCCAATCAAATGTGAGATAAAATAATCTTATATTTTATCATGAGATAATTATATCTTATACCTTACACTAAACGACTTCCTAAGAGATGTAATAAATTTAATTAGTACCAAGTATTTCTCAATAAAAAGTCAAGAAATTCAAGCATGCATAAGGAAACAAAAAATTCTACTTTGACTAATTTAATGGGTGGAAAAATTTGTGTCCCCTAAATTGAAAGCGATTCTAAATGCTATAAAAAAAATTCATAAAAAATATCTTGAGAACTTTATGAAGATCAAATTGATTAGCAATGAGTAAATCGATGTAATTATCAATCATGAATTTCAAGTTCGACTAAAATATTTCTTATTTTAATTGACCTGTCAGGCTGGTCAAGTATCATTATGTTTGTTAATAACTTGGGCATCATATATTTAAGGGTTAAAAAAAAACATTTAGACCCCTATACTATGAAAATTTTACACAAATAAAATATGTTATTCCCTGTTCCAACGGAAGTCTTAGCAAATATAGTGGTATTATCCCCTGTTTTTTTGGTAAGAATATATTGAACCCCTTATTATAATGGAGATTCAACACCTAAAATGAAATCATCCAACTAACCAGATATAGGAAAATCAAAGCTTAGAATTAAAATAAAAACAAATATTTTTAAATAAGAAAATTTTAATATGTTGACTAGATAGCTTGATCATGTAATATGTTGATTTGATGGATTTAAAAAGAAGAAATTTTATAAATAACTTAGGTTTGAAACTTAATATGGTCAAATGACTATATTTTACATAATTGTACTGCATAACCTTGGTTATCTGACCTGGAGAGGAGGAGCGAGGCGAATTGTATATGTATATTTGTCAAATTGTATGTTTATATCTGTCAAATAATTGTATATGTATAACAAATGTACATATATATATATGCCAAGTGAGATTGGGAGAGGGAGGAGATAAGTGAGCCAGATAAAGAGAGGAAGGAGAGAGGCAAGCGCGAGAGGGCAGAGAGCCGAGAGAGATGAATTGTATATGTATATCTGTCAAAATTTTTTTTATATGCAATTGGTATACATATGTGATTGTATATCTAACAATAAATTGCAGAGAAAAAGGAAGAAAAGAGAGAGAAAATAGCAATAAAATTCTAAAACTAAGCTTCTACCCCTTTAAATCGAACTATTTATATTCATATACCCCTTTACGTTTTGTACACCCCGTACTATTAAAATTTTACCCCCTAATATTAAAATTCGGCGCTGACATCATGTTGACGTTAGCACCTGCTTGTGTGATATACCAATACGGTATATATATAGCAATAGGGTATCACAGATGATTAAGCTCAATCTTATATGATACTGTTATGATATAAATATATATACAGAGTATATAACGAATATATTTTCTACTAATTTAGAGTTTAATAGTTTTTTTATTTGTTTCTTAAAGAAAATATTATATATCAATTGAGTGATACTGCCAGAGTATCACAAAGGACTGAACTCATTCTATATGATACCGTTAGAGTATATTTCACAGTATTATGCTGACATCAGTATGACGTCCGCATGCGAAATAAAAAGGGGTAAGTGGGTAGAAAGATAAATAATTTGGGTAATGGATCCATTAATGACAAATAGTTTAGATTGAATCTATTAAGGGTAAATAATTTCAAACTAGGTCTATTTTATGTATGTTTTCCTAATTATAATTATGACTTATAATTTTTTCAAACTATAGATTTATAATGTTTGCCTAGTTTCATTATTTTTCCATTTAAAAATGATATGGGCCGTGGGCTTAACCATGATCTTCAAGGCCCAATTTCTGTTCAAGTGTAACCATCGAACTTACTGAAGTCTTATCTGATTTCGCGCACTCTCTCTCCCCGCCACTGGTGCTTTTGCCACTTCCTCTGCTAATCATCTGCTCGAACTATCCATTTTCAAATGCATGATGCTCCTTTCAGCCTCGCTGCTTGCCAATTCATCATCGTCATTCGCCGCCGTAGCATTTGCTTTCCCAAAAGTTCACAGAGTTTTCGGGGGGTCCATTCGGTTTAAGGTCCATGCCTTCCTAAACAAACCACAGGACTCGAGCTCTGGACCGGCCTCCAATCAACCATCGGTTATTCTAGACAGTCTTAGGGTCCTCGAATGGGACAAATTATGCGATTCCGTCGCTACCTTCGCCGGTACTTCATTAGGCAAACAAGCTCTCAAGGTTAACTTCACGTGTACTTTCCTTTTTTCATTTTTCCATTGTGTTTGCTTGACGAATAAACTAATTACTTTACCTCATTCGTGTATAAATCACATGCACATATGTGTGGTTCTACGTATGTGAATTTGTGTCGTGTATGTATATTTAAGTTTAGATACTTAATAGTACAGGATTCTCAAAGGAATTGTCGTGTTGCAGGAACAACTAGGCTATTTGAATCAAACATTTGAAGAGAGTCTCGGACTCTTAGAGGAAACCAATGCGGCTGTGGAGATGAATAAGTACGGTGCCATGTTGGACTTTAACGGCATTGATATTGAGCTGGTAGGTCCTTAATTTCGTTTATTGACCCTATGGTGTACTGGTTTTGTTTGAAAGTTTGATTTGTTTCCTCATAAATCAAAATGAACAATCTGGGTAAACTCATTGTAGTACAAGTCCTTGCTTAAATCGTGAGTGTTGCAGAATGATGTTGTCTGTTTCCCTATTGATGAAGGTCAGAGCTGCCATACGAATTGCACGCCGAGGTTTTCCTGTCAGTGGGACTGAAGCAATGAACGTTGTAGCACTAATGCAGTTTGTGGAAATGTTGCAGTCAAATGTCAAAGCTGCAATCAAGCAAGATGCGGAATGGTATCAGCGCTTTATGCCTCTCACAGAAATGGTAATATAATTTTGTTGACAATTAGTTTTTGAACAATTATATGTGGTGTCTTTATCTCCAGTTATTTTCTATGTTTACCACAGATTATGGAACTAACCATAAGCAAATCACTAGTGAGGTTCATACAACAGCTAGTTGATGAAGATGGTTCCGTCAAGGACTCTGCGGTGTGTCCTCATTTTTGATGAACAGTTTTGATATTTCTGCAGTTTAACTTTTCTTTTAAGCTCATCAGAGGCCGTAACACAAGTCACCTCCTTGATATTTTGTTCAGCATCTTCTATCACATATGGATTGACTATGTTATATGTTGTGGTTATATTTGGCTCTATTAGTCTTATTTGTATCACTTTCTGGTTTTAGAGCTCTGCCTTGAAACAATCTCGAGATCAAGTTTGCCTTCTTGAAAAAAAGGTAGAGTTCATTCTTCCTCCTGATTGACTGTACTTCAGCAAATTTGTTGTTACTTTTCATAAACTTCTTCCCCCTGGAAAATATTTCCTTTAGAAATTATTTTCTATATAAAATTTGTAAGTTTTTGTTACCCAGTGTATGTTTATGCTCTTTTCCTTCATCTGTTATGTGTCTTGGCATAGGTATGATCGCTTTGGCCGGAGTAAATTTTAAAATCAATGGCTAGTTTATAACTATATTATCATGTTGCAGGCATACTCTTAAAATGATGGGCTTAACACTGTTATGTTGTTAATTCTTTAACTGTTACAAAACAAAGTCAGTAAATCATGTGGTTGCATGTCTGAGCTGAAAGCCTTAATATTCGACAGACAGTGGAGTCGTAAATGCATTTTATACAGCCTGTAGGTTGTTACTAAGTATATACCTTTTCATTTCTAGAATCCCCTTATTCCAGTTTGAATTGTTATCAAATTCATATCTTTATGAGAAAATTACTTTCTAGGTTTGGTCTATTGTCTCTGAGTATGTAGTAGGCATGGCAATAAAGTTTGGTTGTCCTTTGGAACGACAACTTCTATAAAATGATACAACAACTGCAGGAATTATCTATTTGGATCTTTAATAAAATCAGCACTCCCTACAAATGCCAGGAACCATTTACCTCTTTGTTGTATTTCTATTGGGGAGTTCCGACATTGCTGACTGGTTGTGAGATTGATTGTTCTTTTGATGTGTCCTACACCGACGCTCTCTGTTAGGACTATAACGCATTGCATTCTCTTGTATCTTCAGTTATACCAGTTGTTGGAGAGCATAATCAGGAATAGCATGGAAGAAGCATCTTCTATGGTAATCCGTCCTTTTTCCTATTCATTCATTTCCAACTGTACAACCTTGAGTCACTTTTATAGCCAACTGGTTTTTCACTTCTTATTAAGAAACTTAAGCTCTGAGCGTGGTAATGAAATAAAACAATTTTTCTCTACATGAGAGTGTGACCTTAGCAGTTGGATGAGGGTATATCTTTCTGGATATATCATAGCACCTAGTGAACCTGATATTTTTACTCAGGAAGTGAGTGACATTGATGGCAGATGGTGCATTAGATCAGGTTTTAATCAGCGAACGAGTTTTGAGGGGCTTCTGTTATCCAGGTGTGTTAATATCTTAAAATTTCCTACTTGTTGGGGTTCATGTAAATAACTCTGTATAATGTTTGTACTTATTGTATTATGTCATTTTCTTTCCCCATCTTGAAAGCTCTATACAGGTAAACCTTGCCAAGCAGAAGTTTGTGACATCATAAATTTTGAAATGACTTAAGCAAAGAATTACTGCTTTGAGTAAATTCCACAATTGTTGAGAACTTTTTAGATATAACAACATACCCAAAGATTTATCAGAAGCTGTTTCCTGGAATTCTAGGCTTCTGGCTTAGTCATTCTACTTTTGTGGTTGATTTTTTGAAAAATACAGGTGCTTATAAACAAGACTTCTCAAATCCCTCTAATATGGCATAATCAGAGTGAAAAATTCAAAAATAGTTCTAACTCTCTGACGTACTGTTTGATAACTTGAATCTTTTGTTGCAGAAAAACTAAATAAATCCCTTTTATAAGTTGAAGATGAATGATTAGGCTACTCTTGGAATGGCATTCAATCAGCTATATAAAATTTGATCCTGCTAAAAAATTCACAAATTTGAGTGACTTAGTTTCTCCACAGATGCACCAAAAATAGCGTGATATTTTCAATAGGGGATGCGATACTACTCTTTCAAGATCTATTTATTCCACTTCAAATAGTTGTGGGTTTACTTATTTTCAAAAGGCAAGTACTATTGATGTAAAAAAGGAGGAACCAACAACGATCTTGGAAGCTTGGACCCGCTTAAGATCTGAACTGCAATGAGCACTCAACTACTAGTAAAAGGGGAGGGGAGAAAGTTGCTTTGTCCTGAATTTTTATACAAGAGTTTTGATGAACCATAACAGGAACTCATAACCTCATTGATGTCGTTAAAAAAAAAAAAGAAGAAAGAAAAAAAGGCAGCGCCAAAGAAGTGCTGTGATTACATTCCAACATTGTTGAAGGGTTATGTCCATTTGAGGGAATTGCTAGCACCAGTGTGGGGATCTAATCCACTCTAACATTCCAAGTTTCATCTCTCCTTTACCTAATGTCTCTTTTCCAGCTCCAGAAAGGGTTACTCACATTGCCAGGCGTATCCAAGTGAATCCCCTTTGAATTAAGCATCAGATTTATGCAATTTCAAACTACTATCCAAGTGAATCCCCTTTGAATTAAGCATCAGATTCTGCTGTCTTATGCAATTTCAAACTACCACATCTCTACTGTTTGGATACTTAGCAAGCACCTGCTAGTGTGTTGAGTCTTCTTTCCCTCAAATTGTATTCATGGCTTGCATTTTTTCTTGTCTGCTCCAAGAGGGTTGATACGTGCCCCCTTTGGGAAGTCCAATATTTCCTTTTAAAGAAAGATTCACGATGCATTTTGTTGGAGAGTTTTCCATTTCTAGCCGCCTTTCTTCTCCTGTCTGATTCTCTTGACAAGTTGGTTATCCATTATTGCATATATGTAATAACATATTTTTCTCTTATTTAAAACAAAATAAGCTCTTGTTCCCCATAGTTAAGCTTAATAGTTTACAAGTTTTGTGAAAAAATTATGCTGCTAGATCACCAGGGATAACGTTGACATTATTCAGGTCATTAATGCTTCACCTGTATAATATTATTCATCATCTCTGAGCGGTGATGGTCAATTTCAGTGCTTCAGGTACTGGAAGTGTTGTCGAACCTCTCTCAGCAGTTCCGTTAAATGATGCACTCCAGCAAGCCAAGGCATCTGTGTCAAAGGCTGAGGCTGATGTGCTCCTGAAGATAACACAAAAGGTTTGTTTAACTTATGCTCCCCCCTTGTTGTCTTACACGGAAATTAACCGGTTGTTTTTTATTTCTAGCAGATGCAAGAAGAAATTGATGACATAGAAAGCATTTTCAGCGTGATGGTTAGGCTGGATGTGGTGGGTTTATTACTTTAAATTTGAACTTTCTTGTGTCCTAATTATTTCTTTTCTTACAATATTTTCTTCTAATATCTGTATGTTATTTAAAAGACATGATCCATATGTTTATTTTTACAATATATGATGACCAAAATGAGCTTCACATCAGTGAGAGATACATTTTGAAATGGGTTTATAAGCCGCTGGATCCTACACTTCTAACCACTTCGGCTTAAGTGTTTTGCTAAGCGAGAATGAGATCTAGTTGGCGAACAAGTATGGAATACTATAAGTTGTTCAGAGGCTAGTGTTGGGGAATTCCACAATGATCCTGTTATACCTTCTGATTTGAGTTCTAATTTTTGGAACAGATATGCTATGCCAATTGTGACTGTTGCCATTTCTCTATAAAATGCCATAATATGACTGCTAACATCTGAATAATTTAAAGTTCCTACAAATATTTAGCGATCTGTTTTCTTTATCAAAAATATATTTATTGTTCCGCTTTATTTATATGTTAATTTTTTCTCCAGCTCAGAGCCTTGACAATTTCAAAATTCGCTCGACATTGCTGTCTGAGGCCTACTCCAATTTAATGTTCTTTGATCTGTTATGTCAAGTAGAGCATTATTCACAAATTGACCATTTAATGGGTTTTAATGGATGTCATGTGTATTTAATGTTTTATCTATTTACTGTTTTGTTACTGATGCTGTTCATTTTTCATTTTCATTGCCATATTCATAGATCAATGCTAGAGCACGATACAGTCTTGCATTTGGAGGTGCTTGTCCAGAATTATTTTTGCAACAAGAACAGGATAGCTTTGTGGCTAGTGATGCTTCATTGGATGCAAGAACCTTAGTGCCATTGCATCCTACACGGAAGAAATGGACAGTGTATCTGCCAAAAGCTTATCATCCTTTATTACTTCAAAAGCATCAGCAGGCTCTACAGAAGGCCATGAAAGATGTCAAGAATGCTAATGCAGTAAGTCACTCTTTATATCACATGCAGATGCAACACAGAATGCTGTTAGATTTTACTAGCATTTCAAATGCTCCCTCTTATAGTCCGTCTTTGAAATATGGACAGATTGCAACATAATCTGGTGGGTACTTGCACCAGGCAATCTCTCTTCAGAATGTTTTTTTTTTGATTTGCACCAGGTGTCCGAGTCTCTTAGAGCCCCGACTAATCCCGGGGTACACTTATTAATAAATTCCCTACATGAATCTCCTGCCAGTTGAGTTGGAAGCTAAAATAGTGCCAAGACTACAGCCGAGTTCAATGAAATATATAAAGATTTTCTGAAAAAAGTTAAGTAATTTATCATTGTTGTTTTTGTGCTGTTGGAGCTCTTTTTGGACTTAGTTAAAATTTCTTGTATGAGTGGTTAAGATCTAGTAAGATCTTGTTGTTAGTCTTTCCTCTTATTCATTTTTTTATCCTTTGCAAAAGTTTTTGTGGATTTCATTTACCTGGCCAGCTCATATGTATGGAAGCTGAATTACTACTATGTATGGGTCGGTGTGGTTGTGGATTCTTTAAGGGTGGGATATTAGTAAGCCTGTTCCACTTCCATATGTGTTCCAATTATCATCTTATAGCAGCACCTTATTACCTTCCGTGACCAATTAATGCAACCTGTTAAATCGATTATGTCTGAGGGTGTGATTCTGGTGAGAATGGAAGTGGCAAGTGGATTTCAGTGGAATTTTTTTGTATTCCTCATTTTCTCTTCATTTTATTCCTATAATAGTTATATGTTTGATAGAGAACTTTAAGAAAGTTTTGTTGGGACAAGTTTTTAGAAACTCTATACTGCTCTCTTTTGGATGAAACTGTTACTGCTGCTATCAACATCTGGGAATAAATTTTTATAGGCCTCAGTAGAATTGTCAATCTACAAATGCCATGGCGATGCATCATAACAGCTGCTAGATGCCATGCAATATTTGAATAGCCTTTCTTCTTTATTCTGTCAGATGCTGGCTCCATTTGTTATATTCTCATAAAAATTTTGTGGATTCTCATCATCATGATGACTTTGGGGTGATATGCACCTAGTTGAATTACTTTGAATTCACTCAAAGTTCAGTTGGTCTTTTTGTATAGGAAATCAGGAGGAGGAAGCAGCAGGGAGAAAATATTACTTTGAGAAAAGAAACCAATGTGAATTTACAGTCCTTGGAAGCAAAGGTAATTTTTTGAACGTGATTGCTGAATTTGATAATTTATGCAAAATTTCCACTGTAAATGAATGAGGTACTTTTAACCTCTTGACTTCAGGTTGCTAAGTTGAAAGAGGAACCACCTGTTCCTGTTGACATATATGTTGCTCACAACACTCGGGTTTTGGTTATAACTGGTCCCAACACTGGGGGTAAAACCATTTGCTTGAAGACTGTGGGTTTGGCTGCTTTGATGGCAAAATCAGGTCAGTAGAAGAGCCTTATATTTATATATTATACTTTGTTCATCAAGTGAACAACTCTGAAAATGAGAACTTTTCTTGTACCTCAATATATCTACTAGACATTATATAATAAAACATCAAAAGTCTTCAGTTACCAGTATCCTATGCAAAGAGGTAATTGAGAACCTATCAAAACAGAAAAGAGAGGTAGTTTTACTTTCCCAACGTAAGTTTCAGCTTATTTTCAAAGTTATTACTTTCGTTTTTAAACTCAGTGCCAGTAAACTTTATCCCCTCATACGAGTTAACAGCAAATTTGATCTCGTTTAGTTGGGGAAATAGTCATTCAAGACCATTCTTGTCCAAGTCTGAAACATGCTTAAATTTGTTTTCTTCTGATATTACTCTTGCTGTCATAATTCATTCCCTTGTATTAATTGCTCTCTTCGGCAGGACCCTCAGTATAGCAACCTAAACTGGGTGAAAAATTGTATCCATGCCTGACATCCACGTCCATCTTTGTTTCTATACCTTGATATTATTGTTGAATTAGGATTTCTTCCAAACGATTATTGTCAGTTTTTCCTGGCCATATTTCTCGTTCCTCCATAAATCATACACTACTTATACAAACACAACTCATCCTCCATTTAGACTTGCAACTGCACAAGTTTTGGTGTCCAAGCCAACTAACATGCCTCGACCTTTCCACTAGGTACATGTATCCTCTTACTAGTACAGGTTTTGCGTAACCTTGCTAACAAAAGGCTTAGGAAGATGGGAAGAAAATCACCTACTGTATATCACCTACTGTATTGGGATCCAAGCCTTGGTTTCCCATGATATTCATTCCAGCTTTATTGATGTTAGGCCGCACGACTAGGTGCAACTTTGCACCTAACTTCATGCTATTGTCTATCTCTTGACTCTTCATATCTCACGTTATTGGAACTACCTAGTATCTGTTTGAAAATCGTCTTTGACCTCAATAAAGTAACTAAGAAATCATGCATTCTCAGAAAAGGAAATAACAAAGGTGACCGTCAGCAGAATGATGTAATCAAACTTAGATTATGGTGATGAAGGAACTGCTGGTGCCGAAATTGTGGTTGATACTATAACTTTTGATATGCATAATAATCATCTAAAGAAGATATTTCTATTTGAATAGCTTTTACAGCTGGTCATATAACTTATTCGATATTACTTTGGGAACTTGTAGCACTAATATATAAGCCTCAACTCACAACCAACACTTGACGAAGATGAGTTTTCTGGTCCTTTATTTTGAAAACATTTGAACTTGAATACCACTGAATTGGGACTAGTGTTATTGTTGACTCCGGAACAAGAACATTTCAATACATTCCGTCAGTGGTGGAGCCAAGATTTCAATTAAGGGGGTTTAAAATCTGGAAAAGCAAACACATGAACTCGTCGAAGGGAGTTCAACATTTACTATATATACATAAAAAATAATTTTTAATACCATAACAGTGGTATAATTTTTCGTCGAAGGGGGAACCGCCTAGCAATAAGTTGGCTCCACGCCTGCATTCAGTACTAAGAAAATGTGACAAGATAAAAGGCTGCTTTCTCAAATTATTATTTATATATTTTTAGTCATGTTATTTCAGTTTTGTTATTACAAGTACTTCCTTTTGTCATCCTAAGGATTTTGGTTATTTATTCAAGAGACACTAATATTCCACTTTAGCATACGACCTACTAATATTCTTACTGAATTAAGTGCCACTTTGGGAAAAACACAATAATTAACAAAATGGATGACATGGTAGTAGCAGAAGAATACCCACGTCTAAAGTTACCCAATCTATTTGAACCAAGAGGAGACCTCAGACACAATCTCTCTCTCTCTCTCTCTCTCTCTCTCTCTCTCTCTCTCTCTCTCTCTCTATTAAATGAATGGGCTTGATAAAAAAGTGGAAGTCTTGGTCCCGTGTTTTTTTTCACCTCTTCACACTAAAGAAGTTCTCCACCTAAATCTTGGTGTCTCTTGTGGTTTTACCTTGCCATATTTATATTTTGTTGGTAATTAGTTGCTGCCCGGACCTATTTAAGATTGTGTTTGAAGTCTCCTCTTGGTTCAAGTAGATTGAGGAAATTTAGACTTGGATATTCTTCCATTGCCACCCTGTCTTGCATCTCGTAAATTACTGTGCTTTTCCCAACAAAGAGGCTCTTATTCAGTAAGCATATTAGTAGGTAGTATGCTTTCTAAGAAACTCTAGGTGGTGCATAAAAGTACTTGTATTTATGTAATCTTATATTGAAGTGCTTAACTTTTAACGTCAAACTAGATTTACAGGTCTTTATGTGTTAGCATCAGAATCTGTGAAGATCCCTTGGTTTGATTTTGTATTTGCTGATATTGGTGATGAACAGTCTTTATCTCAATCACTGTCTACCTTCTCTGGGCATCTGAAACAAATTAGCGTAAGTTAAATGAAGTTCTTTCTGAAATTTCTGGGCTTTCTAACTAGCCTGACATGCTGTGGCCAAGTAGATTTGTCAATTCTTACACTTTTCCTTGACGATAAACATTCAAACCTAATTATAATCAAGAAATTATCTAGATTTTAGTATAAACTATAAATTCCCTTGTTTAATTTGAAAATCAACCACCATCCTGTTATATGGTTCTTCTAGTGTAGGATCTATATTTCTGCTCTCAAGGAGTAAAGCACATAAATTGTAGTAATGCAAAGGAAGTGGAAGCATCAGCTTAAGCACACGTGTTACATTACATCAACCTGCTTTATTTTATCATGGAACTTTTTGTCAGATCAATGGGTAAAGAGGAAGGATTTATTTTGTTTGTTTGAACCTCAGGAAATTTTTAATTAAAGACTTAATGTGGATAACTAAGGAGGCTTTTGTAGTATGTAGACATTTGTCAAATTCACTTTTGAACATGAATGGAAAAATTAATCTTTTGGTCGTGTGATGCATTTCATATGGTCTATTAGGTGTCATAACAAAGAAAATTGAGAGGTTAAGTTGTCATTTAGTGAAGAAAAAGGGACGAAAGACATTTTAAATATTGAAGATAAAATTGTACCAAGAAGTAGCATAATAGGCCTTCCGGGCCAATTACTGAAGATGACAAGAGGGACAGTTGATATTGCTAGCCATATGATGGTATGATTGGAGCAAAGCAAAAATTTATAGGATCAACATGCACTAAAAAGAGTTAATCCAGGCCAAATATGAAATGGAGGATCATTGGATAACTAAAATGGTCACTAGTACCTGCGTATCAAGTCTTTGGAGAGCCATCAGAAACCATTGGCCAAAGCTCAAAGGAAACTGCGGAATCAAATTAGGTAATGGTAGGAAGACCTCTTTTCGGGAATGGCTAGAACAAAGACCTTTAAAAGCTTTGTTCCCAGATATCTTCACCCTAAACCAGCAGCAAGGGCCACTGTGGCAGAGGTCTGGTCAAACCAGGGATGGAATCTGAATTTAGAAGATCTCTGAATGACTGGGAGATCCAGAGGTTGGTGGAGTTTTACAATGTCTTCGGGCAGTTCAAGGGAACTAGGATGCAGAGGATAGTCTCGAATGGCAGGACCACAATCGAGACAGTTTCAGTGTCAAAAGAGCCTACAAGAAGTTAAACCCTTGTAACAAACCATGGAAGCTGATATGGAAAACTAAAATCCTCTACAATGTGTCTTGTTTTACTTGGCTTCTTTCTTAGCTGGCAGTTTTGACCCAGGAAAACCTTATGAAGAGAAATACTCATCTGAGTCCTAGGTGATTCCTATGTGGTGAAGAAGTAGAGACTTTCACTCATCTCTTCTCTTCCTTAACTGTTGGATAACCAACATTTTGTGGAATGTCTTTATCAATTTGAAGGGTATAAACTGGGTTATGCCTAGGAGAATTACCCAAACTTTGATGATCTGGAGCAGTTACGCTAGCATTTTTGGACATAAAGAGAGATGGAAAACCCTTCCTGCTTGTATTTGGTGGTCTGTGTGGAAAGAAAGAAATCTCAGATGCTTCCAAGATAAGAGTATGTCCATCCAGAAGATTAAGATGAACTGCTTAGTTTTGTTTCATTTTTGGTGTAAGTAGGAGTACATCGAAGATCTAGAATCAGTTACAGATGTTTTCGATTCCTTGTAAGTTTTGCTCTAGGATTGAAGATCTTTCTGTTACTCTCCACAATTGTTATTAGGAACCGGTAATATGTTGTGGCAGGTTCTGATTTTTTTTTGGAATAGAATACAAGTTGTTACCTTCTCTAAAAAAAAAAAAAAAAAAAATACAAACTATGCCATATGTGAATATTATACCTGCTGTATTACATTGATTCTGGCAGAGATGTTTTAGTATCTTGGAAGCAAAAGATTTTGACATGATGAATCTGCTGATTTAAGAGTCCGAGACAATGAAGAAAATGAAGACCTAGTCAAGGTAGTACATATGGAAGGTAGATTCATATTTGAAATGGTATGAGCTTAATCAAGGAAGGTGTATTAGTCCTCCTACTGAGAAAAGGGATGTTACCGAAATGAATAGGAAGAGCCAAAGAGGAAGGTCCAAAGTTGCAATAGATATAACTGTACTCCCATCTGCTTTGGGTTTCCCTTACATAGTTCAATATTTTGAGGTTCAAGTTGATCAAACTTGTCATCTTTGTGGGTTCAAGGGTTTCTCTTTTTTAAGCGTTAACAAGTCCCACATCGGTAGAGGATGGGAAATTGGACTCCTTGTGTGGATTTGGATAATCCTCCCCTCATGACCTAGCTTTTCGGTTTAAGTTAGGCCCACATGCCATATTTTTTACATGGTAGCACAGCTGGGCCCATCCAGGTTCTTTGTTCGCCTATGGTGGGCCCCCATATTATAGTATTCGCGCTCTAGTTGAGGTCCAGGTGTCAGGGGAGTGTTAAGAAGTCCCACATTGATAGAAGGATGGGAAATTGAACTCCTTATATTGACTTTGACAGTCCTCCCCTCTTGAGCTAGCTTTTGGGGTTGAGTTAGGTCTAGGTTCCATATCTTTGCATTAAAGAAAGAGAACACTTTACAAAGTTATAAATGATCAAACTGGTACAGTGTAATTCAAAATACTGAAAGGTGTTTGATAACTTAGGGTCATGTTTATTCCATGAAGGGTATCTAAATTGAATGAAGTGGGGCAAAAGGTGAAAACATTAGCTAATAATTTCTGCTAAATAATGAACATCCCTGGATAGAGCTGCCAGAGAAAACAGTTCATACGTTGACGCCACAAGATAATGGCTGACTGGCATGTGATGTTTAAGTTGTAACCGGGCAGATTCAAATTCCCTAAGCATTCTGTATTCTTATTTGATTTACGTACTGAATCAGTTGGTAAAGCTTAGGATAATGTTATAATAGGTTGTTTCTGCTCTCTAGGAATTCTTTAGCATCCTGCACATTGTACGGGCTATCAGCTACCTTGATGGACTGATTTCGCGGAATTTGGCTCATCATACCTCAATGGTTTTATGAAGTGCTAGATCTTTGTCCAATATTAGGTTATTTGTTTCCATGATGCCTGATGGTTTTTGTAAATATTTTCAGGAAATGCTCAATTCCCTTTTCAAATGCTCTATTGGCTTTTCTTTTCCTGAGATCTTCCTTTTACCAACGTCAATATTCAAACTAACCTTATGAAATTTTTGAGGTTGGATGTTTCATGTAAAATGTAGCCTAAGCTTAAACTTATTGTTACCATTCTTGATCAAAGACAAATCCTATCCAATTCAGTGCATTTATCTATTTGTTGAACTCTTGAAGTGTCTTTAATGATATCATTGACAGTTATTCTCCAACTACAGTTAATATCTATGGTTTAAGGTGTTCCTTTTAGATCCAAATGCAGAAATCTAATGTGATTTCATGTCCAAATCTGCAGAAAATCCGGTCTAACTCAACAGATAAGTCGCTTGTGCTATTAGATGAAGTATGTACTTCAGCAGTTGTTCATTTTTCTTCCAGAGACACAGCCATATTGTTGCTATGAACAAGTGAATTTATGCATGGCGTGAATGGACATTTCCGTCATAAAGACCATAGTGTGTATTCTTCATCTTGTAGGTAGGGGCAGGGACCAATCCTCTAGAAGGAGCTGCACTTGGAATGTCATTACTGGAATCATTTGCAGAATCTGGGAGTTTGTTGACTATAGCTACAACACATCATGGAGAACTTAAAACCCTAAAATACAGGTGCTCAATGCTAAGATGGCACTTTTATATGAGACAAAAGTCTTATCTCCTCTAACATCATGGTGCTACAATGTACTTGACAGCAATTGTGCCTTTGAAAATGCATGTATGGAGTTCGATGAAATGAAGTTGAAACCAACTTATAGGATTCTTTGGGGAATACCAGGTTGTCCTTGTATCCATGTGGTAGTTTCTTGATTAGCTTGAAGTCTCTTGTATGACTGATCATAGGATGTCATGTTACTTCTTGTGGCAAAAAGAAGAGAAGAAATGATACTTCTTGCTTGGTCTTAAAAAGTAAAAAGATACCTCTTTGGTCCCAGATCAAATATTGCAAGGCGCAATTTCAATGTCACAAAATATTCTTGAAATGCAGTTTTCCTATTTATTATACTTCTCAGGACCTTTACACTTTCAATCATTACCAAATATTCCTCAGATAAACCTGTTTTCAGCTCATCACCAAGTAAAGCCAGGGTATACTCTGTATCAATTGTACACTATGATTTAGTTAATCACCACGAGTTTCGGGATTGCACAATTTTGTACAGAATGCAGGCTGTCTATGATAAGTTGTTTACTCTGGTTCAACTGTACCTTGCATTATCAGATACGTAAATGCTCACGCCGACTTCAAAACTGGACCTACTTAGTAGTGGCAGAGTCAAGAGCTTTCTTGTTTCAGCGTTATTTTTTCATTGTTTCTGTATTTTGGGCTCTAGCATATGTGTTCAAAATTTTTTCTTACGCACTTTCCTTATCTGCATAATTCAAATTAACCGATAGTTGAACGGGGATTAGGTTAAGCGGATGTACTTTTTATCCGGTTACCTTTTTATGTGACTGGGAGAAGGGGGCTGGGGTCCAACGACAAGAGAAATCAAGGATAATTGTGTATTACATTATCAATTTGCAAATATCAGAGGATATTCTCTCTATTCATGGGACAATTCAAAACTTACTATAGATAGTGTCCGATGCTTTGATGTCTTATTATCATTAGGCGATTGTGTCTTTGATTTTTTGGTATTATCTCTGATTTTCAGGCTTCACCAACTGCAGGACGGTCAAATGCGATCAATATAGCTGAAAGGCTCGGGATACCTGACGTCATTGTGCACAAGGCTCGTGAACTTTATGGAGCTGCTAGTGCAGAAATCAATGAGGTACTTGCATATGATACCATTTACTTAGGTATCAGGATGTTGATACTTGTAATCAATAAAGAATTTAATAGTTGGCTTATAATGCTAATCTGCATCCTTAAATTTTTTTTGAGAAATATACAAGTTGCTCCTTGAACTTGTCTAAAAAGTCAGCAACACACCTTAACATTATGGAAAGCCTCTTACCCCTTTTATTGTCTAAAGTGAAACTAGTACCTCCTTGAAAATAAAGGACCAGTCTTGTGCTGGGTCATGTTTTGCACGCGCACCCACGCATCAATTGCTGCTTTGTTATATTTTTTCACTACTTCTCCTTCCTTTGTTTCATTCTTTTTTCAGCAGCTTATGGAAAAATAAGCCCAAAGTAAGTGATCATCTCTTTTTCTTCCAATCCTATCACCACTGCCAAACTATTAACCGGTCAAATTGGAAACAACTTTTGGTTATTCGGATAATCATATTCAAAAGTAGATTATCACAGGACCGATCAATTTCTTTATCTTGCTTCTTCGTTTCTTAATTTTTTTTTTAAAGGAACACATTAGATACAAATCGAGTAGTTATTTTATATCGTCAGTGTAAAACTTTGATGGAACCGGAGTCACAGATACCAGTATAACTGACTATAATTTGGGAATCGGGGACTGGAAAAAGCTCCTTCTTGGGGTTCCAATGGAACATACTCAATGTCCCGATTTTGGACTCCAAACAAGTCATCTTTTTTTTTGGCACCATAAAAAACCATACTTCAGATCCAACAAGGATAGAGAACCCATCTCTCCGGAAAAAATGGCACCGTCAAAAAAGAGTTGCTGAAGGTGGAAGCGAAACATGTGGTGTTGTGAAGAGAGTGGGGACGGAAGATGGTGGCTGTAATTTTGAAATGGTGGTCACTGGTGGGTTTTTTAAAGAAAGCTGGCATGGGGAAGATCAAAGGCAGGCAGATCATGGATGCCATCTTGATAGCCAATGAATGTGTAGATGTGAGATGGATCAGCAAGATCCTAGGCATCTTTTTGCACGCTGGACACTGAGAAAGCCTATGATCACCTACATTGGGGTTTCCTCTGGAAAACTTTGGAGAATATGGGTTTTGGCCAGATGTGGATAAATTGGATCAAGTTTTGCACTACTACTGTGAAATTCTCAGTGTTGATTAATGGATCACCTTCTGGTTTGAGACAAGGGGACCCCTTATCCCCTTTCTTGTTCATTCTGGCAATGGAGGGACTTAATGATATGTTAAGGACAGCTCAAACAAACAGCTGGATAAGGGGCTCAAGGCAAGCTTGACAGATATTCAAGAGTTGGCAATTACACACCTCCAATATGCAGATGACACATTAATTTTTTGTGATGCAGACAACAACTAGCTGAAATATTTAAGAGTCATCTTGGTTCTGTTTGAAGCAACCTCAGGTCTTCACATTATCTGGGGCAAAAGCTTTATTTACCCAGTTAATGAGGTACCTAGGATAACCAGCCTGGTAGACATATTGGGAGGGCAAATTGGAGAATTACCAACTGTATATATGGGTATGCCATTGGGGGATAAGAGCAAATCAAAAGGAATATGGAACAAGGTGCTGGAGAAAAGTGAGAAGAAACTTGTTAACTGGAAGTCAGTATTTGTCTCTGGGTGGTAGAGTTACTCTCATCAACAGTATCCTGGATGCTCTACCTACTTATATGATGTCACTATTCCCTATGCCAGCTAGTGTAAGGGACAAACTAGACACCATTAGAAGGAACTTTCTATGGCAAGGCAATTGTGATCCAGATAAACACAAGTTTCACTTGGTCAAATGGGATGAAGTCATAGCCAGCAAGAAAGAAGGGGGCCTGGGAATAAGAAATTTCAAGATTCAGAACCAACCACCTATTAATGAAATGGTTGTGGAGGTTTGCTTCCAAAGAACAATCTCTCTGGAAGGAGACAATCAGGGCAAGATATGGCATGGAAAACAGGTGGACCAGCAAAGCTGCCAACCAACCATATGGCACTGGTTTGTGGAGATCTATAAGGAATTTGTGGCCTAAACTGATGAATAACTGTAAAATCAAGGTGGGGGATGGAAGGAAGGACCTTGTTTTGGGAGGAAAGCTGGGTGGCTCAAGGAAATCTAAAAAACAGATTCCCTGATCTTTTCCTTCTAAGCGTTCAGGAAAAGTTTACTGTTAAAGAAATTAGAGACAACCAGGGGTGGAACTTCAGATTTAGATGACCTTTGAATGATTGGGAGATTAATAGAATGACTGAATTTCTAAACACCTTGGAACAATTCAAGAATTTTAATGCTAATGTGGATCAACTAGACTGGATTCCAGACAAACAAGGGAGAGTTTCAGTAAGATCTGCCTACAGGAAATTTCAGAAATCAGACTTACAACAAGGAGACTGGCCATGGAAAATGATATGGAAAGTCAAGGTCCCATTCAAGATAGCCTGTTTCTCATGGCTTCTGGCTAAGCAGGCTGCACTAACTCAGGACAACCTAATGAAAAGAGGCATCCAATTGTGTTCCAGATGCTTATTTTGTGAATGTGAAGCAGAGACAATAAACTGTCTTTTATTACACTGTAGAGAGACAATGAAGTTGTGGCAGATTTTCATCAATATTAGGGGTATAAACTGGACTATGCCCAGGAACATAAAGGAGGCTTTAGCTTGTTGGAACAAAGATGGGAACCAGTCAGGGCATAAAGAGAGATGGAAGATTGTCCCAGTCTGCATTTGGTAGACTGTTTGGCTAGAAAGGAACCAAAGATATTTTGAAAACAAGAGCATCTCTTTTGAGAAGATGAAGATGAATTGTATGGTTCTGTTTTATTTTTGGTGGAAGCATGTATATCCTCAAGAAGAAGATCTCCCTAGTATTTTTTGATTACTTATGAGATTATAGGAGGATAGATTTACATTCCTGTAAGCTTTTGTAAGTATTACTGGGATACTCCTGGAGTATTCCTTGTTGATAATACAAGTTACCAATTCTCAAAAAAAGAAAAAAAAGATTGTATAACATCCTATTGAAAAGTGACATGCGTACCTTTTTAGTCCGCTATTGATGTTCTTTTTCCTCTCACGTGTGTATAGGAAGGTGAAGATAATTTTTTGCCACGTCGGCTCTCGGTTGTGGTACTAAGTAATACTTTGAACAAGAATAGCAGGATGATATGGCACCTATAAAGTTGAAGTGCATAAATGACTTTTCTCGACAAGATTTTATTACATATATAGATTGCTTTCCAAATCCCTGGATTTATTGCCACTCCATAGAAACATATGCACCAAGGAATTTGCGGACCTTTACTTAGCTTCTGTTGATTTTAGTTTCATTAGTAATTTCAATTGGTTCTCGAAAGCAAAAGTTGCTTTCTCATCATATGCTTTAGTGTTAGAATTATGCACAAGAAGAATATTTAATTCAAACACAATAATAAGTCATTATGACATCATATTTGTGCATCTGAACATGTACGAATCAATTTTTCTTTAGCCCTTTTGGTTTTATTGACTAGCAGATGCTTTTCTCAGACTTTCTGTTAACTTTGTAATGCAGGTTATACTTGACATGGAGAGATTTAAGCAGAACTTTCATGAGCAAGTTTGTGAGTCACAGCGTCTTCTTAAGTGAGAATCCTATGCTTACCTTAGCTAATTCCATATACCCTCAGTAATTACCTTAGCTGATTCCAATATACCCTCATTAATCACCAAAATAGATCTATCCTCCCTTATGCAGTAGTTTTGGTCTGAAACTGTTTCAAGATTGATTTTGTTCCATTATAGATCTCGATCTTCTCACCATTGATAGTGTTTAGCAAAAGGGTCTGATAACAAACAATAAAAGCTAAATGAAAAAAGAAAAATGGAAATAAATAACTGCATTCTATGGCTATCAGATATGTTCTCGTTACTGAGGTAGCCTAATACTAGTTATTGAGATCGCCTCAACCTGAACCTAAGTAGCTAGAGTGAGAGAGTGTGTATAAATAGAAAAAAAAGGGAAAGAAATGGGGGAGTAGACGATAACTTAATAGGGTAACTACAGTAAGTCAGTAACTCTCACCTGCAAAAGCGGGGAAATAAAGACAACAGTCTGGCTGGTCTGCTGAAGTAGAAAGCAAATCATGGAAGTTATGGTAGTGGGAGCAGAAGTTGGAATGTTCAGACCGGTGGCAGATCCGGTGGCTGTTTGGTAGAAAAAGTTTGAAGTTGAATTTGACTTGTGGTCTAGGTTAGATATGCTGATGGTCACTGGAATATTTTGTATAAGCAGTTCTAAGCAATGATATTACCAGAAATTCTCTTCTTAAAAAAAAATTACGGAAGATTTCACATTGCATTTCTCTAGGGATTGTTTTTCCCTCGGCAGCCTTTTGCTCTTTTTTCTTGCAGTAAACTAACTATCAAACATCTCACTTCACGTGTGTTTGTTGTGTGCCTATCTGGTTTAGGATCACTAAAGGTCTCCATCACAAATTGCTTATTGCCCAAAAAAATGTGAAAAAGCACAGCATTAATCAAAGATGCAGAAAGGTACAGGAAGTATCTGAGGCAGCAGCAGTAGCACGATCTTCCATTCAAAGCAGAGCACGGCAAAATCGTTCCATTTCTAGTCAACCATCCCAGAGAATATTGGGAAGCAATGGACACACATCAACTATGAAAAGTGAAGCTAGAGAGGAAAAAAGTGAAATTTCAGAAGCAACTCCTGCTGTGTACTCCACCAGTACATCCAAGCTGCCTGTTTCAGGTAACATAATTTTTGTTTTCTTTCTTTTATCTGATGATCATTATTGCTTGGTAACGGTTTGCTAGCATCTATTATATTTTCTTATTTTACATGGATCAAACATCCACTATTGTTGGTAATGATCTTTTTGCCTACGCAGCTGAGAGGAGGAAGCTTCCCAATGTTGGTGATTCGGTCCATGTTCCTTCCCTTAACAAGCAAGCTTTAGTCCTGAAAGTCAATCCTTCTCGAGAAGAGCTATTAGTACAAGCTGGTAACATGAAGCTTAAGCTTAATTTAACAGATGTATTGACCTGAAAGGTGCCTGTGCCAGGTAGGTTTTTCATATCTTCATCCTGTAGTGAGAAGTGCGCTTGGGAGTCTGGGATTGGCATTTGAAATCGCTTCTCGCTGCCTGCAATTGGTATGATGGAACAGTTAAACTTGCTAAACGTGGAGTACAAATGGTCGATGGTATATTTCCTGACTATCACATTTTAATAATTAATTCAATAGACTTGGGACATATTATATAGCCTGAATATATATCCTGTTACTTTTGGGATGCATCTCATGCTATTTGACTTGGTACTTTTATAACTAAGATCTAGCTTGCACATGAGGAAATGTACTCAGTTTTCAGCTGCACGATTTCCCTGATGTTTGGTGTTTAAAGGGAGGCCTTGAGGAGAAGGCTCCATCAGAAAATATGTCCAATATTAGCAAGCAATAACTTTCAGTGAAGTGCATGGGGTCATATGCAAGGCAGTGTGTCAAGCCAAATAGGAGACCTCTTTATGTTATATTTATGGGGAATTTTTGGTTAATCCTCATTCAGCTGTACTGTATATATTTGAGCTTGCTGGTTTTGATTAAGTCTACTAGATTCTGGATGACATCAGTTTATTTGAACTAGGTTGCCTAGTTGCCTTGATTGGGGTGTACTTCGTAGTAACTTCTTGTGTAAAAAAATGTAGAGAGTTTATACTTCACTCTTTATTAAATGTAAAAGATTGAGATCTAGCTAATTAATTACTCGCTATTCCCTATTTCCACCTTTAATATTCGGGCTGCAGCCTAATATGGTGAAGTCCTCACATGCAGTGGCTTCGATTTTACTTCAACTATGTAATTGTTTATGTACCTAAATGCCTGATGTAGGAGTCGTCATTATTAGGATTTAGGGCTGCGGCCCGCCAGAAAACAAAAATTTAGAAAAGATAGATTTTTTGCATGTAGCCTCAAAAATATCGTAATTATATTTCATAGTTATAGTTTGAGTAATTATATTTCGTAAACTATAATTGTAGCGGCATTTGTATAATTTACCATTTTTGTTTACATATTTAACTATACAATTCATGTACAATATTTGTATAATTCATTGTACAATTCATACTATTTATATATTTTGTTATACAATTTGGTTTAAACATAATTTTTTATAATAGTGTGCAGTGATAGAATAAATTGTGTGAGTTATACCAAATTTAAATTGTAATTACAATTAGATATTTGTCTCTTAATTAATTTAAATTCTTAATTAATTTAAATTATAGCTATATTAATTAATTTAATTAGTATTTATTTACTTATCTGCGTTTATGCACGTTGATAAGTATGCTAGCATGGCTATAATACCTAATGGATTGTACATTAAACAGAAACGCCACCATAAAACATACCAATATGGAGAAGAACTTAATGACAAGCAAAACCGCTCTTGTCCCTGTAAACGTTAAAACTTACTGACCGGCCACTGTATCCGCCGGTCATTAAGACGGCAATGAGAGAACTGAGCATAATAGCTGTAGATGCCAAAAGCGTAGACGCCATTATGTTGTTCCTTAATGTCTCTACTGCTAGAACTCCATTATTCGACGATTCCTGTTACATTCATTGATTAATTATTAATAGTGAAATACATTGTGAATTAAGAATTGAAGACAAATCAACTAACCTCCATTCTAGCAAGAACCCATAAGCGACGGTTGATGGAATTGATGCCAATGATGGTGTGTAGGGTGTTTAAGGATTCGTTGAAGAAGCCATAGGTGATAAGCAACCATGAAGAGTAGGCCTAATGGTACCAACACATAATCCAGAATTTCTTCCTCCATTTTGAAATTGAGTTTTTTCGATTTGAAGTGACGCAGTATGTATTAAGTCTATAAATTCTCCTGCTCCCCGTTCCCAGCAGAAATTGAAAGAGATCGTCAGCTAATTGTATATTTTATTGGCTTGATAGATGATGAGTTCTTGATTAATTTGTTATTAGATTTTATTTAGATATTTGCATTTATGATTATTTTAAGTTAAATATTTGAGTACATGTGATACTATTTGTTTCCTTTTTAGTTGTCACAATTTTCATTTTAGAGCAAAACTACATAAATTTTGATTTATATTTTAAAATCTATTTTTTCATCATATTAATATGAACAAAATTAAAATTAGTAATGCTTTTATTATAGTTTTTGAGAAAAGCAAGAGTGGAACTACGAGCTAAAAGCAGACGTGCTCCTATTTAAAATACGAGACCACCTCACACTTTTTTTGGCGCACTTGTTTGATGAGTGAATCTCTCAATAGGATGAAGTTCTGGCCATCTATCAGAGAAAGAGAACGAACGGATCTTATCTACTTTTCACGTTTCGAAATACTTAAATTTTTATTCTAAAATATTAAATTTATTCAATTTAACTTCAAAAATTAATCAAATTAACTCTTAAAAAACGCAACAACTAAAAAGAGATAAAAGGTAGAGTGTTTTTATTAGTCCCTTTCCATTCAAATTTTGAAATGGAAAACTTATATAGATATACTAGATTAAGAAAATATTAACTATTTATAGCAATAACAATTTTATTTTCATTGAACATTTATAATACTTTTATATTAAATGCACAATTCACTTTTAATACAAGTCCAAATTTATCATAATATTGTTATATATTGCTATAAATAGTAATAAATCAAAAGTATATGCTAAAATCAATAATTATTTATTAAAAGGGATCTGCCTAAGTAATTTTTTCTTTTGAAAAATAATAAGGTGTGCATATTCTTAAGCATTTATTAATTAGTTAACGGCATAAAATATGTCATTTTTAAAGTTATATATATCAATCTTAATTGAGACAAGCATAAGATTTTAAAGCTTATTATTAATGCATATAATTAAAGAATTACATATTTTAAATGAATAAACTTATACATAATAACCATGCGAAAGATATCCAAAATTTGATTTGAAAATGTCTAATAACAAACACTTTTATTATGTAAATGTTGAAGTCAAACTCTAATTCAACTATTTGTGAAATTTATTAACAAAATGACACTGTGATCGCCTATTTTGTTGTCAGACAAACAAAAGTATTGTCTAAAAATCATAAGAGAGTTGATGGAAAAGAAGAAAGCAGTATATTCTATTCATCCATCAATCTCGGATGGAGCCAAAGATTGACTATTTTTTGGCCTTGGAGTATGATGGAATAAAGCAAAATGG